>JAJAGP010000262.1:452500-539171 GCA_025084515.1 Ancistrus triradiatus | reverse complement strand
AGTGACTGTATTTATTTTCATTAATATTATCATTGTGTATAAGCTACTATGTGAATAAATGTTAAACGGTGCATAGTTGTACATAAACCGATAATAAATCTCAGTAAAACGGAAACCCATAAAGGTGACGACACTGCTTCCTAAAGACAATAAAAGTTGTTCACCTCTGTAATAAAACTCCTCCCTGTTTGGTCTAAACCATTACATAACAGCCCCTTGTATTTTTCTGCCTCTGGATCTCATCCGGCTCTCTCTCTCTCTCTCTCGCTCCGTTGCTCCTCTCTCATTATTCCACCCTCCTTACTTCCAGGCTCCTCGGGGAATCTTGCATAACAACCGTGTCATTGTGAAATGGAAAAAAGGGACGAGGACGGCGTTTGTAAACTGACAAGGCGAGCGCGGTCGGACCAAACCCCCACGTCCCCGAGCCGCCTGCTCTTGCTCCCGTACTCGATGCCCCCTGAGGCCCAAAGTGCACTCGGTGTACCCGCCGCGTTGTTTATCTGAGCTTCGCGGGTACACGAGCGCACACACCAGTGCACGGTCAGCGGAAGCTCTGCTCAGCAGCGCAGACCATGATCCTGAGGCAGATTACTGATGAAACACGGAGCTATTACTGATTCATTATTCAAAAACAACTCACAGGCTCAGGTTTCATAATCCAGCATAACCCGTGTACTCTAAGGTCAGCTCACTCTGCACCGGTATCACTGACAAAGTGCTTGTTACCACAATGGGGTAATAAGATAACAGAACTCAAAAAGTGGAACCATCCAGGAACAAACCATAAGCGATAACGAAAAAGTCCAGGAGCTGACCCTAAGCAATACCTGTAATGTCCAGGAAACTGTCCTGAATGATAACTGGGACTGTCCAGCGGCCTAATGGGAGTAACACCTGTAACCATCCAAGAACCTACTGTGAATGGGTGTGTGTGTGTATATATATATATATATATATATATATATATATAATCCAGGAACCACAGCGAGCAATAACTGGAAAGTGAGTGTGATACTGGGAACCATCCAATAACCTACTCTGAATATGAACTGTAAAATCCAGGAACCACAGTAAGTGAAAGCTGAACCCATCCACAAACCTGCTCTGAATGATAACTGTAAAATGAAGGAACTTGCTCTGAATGATAACAATAACATCCAGGAACTACATTAAACAAAATCTGGAACCAACTAGGACCTATTGTGTGTGGTAACTATAATATCCAGGAACCTACCATGAGTGAAAACTGGAACCATCCAGGAACCGAATGTGAATGATAACGTGTAAAATCCTGGAGCCTACTTTGAGCCATAACCATAAAATTCAGGAACCTAATGAGTGTGATAACGGGAACCATCCAGGAACCTTAATGTGAATGAAAACAGTGATACTCTGAACTATCCAGGAACTGCCTGTAAGTCATAACTGGAACCTTCCAGAACCTTCTATGAGTGATAACTGTAGAATCTTGGAACACTGGAACAGTCCAGAAACCCACTGTTAGTTATAACTGTAACTATACAAGAACCTGCAGTCCAGGAACCAGCCAATAGTGCTATTCATGAACCTACTATGAGCAATAACCGGAACTTTCAAAGAACCTAACACGAGCGATAACGAACTATCCAGGAACCTGCTATTGATAACTGTAACCATCCAATACCCTACTGTGATTGATAACTGGAACCTTAGAGAACCCTCTATGAGTGATAACTGTAGAATCATGGCACACTGGAACAGTCCAGGAACCCACTGTTAGTTACAACAGTAAGCATACAAGAACCTGCTGTGAGTTAAACTAGAACTGTCCTGGAACCGCCTGTGAATGAGAACTGTAATATTCAGGAATCTACTGTGAATGATAACTGGACCCGTCCAGGCACCTGCCACGAGTAATAACTGTAACCTTCAAAGAACGTAACGCGATAACTGGAACTATCCAGGAACCTATTGTTAGCATCACATAATCCCTTTAAATCACATCTTTCCCTGCGTTTTGTGACAGGATTTTAATACGGTTTTCTAGCGAATTAGCAAAGCGAGAAATGTCTCATTAATCCAGTAAGCAGTAATAATACGGCGCTAATTGCGAAGATTTGCGGGTTAGCACTTTGGGGTACGTTTTTAAAACAAATAATGTAGCTAATTAAAGCTAAGCAGCTGGAGAATCTACTGGCAGCGAAACGTTATGCCTGAGGGCAAGAACTACACACCCGTAATAGAGAACTACAAATTAGTTAGCATCGGATTTCACTCACGCACGGTTTCGAAACGCTTTGAAAGCGCTGTAGCAGCCAAGACTGGCGATAAACAAAGGCTAAACTAAGAAAAACTAAACAAACAAAACTTGACTAGCCTTACATAATCAATTTAACGGGGGCAACACGAACACACACTGGGTGACCGATAGATCGCTAAGCTGACAACACGCAGAGTGCACGTTACATAATCTAATCAATAACTAAACAGGACTCAATATAAAGTACATATACACGTGAATAGAGCATATAAAATATAGAAATAAATACTAACTGGCCACTTTATTAGGAACACCTGCCTTAGGTACGTCAGCCAATTACACGGCAGCAACTTAATGCTCAATGAGACTGCTGAAGTTCAAACATCAGAATGGGGAAGACATTTATTCCGATTTAAGGTGATTTAAACGTGGAGGAATGGTTAGAGGTAACAAGAGAAAATATCCAGAGGTCCTGATGTCAGAAGAGAACAGCCAGACTTTAAGTCACTTGAAGCAGATGGGCTACAGCGGCTGAACCACTGGTGCCACTCCTGCCAGCTAAGAATTTGTACAGGTTCACCAAAATTGAACGACGGAAGATTGGAAGATCGGGCTTCTTAATACCGACCGAGCACCGTTTAAACCCCACGGCCTGTTTGAGTATTGTTGCTCGCCATGTGCACCCGTTACCTACTGACTGGTGCCTCCACAGTAACCGAAAAGCAGCAACCGAATTCTCGTAGGAGAGATTCTAGCACCTTGTTCTGTTTATGACATGGAGAATTAATAGTAGGTGTACCTAATAAAGTGGTCGTTCAGTGTATAATCTCTAACATGCCTACACACCATATTGGGCAAAGTTTGCACACACATATACACACAAGAGCAAAAAACAACAACAACATAAGGACTTACCTAATGAGACAAGAAGGAAAATGGAGAAGTCGAATATCTGGAGTTGGCCAGTGTCCCTTAAGACGACACACACACTCATGCAGAATCCAGTCAGCCTTCTGACACACAGCTCAGAGGAGGTAGCCTAATACAGAGAGAGAGAGCGAGAGAGAGAGATCCCTCCCTCCTGGACTTCAGCTGCAGCCAAGTGGTGCCGCAGTAACACCGACTGACTCATGCCTCTGTGTGTGTGTGTGTGTGTGTGTGTGGCTATGGAATGTGTTCGCACCAAGAGCTCTTCATGCCAATAACAGCACACACTTCAACACACCCCAACCCACACACTCACACTCTCTCTCTCTCTCTCAAAGAGTTCAAGGTCCTAAAGCCAAACCGTGTTGATAAGGTGTTCAGCCGCAGCGCCAAGTTCATACAGCACAGAACTGAACGTACGTGTGTGTGTGTGTGTGTGTGTGTGTGTGTGTGTGTGAGGATGCTCCGAAGGCATCCGCACACGGACTCTGATAAACGCGGTGGTTTTGGTACAACAGAAAAAAGCATCAGCTGTTGTGTTCTGATATTGGTGGAAACCACACACACACACACTTTCTTCCAAGTTTCTCCGACAGGCCCATGTTTTGAATTCACATGCTGGCTCCTTCAGCAGATCCATCTTCAGCTAATTCTACCCTCCACAGCGCCACCCTGTGCCCAAATAACGCTGCTACAAACAGGAGGCGAAGCGAATTTATTTGTAAAAGAGCTGCGTCATATCCTGTAAGGCTCCCTCTAACACCCAGTCCTGGATTATGATGATGATGATGATGATGATGATGATGATGATGATTATTATTATTATGATTATTATTACTCTCCAATAAGTCTAATACGCTACCTCACCAATACACTGACCCGGGTTCGAGTCCTGCTGGTCCAGGGTAAGATACCGAAGCCGCTTTCAATACTGGCAAGCAAAAAGCAGGAATAAATTCTGAAAAAATAAGTATTATTATTTATTATTTTGCTTTTTTGTATTACAATAAAGCTTTAATTAATTAATTTATTTATTTATTATAATACTAGTAAAAATTATATATATTATTAATATTGGTATCATTATTATTTGTTATTATTATTATTATTTTTTATTATTATTACTATTATATATGATTAGTACAGCTAAATTTATTATTATATTATTACTATTATTAAACTTCAATAAAATTATTTGTTATAATAATAGTACAGATTATATGTTTTTAAATGTTTATTACTAGTGGTATCATTATTATTATTATATATGTTTACTACTTACTACTATTATTTATAGTTTAAGCTAAATTGTCGATAGTTACTCATTGTTACTAATCATTACTGATTATCGTTACTGTTTGTATTGATTATTATTGGTTTTAATGATTAATTACCTTTTGCTGTTTGTTAGGGATCATTACTGATGGTTATTGATAGAAGCTGATTGTTTACTGTCATTGATCATTTCTGATCGTTATTGATATTGGTAGCTATTGATAATTACTCCTGGTTACTGATCATTATTGATTACTCACTGCGACTGACTGATATTGATTTTACTGATCATTAAAGTTTTTTGTTATTGATCGACTTTGATAATTATTGATCTATCTGACTCCTCATTACTGTTTGTACTGATTATCGGTTCTGATGATCGCTGTTGAGTTTCTGTTTGTTATTGATCATAGCCCATTGTTGTTCATAGATGCCGATCATTACTGATAGGACTCGGTATGACAGTTACCTGCTCGTTAGTGCTGATTATTATTGTTATTGATCGTTAATGATCATCACTCCGCTCCTTTGCCCTCCCAGGTGGAGAACGTGCGTCTGATCGACCGGTCGGCTCTCCGGAGGTCCATGGTGGGGACGCTGTATCTGTCCTCCACACACACCATCTTTGTGGAGAACACGGACGCCCGAAAGGAGACATGGGTAGGAAGTGAAATCGGAGCACTTCCTCTCTCTCTCTCGTGACCCGTGGGGTTCCCTGCCCTCACGCTAACTTCCTGTTTGGACGTGAAGTGTAATTACGTAATGTATTAGCCTCATGGCCCTCGAGTCGACCTTCTGTAATATCGCCTGGTGAGGGTAGGGGTTAGGTCAGGAGGATCCTGTTGCTAGGCAACGCGTGTATATGTATATATACATATACATATACATACATATATATATATATATATATATATATGTATATGCGCACTCACCTTACATGACACGGCTCACAGCATTTGGGCTCCAGAAACCGGATTCACAAAGGCACTGAAAGTCCTCTTAAATGTGTGCTTTTTTATGTTAACATCTTTCTTAAGTAAAAAGTTACAAAAAATTTGTTCTTCAAATGACTTGAGAATTGAAGATTTTCTTAAAAATGTAAAATTGTTATTCTTCAAATAACTTTGTAAGAATTGAAGATTTTTTCTTTAAAAAAGTTACAAAAAATAATTTTTCAAATAACCTAAGCATTGATTTTTTTCTTTAATAAAAAATTGTTATTCTTCAAATAACTTAAGAACTGAACTCTTAACAATTCTAAGAACGACTGGAATTCTGGAAGACGTTACGTTCTCAAATGTTTCCGTAACCTTACGATATCCCCACGCTCGCCTTAGGCTGTAAGGGTTCACGAGGAAAGCTTCGAAATTTCAAACTTTAAACAGCATAGTTATCGGAAATGAGGCAGACTTTTCAATTATTATTGCATACACAACTTTAATTATGAAATAAATTTAAAAAATCATATTTGTTTGTAAAAATGATTTATACGCTCAATTTGATGTTTTTCCTCAGAACAGATTAAACTAAACGGAAATAACGATAAATACAAATTCAAACTGTGTCTCACTCCGTATATCGTAAGCTCTAAAATCTAACGTAGCCTACGTAAGAAAATAATGAAGATTTGCTGAAGATAATCCTAAGGAAATTATTATAATGCACTTAAGATAATATTTCAGAACTTCGTAAGCTTTTTTGAGAATTGCGTTTACGAACATTCTTATGAACTTCTTAGTGTTTTGTCTTAAGAAAGCTTTTGTGAATCCGGCCTCTGAGTGTCCACATACTTTTGGTTAGATAGCGTAGTAAGCAGATCATATAAGAGTGTGTGTGTGTGTGTAGCTCCTACACAGTTTGATCAGCGTTGTGGACCGCCCACCAGTGACCTCCGGTGGAAGCCCCCTGCTCCTGCGCTGTAAAAACTTCCAGATCTTCCAGTTCCTGTTCCCTCAGGAGAAAGAGTGTGTGGACGTCCAGGAGTCGCTCACGTACCTGTCCCGTCCAGGTGGGGCTCCGATCCGCTCCACACACACACACACACACACACACACACACACACACACACACACACCCTAAACAGCCTGACTTGCGCCCCCACGCTTAATACCAGAAACGAAGGCAAACGAATCAATAAAAGGTAAATGAATCAGTAGGAGTCATTTTCATTCGTGACCCACCCTGAAGATTCACCTAGACGGACCGTCCCCAGATGTCACGAAAGCGTCTTCAGAAAGAAAATCTTCTTAAAGATTTATGAAATAATTTTTTAAGCACAATCCTAAGAACAAGTGGTGTTTTTGAAAGCTCTCTTCTTAATTGTTTTCTTAACCGCACTCGCTGAAATAATAAAGAAAATATCTGAGGATTTAAATTTTTTGAGAATTGAATTTAAGAACATTCTTATGAATCCGGCCCAGATTCTGAATTGGCAAATCAGGGCCCAGATTCACGAAAGCTTTCTTAAAAAAAAAAATGAAAAAAGAAAAGCTTCTTGCCCCTACGATTCTATTGTAACGAAAACATTTAAGATGTTTTCAAATCTTCTTAAGAATTCATAATTTTTTCTCAGCTCTTTAAGAACTGCTCTAAGACCGAGCGGTATTCTTGAAAGCGTTACGTTCTTAAATGGTTTTTAACCTCATGATGGAATCACACTCGTTAAGATAATTAAGAAGATATCTGAGGACCTCTTACATTTCTTTTGAGAATTGCCTTTACAACATTCGCTTTTTTTCTTAAGAAATCATTCTTAAATCCGGGGTCAGGTCCGTATTGGATTAGTTGAATCACAACTCTGAATCGTTTCCTTCCTGCCTTCATGTCCCCAGAGCGTTACGTCGAGCTGTACTGCTTCTCCCACCTCCCCAGCGTCCCCAAGGACGAGCGCGACAAGGCCTGGACCTTCCTGGACCTGCGCACCGAGTTCCTCCGGATGGGGATCCCCAGCAACCTGTGGCACCTCACTCCGGCCAATCACGAGTACAGGGTGAGTCTTTGTTCACGCTTAAAAAAATCGTTCGCGTTCAAATCCTTAATCCTGCTGGTCTGCGGTCCCAGGTGTGCGACACGTACCCCTCGGAGCTGTACGTCCCCAAATCGGCGTCCCCTGCAGTGGTCGTGGGCAGCGCCAAGTTCAGGAGCCGAGGCCGCCTTCCAGTGCTGTCCTACTTCCACAGGGACACCAGCGTACGTCCTCCTCTTCCCTACGTAGTGCAAGGATTAATGCTAATTTGGGAGAGACTACCCCCTGCGGAGCATCCCCAAGGACTACATTAGGATCCCGACTCCCTCATTAGGCTCCCTCATTAGTCTCCCGACTCCCGAATGCAATCCCATAAAAAGCCCTGGAACGAATGTAGTTCTCGGGGGGGAGCTCTGCAGAGGGCAGTCCCTTCCAAATGAGTCCCTAGATCAGTCCTCACGCCACGTCTCCCCCTGCAGGCGGCGGTGTGTCGCAGCAGCCAGCCTCTGTCCGGATTCAACAGTCGCTCTCTGGAGGATGAACAGATGCTGCAGGCCATCATGAAGTCCAACCCTGCCAGCGACTACATGTACGTGGTGGACACGCGCCCAAAGGTGAGGGTCCATCTCTGGAAGGGTCATTTTCTGACTCGATTGACTCGGGTGGCTCCGATTGCATCCTGATCCTTTGTGGTGTTTTCGACGAGCAGCTGAACGCGATGGCCAACCGGGCGGCGGGGAAGGGCTACGAGAATGAGGACCACTACACCAACATCAGGCTGAACTTCATCGGCATCGAGAACATCCATGTGATGAGAACCAGCCAGCAGAAGCTCATCGAGGGTGAATAGTCCCCCTAAAACTAAAAGTTTCCCCTCAGGTCCAAAGTGATAGCTCCTGACTCCATTTCCTGTTTGTCCTTTAGTTGGAGAACTCAGGTCTCCTTCAATGGGAGACTTCTTGTGGGGTCTGGAGAATTCTGGGTGGCTCAAACACATCAAGGCCGTGCTGGACGCCGGAGTCTTCATCGCCAAGGTGAGGGGCGACGCAAACGTGGCGACAATCGACTTCGATTGAAAGGACCGTCGACTCTCCTCCTCTCCCTGTTTGTGTTCAGGCGGTAGCAGAGGAAGGGGTGAGCGTGTTGGTGCACTGTTCTGACGGGTGGGACCGTACGGCTCAGGCGTGCTCCGTAGCCAGCATGCTCTTGGATCCCTACTACAGAACCATCAAAGGGTTCATGGTAAAAACCGACGACACACTAGGACCTCCTTGACAGTTCAGGGGTCGTGACTGGAACGTCTTTGCTTCCCTCCGCAGGTGCTGCTCGAAAAAGACTGGGTGTCATTTGGACACAAGTTCTCACACAGGTCTGTATTTTTTATTTTTTTTTAGTTTGCGAGGAGCATCCTTCATGTAACGATCTTCTCCTCCTTCGACTCGCAGGTACGCCCACCTGGACGGCGACTCGAAGGAGGTGTCCCCGGTGATAGACCAGTTCCTGGAGTGCGTCTGGCAGCTGATGGAGCAGTTCCCCTGCGCCTTCGAGTTCAACGAGCGCTTCCTCCTGCAGCTGCACACCCACGTCCACTCGTGCCAATATGGCAACTTCATCGGAAACAGCCAGAAGGAGCGACGCGACATGAGGTGAGGGTGAGAGGGACGCCCCAAAACCTTGATGGTTTTTGGGCTCCTTGTCTAAGTTCTCTTGGTGCAGTTTTCATTCCAGAGACTCCATTTGGACCCCTGACCTGTCAGAGCCCTTCCAGCCAATTTGTAACACCCCAACAACAGTCTGTAGGATTTGTTTCCTTTTGGAGCTTATCCAACAATGAACTGGGGTCGTTCTGTAGGACGGGTTCCCCTTTGGGGTCGATCCAACCTGTAGGCCTGGTTCCCCTTTGGCGTTGATCCAAGCTGTAGGACGGGTTCCTTTTTGGTGCTTATCCAACAATGAACTGGGGTCATTCTGTAGGACTGGATCCCCTTTGGGGTCGATCCAATCTGTAGGACAAGTTCCCCTTTGGGGTCGATCCAATCTGTAGGACTGGTTCCCCTTTGGGGTCGATCCAATCTGTAGGACTGGTTCCCCTTTGGGGTCGATCCAACCTGTAGGCCTGGTTCCCCTTTGGCGTCGATCCAATCTGTAGGACTGGTTCCCCTTTGGCGTCGATCCAAGCTGTAGGACGGGTTCCCCTTTGGGGTCGATCCAATCTGTAGGACGGGTTCCCCTTTGGGGTCGATCCAATCTGTAGGACGGGTTCCCCTTTGGGGTCGATCCAAGCTGTAGGACTGGTTCCCCTTTGGGGTCGATCCAAGCTGTAGGACTGGTTCCCCTTTGGCGTTGATCCAAGCTGTAGGACGGGTTCCCCTTTGGGGTCGATCCAACCTGTAGTACTGGTTCCCCTTTGCCGTTGATCCAAGCTGTAGGACGGGTTCCTTTTTGGTGCTTATCCAACAGTGGACTGGGGTCGATCCAATCAGCACAACCGGTTCCCTTTGGACTTTATGGCATCGATCCAATCTGTAGGATGCACCTGTCTGGGTCTCACCTGGGGTTGACTCTTTAAACAAGGGGTAAGGACCCTCCTCTGGAGCCAAACGGGGGCCCTCTTTTTCTACCCTGATGTTTCCTTCTGTCTTTGTTCAGAATCCGCGAGAGGACCCACTCGCTGTGGGCTTACCTTTGGGACCACAGGGCGGCGTTCTCGAACCCTCTGTACAGATCGGACCACAGTCAGACTCAGGGGGTCCTGAGACCAGTCACCACGCCTTACTGCTTCAAGTGAGTCACTGATCAGAGACTAACTGTAACTTACACACACGGAAATGCATCGTAACGAAGGTTTGCGACCGCAGGTTCTGGAAGGGCATGTACAGTCCGGCGGAACGGGGCAGCGCCTCGCACCCGTCGCCTTCCGACTGGCTGAACACTGTGAAGGAGGAGTCACAGCAGCTGGAGGAGGAGCTTAACAACCACCAGGAGGTAGCGCGGGAGAGCGTCGCTGAACAAGGCATACACACTCGCTGAAACATTTCAACATCCGACCAAACCCTGCGTCTGCTTAGCGATATTCGTAGAGCTGGACGACCGTCGGGATTAGTGCATCATTAGCTATCGCAACCCACGAACGAAATCATGTTCTGACTGGACTCGAACGATTTAAGTCTCACGGATATTGAGGAGAGAGCAACGGTTGTATTTTTGCTTGACTACCACTAGATGGCACTCAATCAACCCTTGTAGGTGCCCACGTAACTTAGAGACGGACCACTTTACAGCACAAATTGTTAATAATTATGAGTAGTAGCTTTAAATAGTTGCTTAGATGCACATATTTTACTGATAAAGTAGCGTTAATTCTACGTAATTGCGAGTTTCAGATATCGTAATTAACGTAAGTGAAACGGTTTTAATAATGATGCAACGTGATGATTTAACGGAAAATTGTATTTTTGCTCGCAAAACACCACTGCCACTAGATGGCGATCAATCGTACGAAAATAGACTTTTTACATACTATGAAAAAACACTGACCATTCTACGTCACCGATCGTCAATAATAGAAAGCGGTAGCTTTTAACTAGTTGCGTAGATGCGCACATTTTACAAGGCTGACAAAGTAGAGTGAATTATACTTAACTGCGAGCTTCAGAAATCGTAATTAATGCAACTGAAAAACAACCCAATTCCGTTTGATTTTTAAAATCACGGATACAGTTTTACAGACATTGAGGAAGCAACAATGGTTTTATTTTTGTTTGCAAAACACGTGACTGCCACTAGGTGGTGATCAATAGATGGCCGTACGTGCCTACGTAACTTACGAAAAAAGACTGCTCATTCTACGTCACAGATCGTCAATAATAGTGAGTGGTAGCTTTAAATAGTTGCTTAGATGAGCAAATTTTATTAAGTAGCATAAATTCTACGTATTTGAGTTTCAGACATTGTAATTAATGCAACTGCAAAACAAATTGATTTCATTTGATTTTTTAAAAAATCACGTCCAAAGGTTCGTACATCAGGATTGATTTGTCGTTATCTGCGATATTCTTGCGTCTCTTATTTCTCGCATTTCTCCGTCGCCGCAGAGACTCGCTCGGCTGGAAAGGAGGAGAACGACGAGCGAAACCAAGACGAACGGAGCGACTGAATCTTTGTACCCGAAGCTCCGACACATGGAGTGCTACATTCCTGAGGATTACTTCGCCTGCATAAGCTCCGCCCCTGACACAGAAAACCACGCCCCCTCCTTGACGCTGCCCCTCGAGTCGCCGAAGGGCTGCGACCCGGACGATCTGTCGGCTTGCAGCGACGTAGAGTCGGGCGTCGCCGACCTCGGAAGCCACGCCTCCAGCGCGTGCGATGACTCCAAGGACCCCGAGGTGGCTTACGCAAACGCCTGAGTGGAAAATACGGAACTTACACCTGGTTGCTTATTTTATTTATTCGGACCAACAACGGCTTTATCTTATTTAAGGAACTTTTAAAGACTGCGACGAGAGTAAATACTTACGAGCACAAGGACCAATGCTAGCTCTGTGACTACACTCCTGATTAGCTTAAATTAGCTAGGTGAAGCTATCCGTGTTATGAATGGCCAATTGGATCAAAACTGTATTTCAGGGGAAACGGTGCAATGTTACGATACCATAGCATAGATTTACTGTAGAATAGCGTCACTGTTTTATCGTTAGTGTCGTTATCAAGGACTTTGTTTGTTTCGTCCAAAATTTCATAAGTGACAAATATTCACTTACGAGTATTTGTGACTGTACGCAGTCTCTGGTGCAATGTAAAACTTGCGTAACGTCGTCAACCCACAGCAGACCTGTATCGGAGTTTAAGCGCTTAGTTTAACGATAATAGTCATTAAAAATTGTAGTGAGACGTTTCACAGTGTCGCAGTTACGAAGCTTTAGCGTAACAAATACCATTAAGGTCGCGATGTTTACCGGACTTCCTCTAGGTGGCGCCAATCTGCGTTTTGTGTTGTTGTTATAAATTATTTCAGCGTTTTATCGGCGTTTGCGAGAGGTCCACGATAACACCGGACTCCTAGCTACAGTTTTTTTCTGGTTATTGAATTTCGAAACGAACCCATTTTACCTCACGTTTTATCGCTAGCTTAAACGGAAAACACGTCGTTACAACCTTCTAACCCGATCATGTAAACAGTCCGTGTTATTCTATAAACGCTACTTATTCACTTACGCAGTACTGTATAAAGTCGTGAGTTTTGTCGCCCCCTGCCTGTACCCACCGTCACTGCACCATGGCATGTTGGATATAGAGGTTGCCATGGAAACCCTCCAGTCTATAAACTCTTGTTAAACTTTGTAGTCAGAATGCGGTCAGAACTTTTTGGTTCCCTTCTTTTTCTTACTTTTTGTTCCTTTTCTCTAACCATATGCTTTTCTTACGTAATATTATTTGCTTTTTTGTTTACTTCTCATTTTTCTCTATTCACACTTCTTTTTTCCACATTTTTCTTTAGTTGTCTTTTCTTTCTTTACCTCATACGTTTATTTTTCTCTGCATTCCATTTTGCCTTTGTTTCTTTTTCGTTATCACATTTCTCTTCTTGTCTTCATTACTCATTCATTTTCTTGTGCCTTTCTTTTTGCTCTCCTTTTATCACATTATTTTTCTTTCCTTCTTTGCTCTTTTTGTCCTTCCTTTATTTCTTTTTTATGCTTCTCCCCAACTTTATTTAAAAAATCTTTCTCTTCTTATTTTTGTTGTTTAACACTTGCTTTTCTTTTTATAATCCCACCTTTGTTTTTTGTTAAACACACTGATCGTAGCTTATTCTTATCCCACAAGCTACGTCACCTCACAGAATAAAAAAAAACAAACCAGTGGATCCTCTAAAATGCTCTGTTTTTGTTTGACTGTGATGTTTGGTAACTGCTGTAGGTCAGGTATTTAAAAAAAAGCGAAAACACTGTAAATAAAAATAAACCACTTCAAAGTGTGGACGTGTTGTTCATTTGTTTTTGTTTTTCACTTACCTTTTTTTGCCTCGATTTATTCACATTGAATTCTTTAGCAGAGCGACAAAGTTTTGTGTGGATATTTTTGAGACCGATTCTTTTTTTTTTTTCCCTTTCCTTTTCCCCCATACCATGTAGTGTTTCATTTATTTTTTGTACCATTTTCTTTACCATTTTTCTTTTTCTTTACATCTCCATTACACTTTTCTCCATTTACCATTTTCTTTACTCCTAATTGTTTTCCATACACTCTGATTAGTTCATTTACTTTTTTTTTTACTTTATTTACTGGTTTATTTTATCAGTGAATTCCCCCTTACCATTTTCTTCCACATTTTTTCTTCTGTTTACATTTTCCCCCATTTATGACTTTTCCCTTTAGCGTTTCATCCCATTTTCCATTCACTTTTTTTTTATTTTTTTTTATTTCACCCATTTCTTTTTCCTTAATTTTTCTCGTCCCATTTACATTGTGCACCTTTTTAATTTTTTATTCATTCTGGTTTTCTCCCCTTTTTCAATTTACCATTTCCAATAGCCCTTTAATTGTTTACATTTACTTTTAGTTAGTTTTTATTTTATAATTACATTTTGTTCCTTATGTTTGTCAGTGGTTTACTGTCTTTTGTTCATATATTTTTTTGATAATTTATTTCCTCTAAATTTCACTCCATTACCATGTTCTGCTATTGTTTACATTTATTTACCATTTTATTTTCTCCCTTTACATTCATTTCCTCAATTGTTTACTTTATTGGACTTTATTTATTTATTTTCTACTTTCCCTGCTGTTTATTTGTTGCCCCCGTGTTACTCTCCTATACTCTTTCTTTTCCCCAATTTAGCCTTTGGGTCTAATTTTTATTTGACATTTTTGACCATTTCCATATTCATTGTTAACGTTTAATTATTCTCCCCTTTTTCCATTTACCATTTCAAAATGCCCCTGTAAGTTTTTTTACATTCACTTTTTAGTTGATTTTCTTTTTCCTTACGTTTTTCATTTGGCTTTATTGAGTGGTTTACTATTTGTTGTTCATATATTTTCCCCAGTATAATGTTTCTTCTTTTTTTCCATTCATGACCTTAAATTACTTTACAATTTTATTTTCCCAACTACATTTATTCCTTCCCTTACTTTTTTGCACTTTTTCTATTTGCCATTTATTTTTTCCCTTATTAGAAAACCTTTTCCTTTAGTATTTTATTAAGTTTTTTCCATTTCCCACACTTTTTTAACACATTTTTGATCTCAAATTAAATCCCATTTCTTTAATTTTATTTACAGAAGACAAACGGAAGCCTTTTATCGCCTTTACAATGTTAATAGAAAAATCCGAGACAGATTAATTATTCTAAACGATTTATTAATCTATCAAATTAAATAAAGATAGAGTAATGTGATTCGAATAAAGCCTCTGTATCCACATTATTAATTACAGTAATTGTTTTTCACGCCTAACCTTATCATTACTTGGACTCGTCGACACAAACCCATGCTTTAAATACTCAAACTGTGCTAAAGAGAACCGAAAAGCCTTTTCCTAATTCAGAGGCCCGCCCCGCTTCAGCCACACGCAGGGTGGATCTAGGGCCGGGATGGGCGCGCCGCTCCTACAGCAGTGTCAGCTTAAGGAATTCGGAAATTAACATCAGCTCACGATTCATAGTCCTTCTGCTGCCCTTACAGGGTCCAGAGCTCGTCGTTAGGAAGCAGCGGGGCTCCGGGTTCGGCTTCTCACGGGACCGACTGCTCTGCATCAGGACCCAAACCTACAACAGAACAGCGCAGGATGGTAGAGCTTTAGTCTAGAACTACAAATCTGTACACAGGAATATATTCCATAAGGGATGAGGACTACAGAGCTACAGGACAGACTGGGACTTAAGGAGGGACAAGCCATGACCAAATATGTGGACTCAAGGGTAAGAAATCTCCAGGGCAGGAACATAAAAAGAGGATAATTAATGGCCCAATGACCCAGCCAAGGCCAGGAATGGGGACTAGAATGTCAAGTCTAGAGACTGGCACTCAGGAATAGGGACTGCGAGGCCAGAGATTGGATTGGAAATGGGAAGACCAAGGTCAGGGATGAGGACTTAAGGATGAGGAGACCAAGGCCAGGGCCAGGGACTGAGACCTAGGAAAGTCAATGCCAGGGACTGGGACTCAAGAACGGGGCATTAAGGCCAGGGACTTGGGACCTAGGAACGGGAAAGTCGAGACCAGAGACTGGGACACAGGAACGGGGAAGCCGAGGCCAGTGACTGGACCCGAGAGGGAGAGGCCCAGGGCAGGGACTGGGACGTGGGTACTGGGAAGTCAGGGCCAGGGCTGGGGACTGTGTGTCCGTGGGTCCATACGCCCGTAACAGTAAACCATTGGTACAGAGCCAGAGGCGCGGAACCCCACCTGTAGTGTATCTAGTGGGCACTGGGGAACTGTCCGTGCGTGCTGATGGCCTGCTGAAGCTTCTCCTCTTTAGCTCTCCTGCTGTGGCACAGCTGCAGGGGGAGGATCAGAGGCAGCGTTAAAGGTCAGCTCTGCACAAACACACCCTGAACCCTGCACCTGAACGCCCGGCGAGTCGTACCGTCCTCTTCTCCATGAAGCTGGTGAGAAAGTCGTCGATCTCCATCTTCCCTTCCAGAAAGTTCTCTGCCGTCTCTTCGGACTCCTCCTCGGCCTGATGGGCGGCGACCTTTAACCTTGCCTGCAGGGCGCTCAGGCTGCAGCTCTGAGGGAGGAACGTAACAGATGCTTCAGTGCATTCAATTCCTTAACTCTAACATTTATAGCAAAGACCAAAACAACCGCGTACGTTATGTACATACCGGGACTTCACGAGCCCACGGTGCAGAGGCTTCATTCAAAGCCAAGGGACTTGAGACTCGACCAAGACTCGAGACCAAGGGAATCAAAGTCTGGCCCAGACTCTGAGCAACTTGAGGCAAAGTGACTCGAGACTCGAAAGTGACACGACGTTAGTAGCTCCACATTTGACCAAGACTCAAGGCCAAGTGACTCAAGACTCTCCCAGTGCAGAGACTAAGCGACTCAGGGCTAAGACTCGAGACTAAGTATAGTATCATACAAGACTAAGCTCACTCAAGACTGGAGGGTAAGTGACTCGAGACTAAAAGTCTTGAGACTAAGTGACTTCAGACTTAGTGACTCAAGGATAAATGACTTGAAACTAAACGACTTGAGACTAAGTGACTCGAGACTAAAAAGAGACTCAAGGCTAAGTGATTCGAGACTCTCCTAAGACTCGAGACCAAGCGACTCAGGGCTAAGCCTTGAGACTAAGTGACTCGAGACACAAGCGTAAGTGACTTGAGACTGTGACTCGACTTAAGTGACTCAAGACTAAAAAGAGAGACAAGGGTAAATGACTTGAAACTAAGCTCCTTGAGACTCAAAAGACATGCAACGTTAAGCAACTTGAGACCAAGTGGCTCAAGACTTGACCAAAACTCGAGGCCAAGTGGAAGAAGATCCAACCAACTCAAGGCTAAGTGATTCGCGACTAAGTGACTTGAGATTAAAAAGAGACACAAGGGTAAGCGACCTGAAACGAAGCGACTTGAGACGAAGTGACTCGAGATTAAAACTAGACTCAAAAGGTAAGCGACTTGAGACTCAAAAGAGATGCAACGTCAAGCAACTTCAGACCAAGTGGCTCAAGACTTGACCAAAACTCGAGGCCGAGTGAAAAAAAGACTCAAAAGACACCTCAGGCTAAGTGACTTGAGACTTGACTAATCTCATCATGTGGGATTAAAAATAGAACTAGGCTAAGAGACTCGTCAAGGGATGAAAACGCCATGTTAATCAGCAAAACCCATTAAGCTCAAGTTCAAGCTTGGGGCAGAACACTCGACTTTTGGTGTGTGTGTGTGTGTGTGTGTGTGTGTGTGTGTAACTTAAAACAGGAAGCTTTGTGGTGTGTGATTTCCTAGTTCCTTCAGTGTGTCAATAAACAAAACAACTTAACCAGTTTTTCTGCTCGGTGTGTGTGTGTGTGGTGTGTGTGTGTGTGTGTGTGTGTGTGTGTGTGACACTGTACCCTCACTGAGCTCATGCTGCCTCTGTGTCTTGGTCTGGAATGCTGATTTCATTTGGGTCAGCAGTTCATACTACACACCCACACACACACACACACACACACACCACACACACACACACACACACACACACACACACACACACACAGTGAATAAACAACCACGTGCTTAAACAACAGGATTATCACATGATTGAAAGGTAATCTGTGTGTACAGTCACTGTGTGTATTGTGTAACTGTACGTGTGTGTGTGTGTGTGTGTGTGTGTGTGTGTTCTTACTTTGTACAGCATCTCCTGTCTCTTCCCCTCCAGCTGAGGCTCCAGCTGCAGATTCTTCTCTGTAAAAGCAGGACGTTACTGCTCATGAGGATCTCTCTCTCTCTCTCTCTCTCTCTCTCTCTCTCTCTCTCTCTCAGACACACACACACACACACACACACACACACACCAGAGGAGGGCTAATATTTTCGGGACTTACTGGCCATGCTAACGATGCTGGTCACCAGATCCTCCTTGTCGTCGGTGATCTGCCTGAGCTGAGGCGACGAGGCGAAGAACTCCAGCAGCATGTCCTCCTGATCGCTCATGTCCTTCAGCTGGGACACACTGCTCACACACGGGAGAGAGGCACAAAGACAGGCAGTTAAAATAAGAGACAGACAGAGACAAGAGAGACAAAGACACACAAAAAGAGACAGAAAGAGAAAGAGACAGAAAAAAAACAAAAAGGAGACAAAGAAAGAGAGAGAGACAGAGATACTGAGAAGCACAAAAAGAGACAGAAAAAACACAAAAAGACAATAAGAAACAAAATAGAGAAAGACAGGAAGAGAGACAAAAGAGACAGAAAAAGAGAACAAAACAGAGACAAAAATGAGACAAAGAGACACAAAAGAGCCAGAGAGACCAAAAGAGAGACAGAAAAGGGCAAGAGAGAAAAAAAGAGGCAAAGAGAGACAGAATAAAAAGTCAGACAGACAGAAAGAGAGACAGAAAAGAGACAAAGAGACACAAAAAAAGAGACAGAAAGAGAGAGACAAAGAGAAATATAGAGAAACAAAAAGAGAGACAGAAAGAGAGGAAGAGACACAGAAAGAGAGACAGACACAAAAAAGACAGAGACAATAAGAAACACAAAATAGAAACAAAAAGACAGAAAGAGAGACAAAAGAGACAGAAAAAGACATAGAGAACAAAAAAAGAGACAGAAAGAGAGACAAAAAAGGGCAAGAGAGACAAAATGAAAAAAATCAGACAGACAGAAAAAAAGAGACAGACAGAAACAGAGATAGAGACAGAATAAAAATAAAAAAAGACACAAAGCGAGACAGAAAGACAGACAGAAAACAGAGACAAAAAGAGAGGCAAGAAAGAGACAAACAGAACAGAAAAAGACAAAGACACTGAAAGAGACAGAGAGAGACAGGAAGACAGAAAAAGAGAGACAGAAGACAGAAGGAAAAGACAGAGACAGAGGAACAGAATGATTAGGGATTTTTTTTATTTTATTTTATTTTTTACCTGAGCTCTGTAAGTTCTGGGAATGATTCGGGGATTTCGGGCATCTTGTAGATGTGCCCGTTCAGTCCAGTCTGTACCAACAGAGGGGGGGTAAGACATGGGTACTAATGTACTAATATTTAAACCTTAAGCCGCCTCTATGACCCGTCCCGTAGCGGCGTCCTGGCCCCCTGTCCGTACCTGTAGGTCGGCGGTCGGGACGGGCAGAGGGAGTTCCGTGATGAGGCCGTACCCCGGAGCCGGAGGCCGGCACGGCGGCTGCTGAAGCTCCGCCCCCAGAGGAGGGGCGGGGGCGTGGCCTGGAACCGGGATCGAGCGCGAGCCGTCCTGCGCGGGGAAGGCGGGGACGAAGTGGAAGTTGTGGGCGGGGTACGGGGGCATGGAGGACGGTTTGTACATGCTGCAGAGAGACGAGACGAGACGAGACGTGAGCCACCAAGAGCCGATCATAAAACACAAAGCAAAGGACATGAGCAGACTTACAAAGGGAAGGACTGCGGGCCGGGGACCAGCACCGGGGGGTTCTTCCAGAACTCGTCCAGCAAGCTCTGGATCACCTTCCCTAAATCAGAGTGCATCCCGAACTGAGGGAGGGAGGGGAGAGAGAGGGGAGGATCAGTCAGCGCACCACCATCGCGTCACCCGTCAGCGCGAGCCGTACGTACGTTAGTAACGAGGGGACTGGTGATCATCGTGCCGGTGTTACTGTCCACCAGATGATGCCCGACCGGAGGGTACACGGTGACCACCGGCTTCTCCTGAGGGAACTGCGGAGGAAGTAGACTAAAAAAAAAAAAGAAAAAAAAAAGTTGCCAATTGTTTTCAAATTTATACCAATAACAATGCGGAAAAAAAATTATAATAATAAAAAAAACAACCTGAATGAAACAACTCTTTAAAAACAAAAAGTATCACATAAAACAGAAATAAAAAAACAACATCAACTAAAAACGCAACTAATACAAATACCCACAAAATTAAACTAAAAACCTGCTGTTTAATGATCTCTCTAAAAAATGTATTAATATTTTTAAAAGTTTAAATATCAATCTGATTAAAAAGTATTTTTTTATGTACAGGTCATTAAAAAAATCATTAACCTATTTGTTTTCAAATTTATACACATAATACTAAAAGTCCTATTAAAAAATCTGTTAAAACACATTAATTGGTACAATTTATGAATTATATATATATATATATATATATATATATAAATAGCTTAAACAAGAATTACATACAATAAACAAAATACAGAAAAATAATCATGAGCATATAATATGTTATTAAACATGCATTCAAATATAAAATGTATGAATTAGCATATAATAAAAGAAACAATTACCTAATAAAAAGCATAAAAATAAATACAAAAGCTTGAAAAACAACCTCAACCCACTTATTTTAAAAATAAAAGGCACAAAGAAATCCCGAAAATAAACCAACACAAATATTAAGAAACTGAAGCAAGTGTTACTTTGTACATGCCTATTAAACAATTTTATATATGCTTTATATATATTCAATATCATTACACTAATGATAGATTAATTATATCACGACACTATTTGACACTTAAATATGACTAAAATACATTAAAATCTAAACACATTGACCAGTAATATTATACAATAAACGTTTAAAACATAAATATAAAATTTTAAATTAGGTAAAAAATATATATAATATTTTATATATAAAATATAATAATAAATCTCTAATGATATTAAATAATCATCTTAAATATATAATTATACCTACAGAACACGCTGTTAAAAAACAAAATGTACGAATTATGGCCAAATATTTTTGAATCTATAATTCTATAAAACAGATTCGATATAGAAAGTTAGAGAGAATATTAGACCACCTTTGGCGGTGGGTCTTTGATAAACGTCACTATTTATTTGCTCCAGTTTAAGAGCGGTGCAGCAGGATTGCGTCCCCTAGGGGCTGCCGCCGGAATAACAAAGCGTGGTGAAATATGAAGCGCTGCTCACTGAAGCTGTTTGACTCACATGTTCAGGCTGATGGTGGCGCTGCTGACGGTGAAGGGGATCCGGTACTCCACATCCTTCTGGATCTCCGCGATGCTGCAGCAGCACATTAGCGTGTAGGAACGACAGTCAGAATAAACCTTATAACCAATACATACAGGACACTCGTGCATTCTTTCATATTTCAGTCTTAGGATGGGATCTCCTTATAAATACGAGCTAACAACATCCTCAGACTTTCAGACACGTCCTAAAAGTGGACACACGAGATCAAAATATTAGACACGGTATAACATGTATTTGTTGAGGTAAAGGATCCAGTATTACATATCTGTGAGTGGTAAAAGTATGTGAACCTCAGGGAAAGCCAAACAGAAGCATCCATGTTGTGAACCAGTGCTCATGGCGTGCTCATGTCCGTGCTAACAGCTAAAAATAGCGCGCGCCTAACAATAACACCCTGAGCGGGTATTAAGCTAAAGCCGTGTCGTCAGATCTGACATGTTTTGGTGCTTAAGACGGATTTCAGTGTAAAGCGAGCGCGGCTAATCCCTTCACCTCAGGGACACACGGAGAAAACGAAATATATGTCAATTAGAATCGAATTTAGCTGCGTTTGTGAACACAAGGCATCATTTTGTTTTACTTTAGTAACGTCTAATTTGGGGTTGGGAGTCGATTCAAGGAGTCGATTCAAAGGTTATAGGCACGTAAGACAGGACGGGGAGTCGATTCATGTAGTCGACTCCCAGATTTCGGTGGACTCAGCGCGGCGGTTTGGTTTCATATAGGAAAACGAAATAAGCTGAATCGAGTCATGGAATAAAATAACCGTGGCTGACGGGCGATTCGTGGAGTCGATGTAGAGATTACAGACACCGAGTACATTTATGGTGCGTCCGTATCGCAAAGTAAAATGAAAAACACCAGGAGTCAACACGGAGTCGATTCACAGATTAAAAGAGAGAATCGATTCCACATAATCATGTAGACGGGACTGGGAGTCGATTCATAAATCTCTGAGACAGATTCCACACAGTCAGTACTACATAAATTAGATTAGACACAGTAATTAGATAAATTACACTCGAATATTATTCCCCGTGAGAATAAATAAAGTGTATCTGTATATCTACCTGCCTACGCGTCAATAAAGTCAAATAAATACGGGTGGGAGTCGATTCACTGAGACGGTTCTTCATGAAGTGAAACTGATTCATTCAAAACTCCTTCCTTAACAAACGTTAAGTTCCCGTTCCCAGACAGAACTTTAGTCAGTGTTAACTCACCAATAAATTGATCTTAAACTGTTTGTTATTAATGTACAGACCAAGTAAGCACCACGAATCATATTTTAGAATAGATTCGGAATCGACGCCACTGAGCATCAACACGCCGAATAGCAATCGGATTCGAGCCGAGTCTCGAAGGATTCCGTAACATAACTCATCACAATCATAATTTAATTTAATTTAAAATAAATATAGCTCGAAATTACATCAAAACAACACACGAGTCACAAAACAGAGTCGACTCAAGAACGAACAGCTTTAGCACAAGCAGTGAGAAAGAGTCGACTCTCTGATTCAACTCCATAGAGTGAAAGAATCGGCTCGGGTTACTCAACGTAACTGACAGCCTGTGTAACAGAAAAAAATGTATAGAAACACGCGTGGAAATGGCGTATCGCATTTACAACATAAATACTACGAGTACATGTATCTATACTTTTATATAGCGAGAGAGCGCTTCGGAATCGACTCTTACAAGCCGTTAAATGGGATTAAGGATTCAGAATCGACTCAGGAATCAAATAGCGATATATCGAAACAGGATTGCGTTTACGTGACATTTTCAGTGAGGTGTGACATTATTAAAGCTAATAATTGTGATTATTATGTATGCTAATAATCTAAACGTATAAAAGCAGCACTTACGTGGAGTGAGCCGCTTTAAGTGACTCGATTTGTCTCTGTCTTTGTTTCTGTAAACTGTTGACAGGAGGAATCGCTCCTGAGCCCTTGGACGAGGGGAATATCCAGTTCATCCTGATAACAAGTGACAATACAAGCTTCAACACGCGACATATTTACAAATTACAGTTAAAAATAAACATACTGTGTGCTAAGCTAGCTAACAAACCGCTGTATCATAGCTGAAACGAACCGAAACCCACCTGACATGCGGTGAAACTTATTGTTTTTAATCTGTATACGGGTGTCTTTCGGACATTATTAAATTAGAAGTCTGTTTTTTTTAAGCCAAATTTTTATATGAGCAAATAAAGGCGCTTATAGTAAAAAAAATCCGGCTACACTACCGCTAACGTCAAACAAGCGCGGAAGACAACAACCGGTGACGCGTCACTTTCCGTTCCCGAGCAATCCCTGCATCCTGCGTGTTGATTGGCTGATAATGTTCCGCCTACTCTCACATGATTGGCTTAATGCTAAAGCGCGCAGCTGATTGGACAACAAAATATCAGAAAGCCAAAATAAACGTGGTTCTTTTCCAAATGTAACCCCGAGCCTCCACACAGGTCAGTGTCAATCGTGTGGACTTTAACTCTTTTATTTTAACCATTGAAATACATTTAAGTAGACATATTAAGACTATAATTTTCTATTCAAACGTTAAATTAATGTCAAATTGTGCTCCCCTTTGACTCTATATTAAGTAAATGAACATTTTACTTAGGTAAAATTATTAATTATTAATTATTTTTATTTTTAAAGACACATTTTGCAGAATTATTCCATTTTAAATTACTATTATTATTACAGTAATTACTGAGCTCGCCTTTGTTAAAATTCATGTGGTAAAACCGGTAATAAAGGACTTTTATTTTGGTATTGTCAAAAGTAAACAACTAGCATGCTTTTGTTTTATAAAGTAGAACCCAAAGTGACGAGTCCAGCTGTCCAATCACAAACACTTTGTTCATGTTACAGCAGCAGGTGGTTTGACTCCGCCCACTCACACGTTCATCCATTCACTAATTCACAATATTACACACTCAGAACGTTCATTCTTTCTTACAATCGTATGTTCACCCAGTCACCCTCACCCATTTACCCACTCATCCAGGTGAATGGATGTCAATCCATCCATGCAGTCACCCCTTTACTCACACATTTACCAATACAATCCCTCACCCATTCACTCACTTATTCATCCATTCACTTACCTATTCGCCATTCACTCACACGTTTATTTATTCATTAATTCACATATTCACCCACTTGCCTATTCATTCACTCACCTATTCACCCATTCACTTATTCATCTATTTACCTCTTCATCCATTCCCCAATATTCATTCACTCAGGCATTCGTCCATTCACTCATCTATTCAGATTCACTTATTAATCTACTCACCCTTTCCCATTAAATTATTCACCCATTTACTTATTCATTCACTCACCTATTAAACATTCACATTCCTATTCACCCATTCACTTTGTCATTGGTACATCAAATCACCAATTCAGTTATCCACTCATTCACCTAATTACCAACTCACTTATTCATCTATTCACGTTCCTAATCACCAATTCATTTACCTAGTCACAGATTCATTTTTCATTCACACACATATTCACTCATTCACTTATTTTTTCACCAGTTATCCATTTATTTACCCATTGACGTATTCATTCACTGAAGTATGCAATTATTCACTCAAGTTACTTACCTAATCATCCATTCACTTATTCATACACTCACTCATTCACTCATTCATGTATCCATTCGCTCACCTATTCACTCATTCATGTATTCATTCACTCAGCTAGACATTCACATATTCATTCACTTATCTATTCACTCATTCATTTTCTAATATGTACTTTTTAATTCACTCGCCTATTCATCCTTTCATTTACACAGCATCTACTTCATCGATCCTCTCACTTAATCACTCATTCACAGACTCACTAATTCATTCCTTTGCCAGTGAACATCTTGATCTTTCTCTGAGCTTTTTTCAGTTGTTGGGCTGCGGCTTCGCTAACAGCTACGATATTTAATTGTTAATAAAGATTCACACAGGTAAACGGTTGAGCACCGATACAAACGTCTTTAATGAATAAATAAAACATGCACTGAACGTTCATCCACACAAACCCCGATAACTCCATCTTGGATACAGTCCCATCACCATCGCTAACAACGCAATAAATAAAAGTGTAAAGTGCAGGATATAACGTCTGTTAGCTTTGGTTTCTTTCGTTAGAATAATAAATAGTTTATTCCTTCATAAAAGAATGAAACAGTCGATTCTTCATATAGTAATATCACAGCCTATAAAACGGGAGGTAAATCAGAAGGGCGGAGCTTTGACGCAGATCCAATCAGAAAGAAGCTCACTAGCAGCTGTCTAATGCTTGTTAGCTAGCAGCGTTCGTTAGCTTAGCCTACAGTAGCTAGCAGTTGAGACTCAGGTGAGCTGATAAACCAACAAAGGATATAAATACGAACCATGAAATTCCACAAATGATTTCCAGATCGCGGCCAACACGAACTTAAGTTTTGATTCTGGCGACATCAGGTGGCAACGCAGTGCAATTACACGTTTTTACACAATGTGATTTCAAGAAAGAATTGTTGTATCACAGTCCTTTTTTAAAAATCATAGCCCTAAACAAAAGTCACAGTACAGTTTCTTGCAGGCTAGTGTAAATGTGATATGATGTTTGTGACATATTTTTAAAACATTTAGCTGCTTTCTGATTGGAACGGATGACATCAGCTACATAATGCTTTTACATTATTGGAAGATCATTATCAGTGCATCATGAATAAAAATCTCACATCAGGTAATATTGATAGCTATTGATTGATTGATTGATTGATAGAAGAAGAGGAAGCTCATGCAGGACATGCTGGATGTGGAGGCTGGATGAAGGCGAATCCCGTCACCTTGGCTGCTGCTCCACAGAAATCAACCCATCAGTTTTCTCCACGATTACTAGAGCATCCTGGCTGCTTGATTTCGTACGCAGCTGAGGAACGGCCGACCGCTCACCTAGTGCAGGACGAAGAAAGATCCCGTTACAATGTTAGCTTTCTGACATCAAGATGCGAAACATAACAACAAGGCGGGTATTTGCAAGACAAATCTACGAGTAGGAAAGTAGGAAAGAGCTTTTCCCAACACCTCATCTGCTTCATTCAGAATGAGTCCAATTGTAGACTTGCTAATAGTAATTATTAATAAACGTCAGTTCTGAAACCTGCAGCATGTGCTAGTTGGGGGTTTTGGCTTCCCATATTTACGCAATCGTGGAATATTTATGAAAGTACAGTAATTCATCAATTGGCGACGGATTTACTGTAGGTGCAATTGCACGCTGTACCACCAGATGCCGCTAGCATCGAATATGTTTGGATTGCACGGTGACTTGTGTTAAAAATATATTATCCAGAAAAAATATCATTAAAATGGGCAAATTATTGTGGATTTGTAATTACGAAATCAGTATAAAGTTTTAGGTACATCATTACACCATATCTACGATCATTTAACCTGTTTTTTGACATTTGCTATTCGTTGTAAGTCATATTTTCTTGTTTTTTTGACAGAAGAAAATCTATCTACCAATAGAGTAATTATTTTTACTCTTCCATAATCTTAATTTTGTATATAAATAGTATAATTTATACATAATTGTACATAGCTGCAGAGTTTAGCTTATTTTGAACACAATCTTAAGCTCTTTGTGAAATACACAAAGACTTTCGGATGTTGTATGGAAGCTGAGGTGTTAGAACTCAGGAGGCATGCTTCGTATTTTTCCTGAGGCTATGCTACTTATCTTCCCGCCAGTTCCTTCTTCAGGCACGACCTGAAGGACGTGAAACGTTCCACATCCTTATAGCCCTGCGGCCGAACCGCAAGAGAGCAGCACAAGGACACAGAGAGAAACAGAGTTAGTATTAAAGATAGCTGTGAGTTAAAGGAATAGTTCAGCCAAAAAGAAGCTCAGCCACATAGCGTAGTTAAGATGTTCTTGGACTAGATTCTGATTTGGTTAAACCGAATAGGGAAAACACCAATGTTAGTACAGTATTTTGATTTAACAGGTTCAATAACAGCACAAATCATCCACACACAGGCTAAACTGGAACTATTTTATGGTGCAGCTTTGACTCCAAACCTGAGAATGATGCTCAGAAGACTGATACCAAATTTATTTGGCTTTAAAATGGAGATCTTACCATATCAATAATCTGTTTGGTTCCCGACACAATTGTACAAACAGTTTTCACAAGGCTACACTTAAACTTACAAGCTTCCTTTTCTGATAAGATACTCTAAGAGTACAGGTTTGCAAAAGATGGATTATTATTTATTACTACCACTAGATGGCAGTATAGCCGCAAAAATTACGCCACATCAGAAATACGGATTAACTTTTAACGATCTCGTTCTAAATCATCTCAATCTCTGATTTGATAAATTGTTTATTAATTATTGATAATACTATAATATTAGGAAATAATTTGTAACTGTTTAGTTGCATTGTTTATATGTGTACTGTTTGTTACCGTTTGAATGCAGTAGGATCCGTGTTGTTAAAATAATAATAATACTAAATTTACATCGTATTAATGTGCATTAATTGGATATCGAAAAAAGTGGAAATAGAACAAAAGATGTTACATTTTATAAATCGATAACTGCTTAATATCTAGAGTATCTATAAGTTACTTACCACAAGATGGCGGCACGGCCATCCTAGTTTAAGCGATCTTTTGTTTTGAAGTAAAACGTAGTCAAGACATGTTTGTAGCTAATTTAGCTAACAAATAATGGACGGATTTCCTTTAAAATATGAATATGTTTAAAACATAACCAAAATATATTTACAATCCATCTTTTCAAGCCTGAAAGCCAATGGTGTCCTGATTCTGTGACAGTTAGAGTAAACTAATTGCTTAGGAGCGCTCAGGTGCTCAGTTATGCTAGACTAGACTGCAGAAAGGTTTATGAGTTGTTAAAGGAGACGCAAGAACAGAATTCGGAAAGCACTTACGTGATACAGCGCTGAAAACATAAACAAAACTTCAACGCAGTTTAAGTATGAAAGGCATGTAGCTGCTAACTAACTAATGCAAAGCTAATAAAACGCTAAGGACTACCAAAGTTTGAAGATGCAACATGACATAAAGGCTAAGAAATGGCTAAAGGAGTGGAATGAAAGTCTGTAGTTCATTATGGGTAATGTAGTGCACGATCCAGGCATGTCAATTATCCACTGAGAATTCGTACAGCGCTACAAAATGACCGACACGCTAAACTGTCGCTAAACTGTCGCTAAACTAAAGCTAAACCCTGAATTATATAGGGAACATGAAGAAAATCGTTTTTTCCCAAACTTTAGTCAGACTTTTATGGTGTTAGGTTGATTCGGTTACGTCTCGACCCCGGTGATTCCTCGGTCTCACCCTCGCGCCACGGTGCAGCCTGTCCTTCATGATCCCGATGAACTCTTTGTAGCTCAGCTGGTCGTCATGATCCACATCGAAGATCTTGAAGATGGTGTTGACCAGGTGTTGCGTCAGCTTTAGCCCCGTCGCTACATAAACCGCCCTCCCGAACTCATCTAATACAAACATATAAACATTAGTATTATTGACATAAAGCGCTAAGTGTAACTGCAGTAGAGTTCTTTACTTTGAACGTCTTGTTATATGACAATTCGAAACACGATGCTTGGCACCTTGCCCGATGGAACGGCTGGCGAAGTTGTACATCTGCATGGCGATGGCGAAATCCTCCAGGTTGTTGAGGAACTGAAAAAACGACCTGAACTCTTCGAAGGTGATGCCCTGCGAGAGATGAGAGAGGTTGTGATGGTCGTGATGATGCGATGCCATTCATGGTGTCAAAACCTGGAACGTTACGCTCCGTTACATTCCTTCCTCTGCGTTTTATCATCGTTAAGACTAGCAACGGGATACAAACACAAGTAAGGATGAACTATGTGATGAAAGACAGGCGGTGAGCTCATCTCACTGAACCCCCTGTACAGCTCCGGTGCAGACGAAAAGCCTGGTGAAGTCAAGATCTGATACAGGAATAGCTCCAAGATCTGACAAAAATGTTGGACTGATAAGCAGCAAAGCTGTCAGCTGAACGACGTTCGTACTATATATAGAGGATGGACAAAATAATGGAAACAGTACATGAATAGAAAAAGCTCGAATGGTTTGCCGTGGCATGTTTAGAGCTTCTCCTAGCTCTCTGGTGGATAAAGGACCTTCTGTGTTTAAACCTCCTCATAGGCAAAGAAAACATGGAAGGTCTAGAACATCATTATTGGGTCACTACGTATGTGCACTACAGCTGTTAGTCCTGATGGCTTGGGGCTGGTATACATCCCTGATCTAGGGCCCAGTGACAATTCTTTCCTTCCGACAACGTCTTCTGTCCAAGTCTGAGGGAAAGGAGGCCAGATGGGGAGCATTAGCAACCCCTACCAAGCCCCCTCCCAATGCCCTGATAGACACTTTACATCAAGTCAAGTCAAATTTATTTCTATAGCGCTTTTAACAGCAGAGCGTTGTCTCAAAGCAGCTTTATCTAGGCCTACAGCCCTAACTGAGCAAGCTTGGGGGACAGCGGCAAGGAAAAACTCCCTAAAAGTTATAAGGATAAGCTTGGGAGGACCAGCCTGCTTGGGGAGCCTAGATGAAATGACACGCCAGTGAATGCCCACAGTGGAAGTGGCATCTCATATTTATACTCCAGTAAAGAAATCACCTTAAGGTGGTGCAGTTCTATTTTGTTTGTATGAATTTCTATGGGTGCCCACAATTAGGACACTCAATATTTTATTTCCAGAAGTTTGGAGCTGTAATGTAAGAGCCAGCTGCTGGAACTGGAAGTCCCAAGTTCGAAACTGGGCTGGGCTTGGGATAAAGGATGAGTGGTCTGGATACCTCAAGGTTTTAAGAAACCAAGTCTTTCTTAATTACATTAAGCACTCTTTTCGTCACTCTGCTGCTCACTCCAGCGAAGAACAAAGGAAATCATGTCATCGTGTTGAAACGCACCAAAACATCCACTTCCCACAGAGCTCCTCAGCCTATTCACTAGCGAGGGCACCTACAGAGCCGAACCTGATACCGTTGGGGCATCGACCTGCCAATCATAGCCGAGAACAAAGGGGAGGAGGGGAAGTGAGGGGCAGAGGTGACGGGAAGAGATGTAAGATTACACTGAGGCTGCTGTTACTCTCAGATGGCGGCAGCGGCGGAGCGCTGGAGCGTTCAGGTGTGAAGATGTCCAAGAACATCTGCCTCTGTTCACTTGTGCCTTGGACCTACAGTTTAGCTATCAGATCTTGAACTATTACTGAGTTTGAAGCACACCTTCTCGTCGGGGATGGACTGCCGGACATTCTCCAGGTAGCTGCGGATGTCCTCCACGTTGGTGTAGCGCAGCAGGATGCGGGCAAAGTCTTCCTCGCTGATGGTGGTCATGCCTTTGGAGTAAGTCAGGAACTCGATCTCCAGCACCTCGGTCTGGAGGTTATCCATAAACCTGAGAGACAGACACATTATGTACAGTCTTGTGAGGTTGTTTCGTGACCTCTTTGACCTAAGAAACCAGATTACCTGTAATACAGGAATTCATGTTTACCTGTAAAAGTCGTCGAACGTCAGCTCCGCCTTGCCTTTCTTCCCGAAGAAGTGGACTAGCAGAGTGGTGTCTATGGTCATGCTGTCGTCCGTACGCTACAAATGACAAAACAAAAGTCAAAGTAATCGATCAAGGTCGTGGCGGTTTGACACGGGGTTTGACCAGGAAGGGCTGCAGAGCCATCCAATATGCCAGGGTTCATTCAGCTCCGGTTCATTCAGCTAAAACTAAAACTTTATACCATAAATAATGACAAAGGAACAACACAAAAAAAGCAACGATGCCTGCACAAAGACATACACAAACACAAAAACAGACACAGACGTTGGTGGAAGACAAACGAGGCAATGCAAAGAGACAGAGGACATCATGCAGTGCCGAGACAAAGCCACATTCCACATCGATCCACCTTTTTCCTGCTGCAGACCACCATTGTTTAGGGCTTTTTAAGAATACGACCTCTGCAGGATCAACAGAAAAAGGTGTTGCGGTGCCAGGAAACAAAGCAAAAACCTTGATTGATAAGGAAAAAGCCCAGCAGACTTGGTCTCCTCCATGCTGTGCCCCAAAGGCGGAGGAGGTATTCGAGGAGCCGGACATGCCGCACTTCATCAGAACCTTGATGTGCATTCAAGCCAAACCAGAGCAGAGATTCGGTCCATGCCTCTGCTATACCTCCAGATTATAATCCTATCCAACCATTTCAAGCGTTAAGGAATTACAGAGAGAGAGAAAAAAAACAAAACGGCTTCTAAATCTCAAGAAGGAGAACCACAGGTGGTACAGAAGCTACAAAACGTCAAAAAGTTTTGCCACATTTGCAAAATTTACCCTTCATGTTTGGCTTCTGGGAGTGATAAAGGCAACGAAAAGCCTGAACCTTCATGTTGCAAGCCCGGCCCAGGGTTTGAACCCAGGTCCTCAGTAACTGCTGTTTCAACAGTAGCTGGGTCTTGCCTCCAGGTCACCTCCAGAACTTGCAAGATGGAGAAGATACAAAGCTCGGTCCAGCTACAGGCATGTTTTTGGGAGTTCCTGTAGGACACCCACTTGGGCATGGGGCAAACACCAAATTCCACATTGGTAGTACCAGTGTTCATGGAGATTTAAATCTTAAGACTATGAAGCATTTGTGTACACATTTACGTAGTTTGTTCCTACAGGAGCAACTTGAGATGCCCTACGCAAAGTTCAGACCAAACACGCCTGGGCTGTTGACAGTGTCGGGCATCGTCGAGTGCGATGTCACATTTCCCGGAAATTGTCGCGATGCGGCAGATGGCCACACCCCCCGTGAGGTGGAGTCATGACCCGAGGGGGCATTTTTACTCTTTGATCTGGGCGCACAGGTGAAAAACAGTGATTAGCTAATCCAGTCTCTGAGATGAGTAACACACACTCATTCATCACACGCTCACAAATACTGGGCCGGACTTGAATTACTCTCTCTCTCTCTCTCTCTCTCTCTCTCACAAACACACACACACATGCACACACACACTGTGTGAGTAACAGACTGGGTAAATAAAGGGCAGACGTACACTGCAGTGTCATTAGACTGGTGTTTCCTCCCCATTAAAGCTTGTCCAAACAGTTCTGCAGGCCAAACAAACATCGGGACAGACGTGCGGGTGTCTGTTCACCAGACAAACTTATTACAGTTCAGGCTGAACAGCTGTAACTGTTTATGTGCTAGGATCGAATCCCTTTAGTTTTAACCCCATTTAGCAATGAGCATCCAAGACCTGCCACCTGATCCAAGGCTACCAGTCTGTGGGTGAAGGGGTGAGGGTAAGATTTGAGTTGTTGTGATTAGATGTCTTTAGGAATTCGGACAGCCAAGTCTCTAGCTACTGTGAGCTTGTGAGATGGGGTGGTGGTGGGTCATGCCCTTCTCAAAGACTGATAGAGATTGGGAACTGGAAAATGCCTACAAAACCCTCGCCTTTGATAAATGCGACTCGATACCCAGCAGCTCCGATTGGTTCTAGAAGTTTTCAAGTGGACGATGAAGGAGTTAAAACTTGAACTGATTAGGTATTCCGAGCAGAAGTAAAGGAGATGCCTGTGGTTGAAACGATGGATGAAATGAACAGGGGATTGTGAAGGGGTGATGGGGTGAGGAGCTGTACCTCTGCCAGGTCGGAAAAGAGCGCCTGGCTGGCGCTCCGCCTCAACACGTCCCAGTAGCTCCGGGCCATGCCCTCCTCCCGGCTCTCTTTTTTGGACACCTGAGAGAGGGTCGTCAGCACAGGGCCGGTCGTTAGTGTGTTAGCGCAGGCGCTTAAGGTAAGCATTTGCAAAGAGGATTTTGGTTAGATGGGATTTGTTAAGATGTTTCGTTAGTCTCGTCGAAACGTCAGGATCAAACGGGAAGCGCGATTGAAGTGGAACCTGCCAGCTTTTAAGAGTTTTGAAGCCTCTTTGATCTGACGTGTTTTAGGTTCTTATCTATTCAGAATATTATATGCATGATAAGGTTTGTGAACTCCCCCGCTCTCTACGGGACAATCTGTATCGACGACAACTGGACTTTACATGCCATTATTGGCCTGGCAATCCAGTCTGGAAAGAGTATGTGAATCTCTAGCCCAGAACCTTAACCACTGACCTCTAAAAGTCAGGAGAATAATTCAGAACGAGACTATTCTGTACTACTGGCGCTCTCCCTAAATGTAGTCGTAATATACGTAGGTCAAAAAGGATCCAAGAGCTGCAGAAATCTCTAGAACATTGCTGGAAGCCAAGGTTGGAAACGTAGCTGCACTCCTCAAGACCACCTGGAGAAACAATCCACCGAAAGCTCATTGCAACTGCTGATAGAGCATCATGGTTTCATGATTTGAAGGGTAGAGCTCCATGACCCAAAGCTTGATAGAATTCAGAGCTTCACCTGGTCGAGAGCTTGCAGCACAGCCTGAAGAGGTCATTATATTTAGAATCACAGAGCAATCCCAGAATCCCTCTGGAAGTCTAGACTCCAATCAAAGAGTTTCACGATCAAAGTTTGACAATGTGCAATGGCGCTCTGGTGAAGCAATGGTCTTATACCCTAACCCAGGGTTCACATACTTTTTCCAGCCGGTTACTGGAATGATTAATCAAGAGTTTGGCAATGGTCTAATACACCACAACAACACAGGGACTCAATTCCTGATGGCGCCTTCTGGCCAGGTTGGGAATGACATGCAGACACAACTGACTGTGTCTGAGTAAGGTGCGGGGGTTCGAGGTCTAACATAGGTCAGAAGGAGGGGATACGTACACTGTTGGCGGGGGCCACCTGATATCCATACAGCTGCATGTTCTACATGGCATTCAGCCAGGCAGAGGAAGAGGAGGAGGAAGAGGAAGACAGGTTAGAACACGCCAAGCGGTTAAGCAATACAAGCTTTATGCCACACGTACACATCCTCCATAACATGCACTCGTTCCCATAAGTTTCCATAGTAACGGCTAATTTGCCTCGCCCTCCCGTCTAACCTAGCCAGGCAACTCCTTAAAACCAGGTCTAAATGTCTTGGTTTGCAATCACAATCCACTGGACCCAACAGTACTCAACATCTCTTGAATTGAAACAACCTTTCACCTTCCATATGATCTCAACAGTTGAAGTTTAGGGGTCAGTGGCAGCTTGGTAAGGCTAACAATCAAGGTCCTGACCAACCATCAATCCATCCAAGATCAAGGCAAGGCAAAGCAGAGCATCCTGTTTTATCCCCACTTACCCTGATCAGGGTCTTGCGGGATGGTCTGGAGCCTACACCCTTGACAGAGCACCAATCCACTGCAGCTTTCCAAAATTTCACCACCCAATCCTGATGTTGCAGTTCCATCACCAAGACTGCTCCTGGACCCTGATCCTGACCTTTCTGACCCAACACCTACAATTTAATCAGTTCTCCTAGTTTAATCCGTCACCTGATCTCCGTCCTTGATCCGACACCCATTGCTTCACTAAAGACCATTCCATTTCAACACCCCAACCTTTGGTCGTCCAGACCACCTGCTCTGCAGGACTGGATCCAGCTCCATCCTTGATCGAACCCCAACCTTTGGCTCGACCCATGCCTGATCTGGTGTCATGGCAAAGCTCAACCATGGGCAAGTGGTGAGACTTCTTGCAATTTCTCAACTATGATAAACAAAGCCATTTGCAGCATGTCATTACCAGTTGAGCCGACTTCTCCACGTCTCCTTTCCGTCCCTTCTTCTCGTTCTTTTTCCGGAAGATCTCCTGCAGCTGAAGAAGAGGACAAATTCGCCATTTTAATCCAAAAACAAATTCTAAATCAACAATAAAGTTTAGGAGAATCCCAGTTCAGGCTGACTGAAATGTACGCCAAAACTGAGGCTCTAGACCAGTGGTTCCCAACCTTTTTTCCCTTGGAGCCAAACCTATGAGTATATAAGATGAGCTTATTTATTAATTTATTTATTTATTTTCATTTTGGCTAAAACATTAAGCTAAAAATCAAAGATAAGTTTATTAAATATCTTTTTATATCTTATCTTTTTACAAAAATCAGATCACCTCCTGTGATGTTTGGACCCATGGGACATTGGAAACCATGGCTCTAGACCTTGTCGTCGTTAGACCTTGGTATTACCACCTTATCAGATTACAACCCCAATTCCAATGAAGTTGGGATGTTGTGTGAAACATAAATAAACAGAATATGATGATTTGCAAACTTTTCAACCCATATTCAACTAAATACACTACAAAAAGACAAGATATTTAATGTTCAAACGGACAAACCATATTGTTTTTTTGTAAATATTCACTCATTTTGAATTTGATGCCTGTAAGATGTTCCAAAACAGTTGGGACAGGGGCAACAAAAGACTGGGAAAGTTGAGGAATGCCCAAAAATACCTGTTTGGAACATTCCACAGGTGAACAGGTTAATTGGAAACAGGTGAGTGTCATGATTGGGTATAAAGGGAGCATCCCCGAAAGGCTCAGTCGTTCACAAGCAAAGACGGGGCGAGGTTCTCCACAAATAGTCCAACAGTTTAAGAACAACGTTTCTCAACGTGCAATTGCAAGGAATTTAGGAATTTCATCATCTACAGTCCATAATATCATCAAAAGATTCAGAGAATCTGAAGAAATCTCTGCAAGTAAGCCGCAAGGCCGTAAACTAACACTAAATGCCTTTGACTTTTGATCCCTCAGGTGGCACTGCATTAAACCCGACATCACTCTGTAACGGATATTACCACATGGGCTCAGGAGCACTTCAGAAACCACTGTCAGTGAACACAGTTCGTTTCTCCATCTACAAGTGCAAGTTAAAACTCTACCATGCAAAGCGAAAGCCATACGTCAAACAACACCCACAGACGCCGCCGGCTTCTCCGGGCCCGAGCTCATCTGAGATGGACTGACCAAAGTGCAAAAGTGTCCTGTGGTCTGACGGGTCCACATTTCAAATTGTTTTTGGAAATCATGGACGTCGTGTCCTCTGGGCCAAACAGGAAAAGGACTGTCCGGATTGTTATCGGTGCTAAGTCCAAAAGCCAGCATCTCTGATGGTATGGGGTGTGTTAGTGCCCATGGCATGGGTAGCTTGCACATCTGTGAAGGCACCATTAATGCTGAAAGGTACATACAGGTTTTGGAGCAACATATGCTGCCATCCAAGCCACGTCTTCTTCAGGGACGTCCCTGCTTATTTCAACAAGACGATGCCAAGCCACATTCTGCACGTGTTACAGCAGCGTGGCTTCGTAGTAACAGAGTGCGGGTACTAGACTGGCCTGCCTGCAGTCCAGATCTGTCTCCCACTGAAAATGTTTGGGCATTATGAAGAGCAAAATACGACAACAGAGACCCCGGACTGTTGAGCGACTGAAGTTGTACATCAAGCAAGAATGGGAAAGAATTCCCCCATTAAAGAATTAGTGTCCTCGGTTCCCAAACACTTACAGAATGTTGTTAAAAGGAATGGTGATGTAACACAGGGGTAAACATGCTCCTGTCCCAACTGTTTTGGAACGTGTTGCAGGCATCACATCAAAATGAATGAAGATTGGCAAAAATGAATAAATTGTATCCGTTTGAACATTAAATATCTCGTCTTTGTAGTGTATTCAATTGAATATGGGTTGAAAAGGATTTGCAAATCATCGTATTCTGTTTTTATTTATGTCTTACACAACGTCCCAACTTCATTGGAATTGGGGTTGTAGATCAACTTACCACCAGGAACTCTTGCTTGTCCACCATCTGGTTGCCATCGGCGTCGAACATGTTGAAGGCGATTTTAAAGCCGGCGTGGGGCTCTGAGGAGGGAGGAACGGGATTTGTGAGAAGCAAGAAGTACTCCTGATTTCACTTGAGTTTTATCAGACAAAGCTCGACTGGAAAGAAACTTCCAGCCTTTTGTGGATTAGGTTGCCTGTCTGTCATAACAGATCAGCCTATGTTTGTGGGAGACTTTTAGGAGATCGTCGACCAGACTGAGGGACTGTGTGGTGTTTAGTAATTGACAGTGCAATTAATACTTTTGCAGCAAACACCGCCTTGGAGACAGGGTCTCGCTTCCCTCATCCCTTCTCCTTTCATCACCTCCTCCAGGTGTGTTTTTGACCTTGTCGAGGGCCACATGTCTCTCGGCGGTGTTATGTTGCTGTGGGAACGGTACGTCAAGGTAGGGGCGGGCAGCGTTTCAGCCGAGACGCTGAGTGAAGCGCCGGTGAAGACACCGGCTTTAAAGCCACAACTCAACAGCTGCATAATGCCGCAGCTATTTCAGAGCATAGTATGCCGAGTGTTTCGTTCCTTTGTGGAGCCAATAAACAGATCCCGCGCTGAGTGAGGCACCGATGTGGGTTCGCGGTACAGTGGGACGGAACCCAAATTTATGGTGTAATCCCTGATCCTTTTATCAGGTTCCTCTACCAATAGACTGTAGGGGGAAGGATAGAAGTGCGATGTTTATGGAATGGTTTGAAACAAATTAAATGGGGGGCAGAGTAGGTTACAAGGAAATGAGCAACAGAAAAAGGAAAGGACCAAAAATGAGAGGGACAAGTAAAACAAGAAAAGCTGAGACAGTGATAACGATAATTAGACGACACTGGATATGGGAGTGTATACCTTAGGTCTAAAGTTCTCAAAACTCGTTCGAACCCAGCTCTCTCAACCACCTGAATTGGCACCGTGTCTTCATTGTCTATTTCATTTCATTGTCAGAATTGGGGGCAATGAAAGAGACGCTCGTACTCATACTCACTGGTAAGGATGCAGAGCAGGAAGAGATACTCCGTGTAAGCGATGATACCTGCAAGGCAAGATTAAGAGCCCATTAATGTACATTAAGCTATTCCAATGTTCACCCAGGTTGGGGCTACAAATCCCTGCGGATGCTGCCAGTAAGGTAACCGTTTATAAGGACACGGGACTGTTGTTGGACATGTCTACCCATGATTGGAGAAAACGGACCTCTAACCTTAGATCTAAGATCTTTGGATGACCACATGGACATGTAGGTAAATGGGCGTTGATGGTAATGGTAACCCTACCCTTGCTGAGGTTCCCTGAAATGATCCAAAACTATGCGGCCGAGGAAAGTGGTGAATAAGCCTCGTAGGCTGTTGGGCGTGTCAAGGAAGTTTCTAGGCTCTTCAACTGGACCATCAGTTGTTTGACGTTATTGATGCCAACATGAGTCGCTCATCTAACCAAAAAATGATGATAAGATCTTAAGAGGTGCCTCTCGGGTTCTCAGCGGGTGTCACATCTTTTCGCGGCCCACACAACCAGAAGATTGACATGTTTAGGACCCTCCATCTTGTATCCTCTTTGTCATCGGTGGAAACAAAGACGTGGATGGCTTCGGCTGTCAGTCTCGAGATGTCCACCTCCATTGTTTCGTACAACTGAAGCTCCCGAGGATGTTTTGGTTGAAAGTGGTTGAAAGGCGGGGTGGAAGAGGAGGATCTGTTACCTCCAACCCTACACCCCCTATTCGGAGGATCCACTCTTTGTGGGAAGGGGGTACAGATAGTTCTGCGTGACTGAGCCGAGCGGCCCCCTTTACGCCTGCAGGAGGGACGGTCCGTTCACCAGAGCAGAACTGGGACACCTCGTATTTCAGGAGTCAAAGGTCTGCTCTCGTTGACTCCACTCTTCCACTCAGATCACGGATTTCGCGGTTTAAGGACAGGAATCTAGACCGGTGCTCGCTACGTGGACGTTGGAGCGTCATCCTGCTGGAAAATCCAACCATGTTCCAGTAGAACGTTAAATGGCATCCAGTAATTGGGGCATGGATGTGGACTCCACTTTTACAGTTGGACACTTGGTGCCAACCCACCTGGGGAAATTTTTGCCCCTCTGTATTGCTTGTAGGGGGTAACACACTTTTTCCAAGCGGCTTCGTTACAACACTGGTTTGTTCTTCACGATTTTATAACCCTTCTCCAATCTGCTCCACGTCTCAGGACTCTTTGGGCTCCGACAACGAACATGAGCTCTATCACCTCAATTATCCTCCAGGTGCCTGGAAACCAGGCGATAAGATCGTAAGCAGGCTGTGTCGCTGCCATGGTGGAAAGGGTTAAAACGCGTCACTGGCATCCTGGAGGTCCCCCACGGCATCCTTCCTCCCGTAGTAACGTCTCCCCGAGGACAGTCCAGAGCTTGCCATCTCTAATCAGGATCAGATTTCAGTTCAGTTTCCTGCATCGAGCGACGTCGTCGCAGCTAACGAGATGGCGCGGATTATGCCGCCGGTGTCCGGGGGGCGTAATTATTAAGGGGAAGGATGGAATTATGTTCAGTGGTCCCGCTGTGTGAAGCGAGTGTGTAATTACCCCTGCTGGGAATTAAGGAGGCTGCTATGAACTGCGCTCCAGCAAAAGCTTTAATTGCAGCTCGCGAGCAAATGAGTTCTTCATAGCCCTTAATTTGTGTTTTTGCCAGGCCACTACACATGCTCACAAAATCAGATGGCAAAACCGAGGAGGTGGGAAATGTGGGCGGAGCTCCATACAATACAATCTGTTTAAGAAGTTTGAATCAGTGAATCATTTGGTCAAGACTGAGATTCACTCCTCTCTAATTTCAGTTCCTTCCTCTCTCGTTCATTTAGTTTGAATCACTGAATCGTTTGGTCTTGACCCCCTCCCCTCATTCAACAGGTCAGTTGAATTTGAATCAGTGAATCATATTCATGATCAGGACTCCATTTTCTCTTGTTCAGCTAATGAGTCGGTGAATCATTCGGTCATGACTAAGTCTGACTCCTCTGTTATTTAGTCGTTGAATTAGTGAGTCGTTCACTCAGTTCCTTCCTCTGTCATTAAGTGGTTCGATGTCTGAATCATCGAATCGTTTGTTCATGACACAAACTTCCTCCTCTCATTCAACAGATCAGCATTTGAACCCATGAATCTTTTTCACAATGAGATTCACTCAGTGAGTCAATGTTTTAATCAGAGAATCATTTGGTCAAGACTGAGATTCACTCATCTCTAATTTTAGTTCCTTCCTCTCTCGTTCGGTTAGTTTGAATCACTGAATCGTTTGGTCTTGACTCAGACTCCCTCCTCTCATTCAACAGATCAGCGTTTGAATGTTTGCACAAATGAGATTCACTCAGCAAGTCAGTTATTGAATCAGTGAATCATATGGGAATGACTGACATTCATTCTTATCTTATTTGGTAGCTGAATCAGTGAGTCGTCGACTCTGTTCCTTACGCTCTCATTCAGTTAGGTTGAATGTGAGAAGTGTTTGGTCATGAATCAGATTCCCTCCTCTCATTCAACAGGGCAGATCAGTGAATCAAACCCATGATCAGGACTCCCTTTTCTCTTATTCGGATAATGAACTGGTGAATCATTTAGTCATGACTGAGACCGACTCCTCAATTATTTGGTACGTATTATTATTTAGTCGAATCAATGAGTCATTCACTCAGTTCCTTCCTCTCTCATTAAGTCAATCAATGTGAATCAGTGAATCATTTGTTTATGACACAGACTCCCTCCTCTCATACAAGCCAGTCAACTTTTGATTCAGTTAATCTTTTTCACAAATGAGATTCACTCCCTTTTTCCTCCAGCAGATCAGAGACTGAATCAGTGAATCACTTGGTTTTGAGATTCACTCCTCTATTATTTAGTAGCTGACTCCGTGAGTCGTTCACGGAGTTCCTTCCTCTCTCATTTAGTGTATCAGTGTTGGATTCATTGAATCATTTGGCTACAGCCTATCTTTCAGCAGGTCAGTGTTTAAAATCAGTGAATCATTTGGTCATGACTCAGATTCTTCTCTCATTAAACCTGCCAGTGTTGAATCAGTTAATCTTTTTTTCAAATGATATTCACTCCTTGAATCAATGAATCAAATCCACAACCAGGACTCCCTTATCTTATTCAGCGAGTCAGTTTTTGAATCAGTGAATCATTTGGTCAGAACTCAGATTCACCAATCTTTCATCCAGAGTGTCAAAGACTCGATTAGGATCTTGTAGTCAGACTGACCAATGCTCTCTCTTTCAGGGAATCAGTTTAATCAGTGAATCTTTGGCTCCTTCGTGTCTGTTTTAGTTTGAATGAGTTGTTGAATCAGTTGTTCATAATTCAGAGTCCCTTGTTGCATTATACATGTCTGGGTTTGAATGTGTGAATCAAATCCATGATCAGTCCTAACTATTCTCTTATTCAGCAAGTCATGTTCTGAATCAGTTAATCATTTGGTCATGACTGAAATTCACTCCTCTGTTTAATTGCAGTTGAATCAATCAATTCCTTCTGCTCTCATTGCGTGGATCAGTGTTTGGAATCCGTGATTCAGATCCACTTCTATCTAATTTACTGTATTAGCTGAATCAGTGAGTCGTTCAGTGAATCATCTGATCACAACTCAGATCTGAGGCTGCGTATGTAAATAAATCTATATATATCATCTATCTTTATAGACTCAAATGACTCACTGAAATGACTCCTGGGGAAACCTGGCAGTAGATTAGACTGTGGATCTGTAGAAGATTCAGAGCTGCTGCTGGCTGTCGGGAACGTAATGAATAATGGCTGTGCGCAAATCCTCAGGCAAATAAGTGTCGAGAGTCTGTATGCAAACGAGTTACCCACAGAGCAACCAACCAACCCAAAAAAACAACAACCCAACAAACCAACCTAAAAAACATCCAAACCAACCCAACAGACCAGCATGTTGGCCATCATTTCCATCACTGAATCATTAAATAATCTAAGAGATTTGTTTGAATCAGTGAAAAATGTATTCCTGACCAAGATTCGCTCCTCTTTTGTTTGAATCCACGAATCATTTTCAGCATTTGTCATGGTGACCATGATTTGCACGTCCTCGCAAATCTCCAGCTCAGACCCAACAAACATGAAGGAGGTTCGTTCCAGCAGAGAATCAAAAGCGAACAAGCACTGATTCAACTGATTCTCCATCCTGAATACGAGGTTGTGACTTACATTGCACTGATTCAAACACTGAGCAAATGATTCTTTGGTTAAAACAGTCACCTTCAATGAGAGACGAGCGACTCTTCGTTGTGGCCAAATGATTCACTCTCATTTAACAGGTCAGTGTTTGAATCAGTGAATCGTTCTCTTATTTGGATCTGTGCTTGGAAACTAATTCTTTAAACATGACTTAGTAACAACTATTTTACACTAACAAGTGTTTTTCGATCGTGCAACTCAATAAACAAACGAACGAATCATTTAACAGTCAGTGAACCGACGGCAGCTCCTCTCACCTCGCTCCCGAAGGTTTCGGAACAGTTTGGAGCTTCCTTTCCACACGGGGGGCGTGTCCGAGAGGATCTTCTCCAGGTCCTGGAACCAGAAGCATCATTTAACCGAAGATAAATACAGGGTACAGACTCAGCACCTGGGTGTAGGGGCTTTGGTAGCTCACCTGTTTAGAGAGGGGCCTCCATGGTTTCTTATCTGAGAGAGCGAGCGAGAGAGAGAGAGAGGTTTGCTTTAATTCTATCCAAAAACAATCTAGAAAAACATGTCATTTGACCAGAGGTGCCAAAACTGCTGCTGGAGTCTGTAATTAGTCTCACCTGCTGCTGATCGGCCATGTTTAGATTCTCTGTTTAAACCCTCTGCTAGTCTTTAGTTTAGTCTTTAGTTTTGACCCTTTTCTTTCCCACGCTCTGATACCTCCACAACACTGAAGCGAACTCGAACGACCCGTCAGAAGCTAATGCTAATGCTAACACTAACTAACCAGGACATATTATTGTGCAGGACACACCTGAGCAGTTAAAAGGCCGAGCCCTGCAGTCCTGGAATACCTGGCTGAGGTGTTTTACCTCCACAAACTGGCCCGGTCAGGGATTCAGCCTCGGGCCTGAGGTTTGGCACGTCTTGATGTTTGGAGATTTCAATTTAGCACCAAAAAAAATAAAAAATAGAAGGAACTACAAATAATAATAATAATAATAATAATAATAATAGTTTATTTATTTGTTTATCTTAATAAGGAAAAAGTAACATTTAAAGGATATCTGTTAAAAATACATGATTTATTAATGTAATAAAAATAATTAATGTTTAGTTGTTAATTTGTTCCAGCAAAATAAGACTAAACAAAAAATCTATATCTAAAACATAATAAGTTTAACTAATGAATAAGGTAATAGATACGTATTTATTTACCTAGGTTTTGTAAGGGTGTTTTTTAGCATATACTGTAAGTAAAGGAAAAGTAATATAAATATTTATTTAGTTTTCTAGTAAATGAATAAGTAAATAACCAAAATGTAGATTAAGAAAAAATATATAACAATTAATATACATACAAACTTATTTATTCATTTATTTTTATTTTACAAAAATTAAGAAAAAATGCAAAAGGGAAAATTAATTCAAAAGGTGAGCAAATAAAAATAAGTACATAAACAGGTCTGATAAAATATTTATTTATCATTGCGTTTACTTAGAAAATAGGAATAGTAAAAAAAGCTAAAAGAAATGAAATATGTAAAATATAGATGTAAAATGAATACATAAATATATTAAAATAAATATTTAGTTATTTTTTTCTATTAAGCTCATTTTCTTTTGAGCAAACAACAGAAAATAAAAAATAAAAAAAGAAGTAAAATGCAGAGGAAAAATATATATACATATATAACTAAAAATATATTTGGTTTCTATAGGTCTAATACTGATTTATTTCTTAGTTTCATTTTTTAAGTAAAGGAGATAATGATACATATGTAAAATGTGCATGTAAAATAATGAAAATATAAAGAAATTATAATAATAAACATGTACTTTCTATAGGGTCATATATAAATACTTTTGAGTAAACAACAAAAAAGTAAAAAATCTAAGAAAATAAAAATAATTTTAGAAAAAAGCAAGAAAAAGTAAAGTAAAATTGAATTTTGAAATGATTCATTTATGAATAAATAAATAAATAAATAAATAAATAATTATTGCACTTCAATAAGAAAAAAGAAAACAAAAAAGACAAAATAAGTACCATATAGACATGCATATATTTCTAGCCATAAATATGCAAACAGATGAAAGTAAAATAGAACTTATTGCTACAGGGTTTGCATTGCATCAAAGTGTAATGATTAATCGATTTATTTAGAAAGAAAGACGCACAGCTACAGGTTTGTATTAGGAGGAGATCTGGGCAGTGATTGTAACTAAATCAAGCGGTCATTTGGCGGTAATGTGCCGTACGGTCCGGGATCTCCACCTGCTGATGATGCAGCTGCAGCATTTACTCAGCAGAATCCGAGATCCCTAACTTGGGGGGCTTTGAGGAGCCGCTAATGACGCGCTCCATGTGTGTGTGTGTGTGTGTGTGTGTGTGTGTGTGTGTGTGTGTGTGTGTGTGTGTGTGCACCCACTCTTGGGCTCGCTCGTGGTGACGGACTCGATGAAGTTCTGCGGCGTCATGTAGAGCTGGCCCTCGTACTGCACCGAGCTGAAGAGGCGGAAGCGGTGCTCATGGGACGACATGTGGACGTCTCCGTCCTCAAAATCGCCCCGAGCCTGCGAAGGAGGAAATGATGTCATGAGCAATGTCACTGTCAAAGGCAGTCTTAAACATCACGAACTTCGCACTGCGGCGAAAGAAAGACATCGATCAACAAACCAACGTTTTGGTCCGGATTTGGGCCGGTTTCCATGGTGACCATAACTATGGCGACCTCATCATCTGTTAGCCAATAAAAAAACAGGTGCTTTTTTTTTTTTTTTTTTTTAAATCATTATAACACCCAGCAAAAGCGAGACATGACAGACAAAATGAGGAAAAAAATCCAGGAAATCACATTGTACGATTTTAAAGAATTTAATTGTAAATTGTGGTGGACAATAAGTATTTGGTCAATAAAATTTGGTTCAACTCAGTACTTTGTAACATAACCTTTGTTGGCAAATGACAAAGGTCAAACGTTTCCTGTAAGTCTTTCACCAGGTTGGCACACACTGTAGCTGGTATTTTTGGCCCATTCCTCCATGCAGATCTCCTCTAGAGCAGTGATGTTTTGGGGCAACACCGACGGGCCTGGACATGTACTGGCTTATGCAGGGGGGCAACGCCTGGCCTGGCATGCAGGATCTGAGTCCCTCTCGGCGTAGAGTGTTTACTGATGGTAGCCTTTGTTACTTTGGTCCCAGCTCTCTGCAGGTCATTCATCAGGTCCCTCATCAGAGCCAGAAATCTTGCTGTTTGTGGGTGACCAAATACTTATTTTCCACCATGATTTACAATTAAATTCTTTAAAAATCCTACAATATGATTTCCTGGATTTTTTTTCTCATTTTGTCTCTCATAGTTGAAGTGTAGCTATGATGGAAATTACAGACCTCTCTCATCTTTCTAAGTAGGAGAACTTACACAATCAGCGGCTGACTAAATACTGTATGTACCTCCGCTTATCCTGGACACGGTGATGGGAAACTAATCAGTGAGTTCGGAAAACACATTATTTGTCCGTCATGGTGCCAGAATGAGCTGGGGTTCAAACCCAAGATCTTGGCTCTCAGCTGGGACTCTTGGTCTGCAGCGAATTCTAACCAAAACACAAAGCTATTCGGAACTCGTCGATCCTGAAAGGCATAACAAAGGGCGTGAGCCGGCTTTTTAAGTGACAGCTGACTCAGGTTCGACATCGCAGAGAGTGAGCGAGTTTGGTTACTATTATTAGACCTCTATTTTTTTAACGCTATTGTTTACTTGAAGTTGCCTAGCGACCGCGTTGCCACAGCTTATAGGGTACCATGTGTTTACGTTCTCTTGTTGCTTAAGAGTACAGATTTAATCACAAACTCGACGTTACAACTCAACATAACTTAGTACACAATAGTGCAGTCAGTACAGATAAAGCACAAACTCCCTCAGGTTTTAAACACAACAGCGTCAAGACTCTTCAGCTAAAAGAGGGAAATAAAACCACACTGACAAGAGTCTCATGGGGAAAAACACATGATGATGAGACACACATCTGTGTGTATTATTATCGCATCAGAATGGGGAAGAAAGGCGATTTAAGCGACTCTGAACGTTGAACAGATGTTTATCTCGGCTGCTGACCTACTGGGATTTCACACTCAGCGCCATCTCTAGGGTTTCCTAAAATGAGAAAATAGCAAGTGAGGGCAGTTCTCTGGGCAAAAATGCCTTCAAACCTTGAGGCAGATGGGCTACAGTGGCTAAGAACAGGCAAATGAGGCTACAACTGGCACAGGCTCTGATTGAAGACTGGAACAACATCACCTGGTCTGATGAGTCTCGATTCCTGCTGCGACCTAAGCACACGGTTGTTGCTGGCGGCGTAACGGTGTGATCTTCTTGGCACACTTTGTACCCCTTAATACCGACTGAACATCGTTCCAACATCACAGCCAGTTTGAGTATTGCTGCTGACCGTGTGTGCCCCTTTACGCCCAAAGTGTACCATGCGCCATGTCCCAAAATCATCTGACACTCCCAACACTAAGCAGATCTCATAATGTTATTGCTTTTCGTCTATAAAGCTGTGCGCGTGCTGCTTACCGTCTCCACCGCGGCTGCCGCGAGCAGTGGCGCGTGCCGGCGGCTTCCTCCGCGCGCTTCCCGGTATCTGAAGTATAGCACCGCCGCTCCTCCGGCTGCCATCCCCAGCCCGAGTCCCAGCGCCGCTCCTGTCCGCCTGAACCGGGCAGCGTTCCATCGCGGTTCCAATCCTGATCCCGACCGGGATCGGCTCGCTATCACCGCGGCCATCCTCCGCAGCGCAGTCGCCATTTTTCCCCTCTGCGGTCTCGGTTCCAATTCGCTTCCTCCTTCCTTCCCAGGCTCCCTACGCAGGGCGTAACGTCAGAGTGTCGGTGTCGGTCCGTGATGCTTCATAAATATGATCTGAATCAGACCGGGAGCGGAACAGCCCCTGCTCCCTAAATCCGCCCGAAGCGCGCTTTCGCACCCTACTTAGTGCACTACAAGTGCCGATTGGAACGCGACCCGTGCCAGCCGCGACAGGTGAATAGATTTTAGAAAGAGTGAATCGGCATCCTGTGATCATATATGCTCATGTCTGCAAATGAGGCTTAACGTAGAGCTGAACGGGAACATCAAGGCAGGAGCCAAGTGTGGAAAAGTTTACGCACCCTCCCTCATCCAGATGCGCTCGCATTGATCAGGAGCGTCAGCAGTTCTTTGCATTTCTGAAATAAATACGGTGCAAATCGGATCGTTTATGTCCTCGAGCGGCAGATCAAACCCGCCTTTATGATATGATACGATCAGTCAATAAGCAATCAGCCGGCTTTGTTTGGGCCCCCCTTTTGTTCTCCACCTTGGCTTTGAACGCGCACCAGGCGCGCGCACGCGCAGGACAGGTACCATCAGCACGCTCGGCTGCTCCTCAAAGGCCGTGATGGTTTCATAATTCACGAGGCGCATCTGTTCCTTTTGCTGTCCTTTCGCGCGCGCGACGATTGGCCAATTATGAAAACGCAAGCAACCGGCGCGTGCCCTCATTTTTTAAAGGCTCTGACCCCAACCGAGAACGATCCGATTAAGGCGATATATCGATTCTGCTCCGAGGCAGATCGTAAATGCAAACGACATTACTGCGCTGCGCATGTAATAACGCTCACATATGCCCATATATGGACAGAATATAGGTCCGCTCACTCCATATATGGGCATGCATTGACTGTATAGTACAAGATTAGCCTATATATAAACACTCCATATCATTATTTAACACCTACCTCACCTATACGGTCAAGTATTTACCAAATATACCTACATACACGGGTTATGACGTCACAAATCCATCCCTAATATGCCTACATTCCTTATATGGGCGTGCAACGAATACAGTAAACTCTGGATCCAGTTATTATGCACACTCCTTTGTTTAAAACATCTGGGCCTGACAATAAACTTTAAACCTGTACGTCTTCCATATATGGGCATGCCGTCATAAATCCGTAACTAATAGACGCATATATATTCCATATATGGTCATGTAAAGAGTGTGTGGTACATGAGGGTAGCTAAAATCTGTGAATAGATTTAAAACACAGACACCTCAGCAATATGGTCCAGAATTAAGAATATCGAGGTTATGATGTCATAGATCCATATATATTCCACATATGGGCGTGCAACGAATGCAGGAGTGCACACAAACTTCGGAACCAATTATGATTCGCACACCTAGTCCAGATTACAACTGTTATTTACAACTTCTGGGCCTGTACTCATAGGCTATGATGTCTACAATCCATATTTAATTTGTACGTATTCCATATATGGGCATGACGCCATATATCCAATAGACACATATATTCCATATATGGGCATGTGAAGGCTATATATGCTTAAATAATGTATGACTCCTATATAATGAGGCTTATAGCTGATAAAGAAGGCTTAGGGGATCATCCCCCAGTGCCACAACAGCGACCCCTGGACCTCCACTCCACGCTTACACTGCTATTTAAGTTCCGTAGCTGGGCTCAGGTGAGTCTGTCGGTCCTCCCCGGGCTGAACAAGTCGTAATTTGTCGGGCGCTGGGGAATTTTCCTGCGCACCCGCAGTATCAGAGCGATTTAGCATCAAGCGCTCGTACCTGCTTTAGTACGCTTGAACCTTAATGGCTCTTCTTAAGCGGAGTAAAAGGCGCGCGCTTTGATCTGCAGCCTCGCTGCTCTTTGATTCCTCCATTCAAAGGCCAAATTAAGAGAGAGAGGTGTTCAAAGAGCAGCGAGAGGTGACGCTCGGGCCTTTTCTTTTTCTTTTTTTGGAGGGGTTGGTGTGTGTGTGTGTGTGTGTGTGAGACGCAGGACAGATGTGCAGTGCATCTGTGCAAACATGCAGTGTAACTTACTTGTAAGAGGTTGAAGCCCCGCCCTCTGCAGTTTATAAACTGCGTATAGTTTGGCATTACATACAATTAAGTCTCCAGGTAACTCCGCCCCTTTTACCTGCATCATAACAAAGCAAGGCCATGCACCATCCAGGGTTGCTCTGTGTCTCATACTGGGAATAAAACGTAACAAGAAAATATTCTATTAATAATACAAGTCAACATTTAAAAATACAAGACTCACCTGTATGGCCAGGCCCCGCCCCTTCAGCTTTTATACGTTTTACTAACAGCTCGATAAATCACAAATTAATAGGACTGAAATGAATTCTCAGGCCAAAAAACCCGCTTCACTTCAAAGGTATACAACGGACTCACCTGTGCGCCAAGCCCCGCCCCTTTCTTCATTTCTCTTCCTTTGATCCGTCATAAGACAATAGCATTAATGGGAAGCGCGAGGAGAGCTATCAAAGCGGTATCAAAGGTCAATCAAAGGATACCCGTGATAAAAGCAAATTAAGAAACAAACAAACAAAAAATCCCCCGAGAGTTTCAATGGCAGCCTAATGAACAACAAAAACAGGGCTAGATCAAAACAGGTGGATGTTCAGAAAAAAGTTTGAGTGACTTATTAAGGTTTTAAGTGCAGAAACGAAAGAATCAAAAGAAAACCAAACAAAAAATCACCTGCCTGCACCGTTTAATCATCGTTTATTATTTTTTTGACGTGTTTACAGATTGTATAAAATTCATTCGCAGACTAATTACGTTAGTAAAAATGTTTTACGTATTTATGGTGCACTTACAAAGGTAATAACTTGAAAGGAGTAAAGACAAAATGCGTAACTTGACTTTGTTAGGCGCATAACTTGAAATGAAAAGAACGTACCTGGGTATCTAAAGCAAGAAAAAAAAATCAATATTTATTAACAGCTAGCGGATGTGTTTAGAAAAATCTGAGTGACGTAAAGGATTTAAGCGAAGAGTAAGAAATAATTAAAAGAAAAACGAACAATCTCAACCTCCGCGCGTCGTTTATTTATTTATTTCTACGTGTTTAGAGTTTGCATTTCATTCGTTCACGCACTGCATACCCTAGTAAAAATGTTTTACAAATTTATTGTGCACTTACAAAGGCAATAACTTGAAATCCGTAAAGACAAAATGCGCAACTTGACTTTTTTGAAGTTAAAAGAGCTTACCTGCGCATCTAAGCCACGCCCCCTTTTCCTCTTTCTTTCCCAGCAGATTTAAATGGTGAATAAATAAATAAATAAATATATTAAAAAAATAAGTAAATAAAGGTGTCCTACCTGTCTTTACAGTCTCCGCCTTTTTGTTCTTCCACCTGCTGTATGCATGCGCCTGGTTGGGTTGCGTTTGCGCCTGCGCCTGCCTGCATTTGCGACCCCTTCAACCCCCCCTCTCATTTCTCTTAACATCAGCCTTTCTGAATTCTGTTCCATTTCTGTGCCCGTGCCTTTCGTAGCACGAGCTGCGAGATGAAACCGTCAGATCATCAAAGGCGGGAGGAGGATCAAACGCTGGAGGAGTTAACGGGTCAGATCGGCCTCGCGCGTGTCATTTGCATACGTCAAGAACGCGGGCCATTTGCATACGGGACGTATTTAACCTGCCGAGCCACCTCGTGAGATCGGTATTAGGAGACCGATTAAGGCGCGAGCGAGACACGGACTTACACGCGCTGAGAACTTTTCCATCTTCTCTCTCTTCTAACTACTTTTTCTTCTTCTCGTGAACGAGCTAAAGGATAAACGATGGTTGCGCTCGTGGCCGGTGGTGCAGGCAGTACCGGCGGCAGCATCAGCAGCAGCTTCTCCTCTCACCTGGCTCTCGGGACTCCCGGGATCGTTCCGTTCCTGGACGCGCACCTAGCTCCGGCCGAGCGCCTGTCCCGGAGCGCGCTCTCTCCTCCGGCCGAGTTCGCGCAGCTCCGCGGGGTCCTGCGGCGCAGGCAGCTGTACTGCAGGACCGGCTTCCACCTGGAGATCCTGCCGGACGGAGCCGTGCAGGGAACCAGGAAGGACCACAGCCGATTCGGTAAGGAAACGGTCTTTAATAATTAATAAACTGTCCGTATTGTGACTGGACAAAGATAACTGATTAGAGCCTACAAATAATGCATATAACCGATTTAAAGGTGTATTAGTATTATTTAACCTTAAAAGGAGGCTCACCTGAACTAAAATCCTCTTTCTTTTCCCGGTCGCAGGCATTCTGGAGTTCATCAGCCTGGCAGTGGGCCTGGTGAGCATCCGAGGCGTGGACAGCGGCCTCTACCTGGGCATGGACAGCAAGGGACACCTGTATGGTTCGGTAAGTCTCAAACCCAATAATACAACCAGCAATCATCAACCAGAGTCATCAAGCATAACATGAAGCGTCCGTATCTAACCTCCCTTTCCCAATTTTTTTCAGGACAAGCTGACTGCAGAATGCGTGTTCCGCGAGCAGTTCGAGGAGAACTGGTACAACACCTACGCCTCCAACCTGTACCGGCACGGCGAGCGCGGGCCCCACTACTTTGTGGCGCTCAACAAGGATGGCACTTCGCGGGACGGCACCCGATCCCGCCGGCACCAGCGCTTCACGCACTTCCTGCCCCGGCCCGTCGACCCCGAACGCGTCCCTGAGCTTTACAAAGAGGTCCTGGGGCAGAGCTGAGTCACGCACCGAGTCGCCAAATGTCGAAGCTAGCCCTTCGTTCTGGGGTTGAACAGATCGCTGTGGACGTCAGAAGTCCTCGGCTCTGGAAAAGTCTGGAAACCAAAGAAATCCAAAGCCCTTTGGGAGATCTGCCTGGGCACAAAGGCGTCCTGTGGCAGACGGGCTTCAGGAAGGTTTATGCAGCCGCCTGCTTGTTGGATCTTTAAGCTCACTGTGGCGCTGAATAAAAAAAGAGGCCGACATTCTTCTCCCAAAAATTTTGAGGGGGGATAAATGGCCAGGTCAGTTGAGACAACACTTTGCTTTCAGAAGATACGACGCTGTTCTTGTTGGATCTAAACAGGACAGTCAACAGAGGGACGTCTACAGAGATACCCTTCACTTTTTGGACCTAAACACCACCGAATGTCCATAAAACCAGTTGAAAGGGACAACAGAACATTTCCCCTCACTTTTCCCTAATCATATCTCCATCTGGACCCAAGATCTGTATGTTTTTGGGCAGGACGAGCCACCCAGTTGGACCTAAAATGCATGATGCATGAAAGTCCTTCATCCTGGAGCAACGAGGTTAAGAAGGATAGAATGACCCACATGTTTGGCACTAATTCAGTCGATTGGACCATGGACGGCCATTTCGGTCAATTACGCCAAAAAGGCATTAGAACTGGACTACTGAAAACCTGAAGGATTGAGGGTCGCCATCAGGACTGAAACCTGTACCGAGCGTCATTTATAAAGTCTATAATTTATACCATTTTTCTTTTATTATTTGAATAAAATGTACAATATTTATTTTATATATTTATTTATTGTGAAAGTCTATTTTTTGAACCCTAAACAAGTGATCTAATTTCTGCCATTGCAGAACGCATTGGATGGAAAGTATTTTCGTACGAGTTTTCGAGCTGGCTTGACTCAAAACCGCTTTTATCCGGCAAACCTGTTTCTCTCATGTTCATGGTACAGTTTCTGGAGGAATTAAACCCGTTCGAAATGATCTCCTGTGGTTTGGTCTGTGCTTTCTCTAGGACCCAAGGTCAGCAGGATAACGGTTATTGAATATCTGATTAGGGACAAAACGCACTGGGGAGGTATTGAACGAGCAGGACGGGTTTGTATAACGCTTAACTGATTAGCATTGACGATCGTTTAAACAATGAACCGGAGCCTTTGTATTCGAAAAGCATCCACAAACAAAAAATCCTGGCAAGGGTCAGGGATTTGAGAGAATACCCTGGAAACGCTGGACCTGAGGTAGTAACACGAGTCTAAATGAACCAACTGGCTTAATTTTGGGGGTGGGAGGAAAACCATAGTGAAGACCCAGGGATGTGTGGCATCGCCAGCAATGTATAATGTATCTGAAACTGGGACACCAGTCTAAAATACACAATGTAAATGAGGACCACTGAGATAGTACCAAGGATACCTGGTCAGTTTTGACTTTCTTGGTCAAAGTGTTAGCAAAGGTCTACAGGTGTTGGCGCTCTAAGTGTAAAAATCCAAGATATAGTTCATGGTCTATGAACCATTTCATAACCAGTTCATAACTAATCATACAGTAGGGCAAAAAAAGTATTTAGTCAGCCACTGATTGTGCAAGTTCTCCTACTTAGAAAGATGAGAGAGGTCTGTAATTTTCATCATAGCTACACTTCAGCTATGGGAGACAAAATGAGAAAAAAATCCAGGAAATCACATTGTAGGATTTTTAAAGAATTTAATTGTAAATTATGGTGGAAAATAAGTATTTAGTCAATAACAAAAGTTCAACTCAATACTTTGTAACATAACCTTTGTTGGCATTGACAGAGGTCAAACGTCTCCTGTAAGTCTTCAACAGGTTTGGAGACTGGCTAGGCCACTCCAGGACCTTGAAATGCCACTCCTTTGTTGCCCGAGCGGTGTGTTTGGGATCATTGTCATGCTGGAAGCCCCAGCCACGTTCCATCTTCAATGCTCTCACTGATGGAAGGAGGTTTTGGCTTAAAATCTCACAATACATGGCCCCGTTCATTCTTCCCTTAACACGGATCAGTCGTCCTGCTCCGTATGCAGTAAACAGCCCCAAAGCATGATGTTTCCACTCCCATGCTTCACAGTTGGTATGGTGTTCTTGGGATGTAACTCAGCATTCTTCTTCCTCCAAACACGACGAGTTGAGTTTTTAGCAAGAAAGTCTATTTTGGTTTCATCTGACCACATGATATTCTCCCAATCCTCTTCTGGATCATCCATATGCTCTCTGGCAAACTTCAGACGGGCCTGGACATGTACTGGCTTAAGCAGGGGGGCACGCCTGGCACTGCAGGATCTGAGTCCCTCTCGGCGTAGCGTGTTACTGATGGTAGCCTTTGTTACTTTGGTCCCAGCTCTCTGCAGGTCATTCATCAGGTCCCTCCGTGTAGTTCTGGGATTTTTGCTCACCGTTCTCATGATCATTTTGACCCCACGGGATGAGATCTTGCGTGGAGCCCCAGATCGAGGGAGATTATCAATGGTCTTGTATGGCTTACATTTTCTTACAGTTGCTCCCACAGTTGATTTATTCACACCAACCTGCTTGCCTATTGTAGATTCACTCTTCCCAGCCTGGTGCAGGTCTACAATTTTCTTCCTGGTGTCCTTCGACAGCTCTTTGGTCTTTGCCATGGTTGAGTTTGGAGTCTGACTGTTTGAGGCTGTGGACAGGTGTCTTTTGTACAGATAACAAGGTCAAACAGGTGCCATTAATACAGGTAACGAGTGGGAGGACAGGAGAGCTTCTGAAAGAAGAAGTTACAGGTCTGTGAGAGCCAGAAATCTTGCTTGTTTGTGGTGACCAAATACTTATTTTCCACCATGATTTACAATTAAATTCTTTGAAAATCCTACAATGTGATTTCCTGGATTTTTTCCTCATTTTGTCTCTCATAGTTGAAGAGTACCTATGATGAAAATTACAGACCTCTCTCATCTTTCTAAGTAGGAGAACTTGTACAATCAATGACTCACTAAATACCCCCCACTGTGTTCTTCCACTGACACCACTGAGATGGTACCAAGGGTACCAGGTCAGTTTTGACTCTTGGTCAAAGGAAGACCAAAGGTCTTCAGGTGTTGACATTCTACCTTGTAAAAGAGCTCTATGTAGTTCTAGTTTCATGGTTTCCTCATTGGTCCTAAGCTGGACAGCATTGAAACATCTCCAAACCATGCTTTTCTGCTTGGTCCATCATGGTCAGTTGATCTATTAAGGCCTTCAAACGTCAGACCATCTTTCAAGATCAATGTCTTTCCATTGATGTCATTGAGATAGTTCCAAGTGTGCCAGGTCAGTTTTGACGGTTTTGGCCAAATTATGACCAAAGAGCTTCAGGTGTTGGTGCGCTACTCTGGGAAAATCCCTTCCTCATTGAAATTGGTCCATCACGTCCACCTGGTCTATTAAGGCCTTCAAACTTCAGACCATCTTTTGAGATCAGTCGTGTCATTCCATTGATGCCATTTTGAGTAATTCATTCACCTAAACATTTAAACAAGGCTCCTGGATCAAACCCAGTTCCAGGTGAATTAATGTGATGCCTCTACACCAGACGTGGAAGAGCGATGAGGTCATGTGAGTGAGTCGCACGTTGTCTGGCCGGTAGCCATGTTGTTTTCATCTTCCTGGCGCTCACTTCCTTCTCTTCTTTTTTTTCGGTTCACCTCTTTGTGAATCATCTCCTTTGATGATACTTTAAGAAGAGCCGAGTGCATGTCAGCACATCTGGCTCCGCGTTCGGTCGAGGAGCTGCAGAGAAAAGCGCTACTTTTTAAATGCGTTGCAAAAAAAAAAAAAAACACGCCCAAATTTCCAAGGCGAATCAAAGTTATGAGGGCTTTCAGCCTTCAGAGGGGAGAATGAAAGGCCCTAGAGTACCTGCATGCAGGACCGAGCGTAAACACTCGTCCTTCAAAAGATCGCCGATCATAATCCAGAGCCGTCTCCCCGGCAAATGAGGGCGACGGAGATGAGCGACGCTTACGAGACATGCAATGAAAATATGTTTTACTGGAGACTCACATTCTATTCGCATCATGTTCAGAAGAAAGTTGGGATGGTTTGGAAAATGCAAATAATAATAAAAAACAGTGTTCCTTACCTTTACTTTGACTTTATTTGCTTGCAGACAGGATGAGCCTGAGACATTGCATTGTTTTTTACTGTTACATCCATTGCTACATTTCAGGCCTGTAACAGATTCCAAAAAAAAGTTAGGACGAGGCAATTTAGGGCTATTAATGAGGTAAAAAAACAAAATAATGACACGTTTTGAAGAGAAATATAGTGAAATAAACGAAGAATGGAATGGCTTTCCATATTTCTCCCTCTACAGTGTATTATATCATTAAATATCATTTCCTAAAAAGCCTAAACTAAAGAGGGGTGATCTCCGCTCCCTCAGGCGGCACTGCATCAAGAACCGTCATTCATCAATAGCTGATAGAACCACATGGGCAAGGGATTCCTTTATCAAACCTTTATCCAGCTCTGCAATACAGAGTTACATTCACAGATACCACTTAAAACGTTACTGTGCTAAAAAGAAGCCTTATGTTATAACCATGTCCAGAAGGGGCGTCGGCTTCTCTGGGCTCGGAGGCATCTGGGATGGACCATCATACAGTGGGGACGGGGATTGAATGGGGATCCTTTTGGAAGGAAGGAGAAAGAAAGAAAGAAACAAAGAAAGAAAGATAGATAGAAATGGACTATTAAAATAAATTAGTTATTAGTTATTAGTTAAAAAAGAAAAAAGAAAGACAGATGGGAAGAAAGAACAAAAGAAAGAAAGAATAATTTAATAAATACTTGAGTTATCAAACAAACAAACAGAGGTAGAAATGGAGTAATAAATAAATTAATTATGAAAAAAGAAAGAAAATAAATAAAGAAAGGAACAGAAAGTTAGTTATGCAGAAACGGAATGATAAATTAATAAGTTAGGGAAAGAAACAAATATAGAAAAATAAAGAGAGGCAGAAAAGGAGTACTAAATAAATGAGTTTTAAGTATATAAATAAAAGAAGAAAGAAACAAACTAACAAATAAACATCAAGATGTTGAATTGGAGAATAAATAATTTGAATTATGAAAAAGAAAGAGAAAAAGAAAGAAATAACAAGATATAGAAATGGAGAAATAAATTAATTAGAATTATGAAAATGAAGGAAAGAAAGATGTAGGAAAGGAGTAAGAATGATTTTGAAAAAAGAAAGCAAAAGGAGAAAGAAAGAGAAATAAAGACATGTAGAAATGGAGAAACAAATAAATAAATAATAAATAAACTTGTTATCAATAACAAAGAAAGAAAAGACAAGATGTAGAAATGGAGAAATAAACTGAATTAGGAAAAAGACAGAAATACAAAAACAAAAAGAAAGAGAACCAAACAAATAAAAACAAATAACCAAAAATTGAGGTAAACAAAGACACTGGGTAATAAATAAATGCTTTCTAAATGAGAAAGAAATTGATAAATAAATAGAAGCAGAAACGGTGTAGTAAATAAACAAGTTATCAAAAACAAAGAAAGAAAGAAACTGAGGAATCAAGAGACAGAGATTAAGTAGTAAATAAATTAGTTGTGGAAAAAACAAAAAACAAAACAACAAAAAAAAAATGGACGCTGTGTGCTCCAGACCAAAGACCAAAACAAAGGACCACCCAGACTGTTATGAGGAACAAGTCCAAAAACCAGGCTCTGCATGGGTACGAGGTCGGGTCAGGGCCCTTGGTACAGGTCGTTTTCACTTCTGTGCTGCAGCATTAATGCAGGAAAGTACCCTGAGACCTCACAGCAACATCAGCTGCCTTCAGGACGACATCTTTATCAGGGACGTCCATGACAATACAAAACCACATGCTGCACACATTACAGCGGGTACTGGTACTGAACAAGAAGAGGGTACGGGTACTGGACTGGCCCCCTGCAGTCATGACCTGTTCCTCATAGAGTCCGTCTGTTCTAGGGTTAGTTCGTTATTGAGCAGCACATGGAGCACGTCTCGGTGTGTGTTAGCCCAGCCCTGGCGGATAACAACTTGTCAGTTGCAGCGTTGTGTAATACATGATGTGTTAGAACTCCGTGTGTGTGTATGTGTGTGTGTGTGTATGGGGGCGTACTGTGTGTATCCTTATGATCTCCAAATCTCTGTGATGCTGAGCCAGGGGTTGTCCTGAGCGACACCACACACACCTCTCTCTCACACACACACACACAAATATCAATGCACACTCTCGCACTTGTATGGGTTTTCCCCATAGCCCTAGCAGCTTTGAGCATACGTGTGTGTGTGTGTGTGTGTGTGTGTGTGTGTTGCATCACAGCAGAGTGTTCCAGCAGCGCTCTCTTGTTGTTTCAGACAGGTGTTGAAGTGACTGATCTTTCACCTGCATGTCTTTGCGGCACGAGTAAGAACTGCGCAGGTGTTCCCACAGTGAACGTCAAAGGCACACACACACACACACACACACACACACACACACACACACACACACACACACACACACACACACACACACACACACACACACAGTTCCTCTGGGCCGGGCGATGTTTCCTCACCATTACATTTTGATTATGTTCCCAGCTGAGCCCCGATTATTTGTGGCAAACTCTTCTTCTACCTTGCCTGATTCAGTTTTTGTGAACGAATCATTTCTTAACTGACTCCTTGGACAAGTTGACTCAGAATGAAGAGTGTCCATGGGTATAAAGGGTTGCAGCAGCAGGACGAAGCCCTCTTGTGGAAAGGTTCGGCTGAACTCACTACGCTCCCCCAATTAGGCGAGGGCTTCGGCTAAGGAAGGATTCGGACATATCAGTACTCCAGATCTTTTTTTGGAAGAAAGACGCAAAGGATCCCAAAGCCAAGTCCCAAAAGCCAGGGTCTGTCATGGTATGAGGTTGGGTCAGTGCCCTTGGCAAAAGTTGTTTACACTTCAGCATTAAGTACAGCATGCAGTCCTGACCTGTGCCCAGTGGAGAACTACAGCAATCAGTGGTTAGCTAGAGTCTGGAAAGCTGCTGAACTGGGAAAAACATGACTCTCAGTGACTGTTTAGATCACTGGACCTCAGTCCTGTGGTGGAGCAGGTCGAGCAGATGAACCTGAAAGAGGCCACAAACTCAAAAGAGGGACTCAATCCAATTTCAGACTTTCAGTCAATGGAGGACCAGTGAAGAGTTCCTGGAGAGCCCCTGATGAACTCTTTTTCCAAAATCTTGGTCCTCTCCAACGGTGTCTGTGTAGCATCCCTCCAGATGCGTCAAGACTCAAACTCAGGTCTTCACGTTGGCTTATTAGATCTCTAAGCCAAAAGACTTCAATCCATCGGTCCTCACCTGATGGGACATGACGTCTTGCTTGCCTTTGATTGACGACTAGTTCCAGAGGGACCGCCCACTCGCTGTGTGGCTCATTTGTATGCATTACAATAAGTCAATAAGTCACAATCGACCAATAGTCCAGGACTAACATCTCAATGAAGGGGTTGTAATCAGGCCTTTCAATGAGTGAAGGGCTTTTGGGGTTGTAGGGAGGCAAAGTGCCCCAACAGACCTGGCACTGGGGCAGGAAAGAACGCGGCCCACAAATGCTTCGCACCATACATGCTGATGGACAAGACCTCCGAAAAGTCACAGATTTCAAGCCAGATGGCGACTCCCAACTGCTGCCCGTCAGATCGCCCTCTACGTGGCGGAATGCTTGTCGGCGGCATGAGCGGGGTTACACGTTATGGAAATGCGGATGCCTCACCAGAGCCTGGACCTCATGTGACTCGACCACGTCATTAACAGCGATGTGACAGGAATTGCGGCAATAACTAAGATGCGGGATGCACCCATGCAATGGCACGATGTGCTAATGTGGGATAAACGTTAGGAAAGAGAGTGAAAGGAGGAGGATGATGGCAGTCTTGGACAACAAGACCCATCTCAACTCTTCACGTGCAGAATTATTTCATATTTATGTTCCCTCTAGAAAATCAACCAGGCAAACTGAGTGTGGGTGCCCCTGCCCCTGCCCCCTTCTGCATTTGCTGTGCCCATTGTTTTCTAACAGACCTTCATTAAGTGTGCTTGATTGTGTGTGTGTGTGTGTGTGTGTGTGTGTGTGTGTGTGTGTGTGTGTGTGTTTGTTTTCATATTGCATCGGTGTAACCTCAGGGAAGAGCGTTGCAAAAAGGTCAGGCTCTAGACACAACCTTCCACCCCCTCACCCCACAGCAAACACACACACACACACACACACACACACACACACACACACACACACACACACACACACACACACACACACACGGATATGAGTATAAAGCAAGTGTAAATCACAGGCAGAAGGGCAAGCCCTCGCACGCCCAGTGTGCAAGAGAGACTGAAAAATCAAACCTCAAGCTCTCTCTCTCTCTCTCTCTCTCTCTCGCATTGAGAAAAAGTAATGGCACTGCCAACTCCAACATAACCAGAGGTGAAAAGCACTCTTTTTAGGTGTCTGCACTTTCCTTGATTCTTTCTGTAACGTAATACTTTTCAAAAAAGAAAAATCTGTACTTTTTACTTTTTATTTTCTGAAAGGCTTGTTACTTTAGGTTTTATCAATCTATTCGTTTATTTATCTATTTGATCTGTCTACTTCTTTTGTTTTTTGTTTAGGCAATTCTTGTCTGAAACCTAAGGAAGTGCAAACCAGAGGCCGGATTCATGAAAGCTTTCCTAAGACAAACACTTAAATGCAATTATGAAATACGATCAAGAAAATCGTCAGCGTTTTCTGCTGTAGGCTGGGTTGCTTGCTGTTATTTTGTTTGATCCGCTGACAGGAATAGCATCAAACTATGCATCAAAAAATGAATTAGCAAACAAAGAAGAGAGGTGATAATGGAAGAAGTAAATAACAAGAAAAAAATCCTCCTCGGAATATATGATAAATGTGGGGTGGTGGTGGAAAGCAAAACACGAGGATGCTCAGCTTGTTGACTTTTTCAAGAATACCTCTATTTCTTGGAATTGTTCTTATTAAAAAGTTACACAAAAGATAGATAATTCTTAAGAAGTTATTTGAAGAATAATTTTTCCTAACTATGTTGTTAAGAATGAAGTTAAGAACAAAACGCACATTCTGAAAGCTCCTTCATGAATCTGGTCACAAGATCCTGGGTTTGTACTTGACTCGCTGCAACTGGCGGGAGGGTGCACGCCCAAAAATGACGCCATCGCTGTGCTTCTGCCCATATAGAAGCATAAAAGTGAAGCACAAAGCACTCTACTCACCAAAATAACTGCACAACACTTTAGCCTGTTTGTATTAATCAGATACAAGAGCTTTATCCTCGTCCCTGTGTCAGTGGAATCTATTTCTATTTAAAAATGATATAATGTTTCTAAAGGTTTTGCAAAGAACTGGTGTAAAGAAAGCTGTAGTTCGTTGGACTAAGATGCAGCGACGGTGTTTCAGAGAGTCGCTGATTACTACAGGTTGGGTTAAATATCAGGATTTACTGCATTACTGAACAGTACCATGTCTAGTTAGGAGCAATTTAGCAGCATTTATTTGTAAAGTAAATCCAAAGTAGTTTGTATACTTTGGTTCCTTGTGCCTGAAAACCCTGATATAGTCTCAGTAACAGGGATCTGTACCTCTTATCCTCAATAAAAAGGAAAAAAAAATGGATTAGAAAGATTTTTTAAAGAAATACATTTTCAATTTAAGTAAATTTAGTAGCATGTACTTTTATACATCTGAATATATCACAGCATAATAACATCAGCATCTCACATTACCAACTGCTAAACATGGTGGTGGATCCATGTGGGAACCGAGGACAAGGTGGCCAGGTCATTTTTTGGAGCCTTTTTAAAAGTATGTACACACACACACATGTACACACGCATGTACAAGCACGCACACACTCTCCAAAAGGAGTGTGAGGAAATTCCCTGTCTGGAAAAACCAGGGATCACTCAGTATCAGATATGTAGAACACAACAACAGGTACTGCGTGCGTGTGTGTGTGCGTGCGTGTGTGTGTGTGTGCGTGCGTGTGTGTGTCAGTCATCCAAACCTGTTTCCTCTCCAAAATCGCTTCCACTCTCTGCTAATGGCGGCATCCCTTCTGATGATGTCACCGCATTCCAAACCCGTCGAAAGCCAGGTGTGGTGAAATTCAGCAAGTGTCTATACACCACACACACACACAGATTTACGATGACACAATGCATGTCAGAGTTTGTGTGTGTGTGTGTGTGTGTGTGTGTGTGTTACAATGCACTTGTCTTGTTCGGTAACTTCGCTCTGACAAGAACAAGGCTCGTTGATCTGTGAAAAAACAACAACAAACAAATCTGTCAGAGTGCTCAACTCTTAGCCTCTGGCTCTGTGTGTGTGGTGTGTGTGTGTATGTAGTTGGTGTGTGTGTGTGTGTGTGTGTGTGTGTGTGTGCTGACAAAGATGCTACTCCAGATCAAACACAGGATTAGAGCACGATCAAAGCAAGGTGCTTTCCTCTCTTGCATCCCACTTTTGTACCCTCACAAGAAAGGAGAACGTCACTGAGGTCACGGCTGGGCTGGTCCCAATTCCGTCCAGTTCCTTCCCAAGCTGCTGGATGGGTTTGGGGTTGGGGCCCTGTGCAAGAGAATGTGACATGTAGAGGATGGCACCTTCGCGTTGGAAGTGCCAGTCCATCTGAACCTATCCAACCATGAAGTCCTTGTGGCATTCTTGACATCTGATCGTAATCATGGAAGCATTGAAACCCGATCCACAATCCACATGGGGATTCCAGAAGCAATTGGAGACCTTACGGACATGACACCACCCTACCTTCACCCTTTGTGCTAAACTTCCTTCCTGGCTCTCACCATGTATCAGTGGCATTGAAATAACACCCACAAAGCCCCAAAGAAGGGCAACGAAGCCTCCACAAGCAATTTCACACTTTAGAGAGCCTTGTTGCCATTAGGGTACTGCCCCACACCTCACCCACTTGGGCAACCATCTATCATGCTATCATGATGCTACCACTGGCCGATGGAAGGTCTGTCCGTCTGGAGATCCTTGGAAGCATCTTGATTCTGGACAACACTTTCCCAATGCCCCTGGGACACTGGGACCACATTACGGCATAAAGGGCACCTTGGAAACATCTTGATTCTGGACAACACTTTCCCAATGCTCCTGGGACACTGGAACCACATTACTGCATAAAGAGCACCTTGGAAACATCTTGATTCTGCCATAAAGCTGCCCTCACCCCATGGACACAATTTCCCAATTCCCCTGGATATTGGTTGTGCCCTCACCTCTTTGCATATTCTGGACTCATGATATCTATATGAACCCAATTTAAATTTTTCTCAATGCTTTTGGACTCTGGTATCTTCTACCCTCAACCACTACGTGTTCATGAACCCATGAACCCCTCCTTCAAAGGGTCACTGATCTGCTGGGCTGGAGAGCCGTGTGGTCAGAACTCAGCAGAACACTCTCTCCTTCTCTTACTCTCGCAGTCTTTCGCTCTGGAGCACAGAGGGTCTTTGTTTTGACAGGAGTCTCTGCACTCTCAGATATCAAAGGCAGCCTTAGTCGATGAGGCCAGAAAGCAGGACAGAGAGCGAGACGGCCTGAGAGAGACAGGCAGGACATTAGTAGGTGCTTTCAGCAAAGGTAGCTGAAGTGAACGAGATGGGGAGATGATGTAAAAGGTGTGGAAATGAAGGTGATGGGATGATGGAGATGACGGACCTGTAACAGTTTAGATCCGAAGGTGACTCGAGGGTGGGAAGTTGATGAGGAGATGCAATGAGTGACGAGTGACGAAATAGTGCTGATGTAAGCCTGACAGAAAAGTGTGGAATCTGTAGCAGAATAAACAAGAAAGCTGACGGTGATGGAGCGATGCGGTGGGTGGGTGGATGGTTGGACGTTGATTGGACAGACAGGTGGATGGACTGAGGGAAGTGTTATACGGATGGGTGAAATTTAACGGTGTAGATGTGAACACAAAATGTAAGAAATATTACTAGACCATATGGACAGACAGCAGAGAAGCAGATGGATAGGTGGATGGATGACAGATAGATGAAGTGGAAGCAGATTGTGTTGGAGAAATGCTTTGGATGGACAAATGGGTGGATGAATGGACGAGAGGATAATAGTTGACAAATGTAGAAGGTGTTGGAAGATGTGTTGGATGGAGGTTCAGTGGATGGGTGATTGATGTGGGAAATGGTGATGGAAAAGTTGGTTGGATGGATGACTGAGTGTAAAGAAGGACAGCTGGATAAGATGGAGAGATAAAGGAGAGATGTAGTGCAAGACTGCGGTGGTATCCATCAATAGATGAATGGATGAAGGACAGGATGGTTGAGATAGCAGGACACGATAGAAAAATGTGTTAGATGGAGCTTTGATGGAAAAATGGACGGATGAATGAATGGAAGTATGATAGACAACTGACAGCGGCAGCAGGAGGGTTTGGATGAATGGAAAAAGTGTTGGATGGATGGATGGAAGACTGAGGATAAGTGATTGATGTGGAAGATGGTCATGGAAATGTTTGCTCAGCAGATGTGTGAGTGGAAAGAATGAAGGATAAGTAAGATGGTGAGATGTTGGATGTATTCAGTGTAAGACTGTAGAGGTTTCCATCAACAGATGGATGGATGAAGGATGGGATGGTTGAGGTAGCTGATGATGATGATAAATTGCGTTGGATGGATGTTTTAATGAATGGATGGATGGAAGACAAAAGATAGGAGGTTGACGTGGAAGACAGTGATGCAAAATTTGTTGGGCAGATGGAGAGAATGAACAGATGAAGTGGACTGTGGTGGCCTAGTGGTTAAGATACTGGACTATGGACCAGAAGGTCAAGCCACCTCTGCCAAGCCACCACTGTTGGGTCCTTGAGCAAGACCCTTAACCCACAATTGCTTGGATTGTAAGATTGTAAGTCGCTCTGGATAAGGGCGTCTGCTAAATGCTGTAAATGTTAAATGGATGGATATGCAGATGGTTGAGGCAGCAGATGATGGATGGATGATGTTATATTGATGTTGATGTTGGATTCAAACTGGTCACTGGGTTTTGTTGATGGAGTTGTAATGGTGTACAAGTGAGGTAGATGAACAGATGGAGGTGATGTAGAGTTGACAATGGATGGTTGGATGTAGCCAGCACGGTCTCACAGCAATATTACAATCTCTAAAAGCTAAGAAGGGGATTTCTTGAGAATAACAAATTTGTTGTATTTCTTGGGCAGAAATATGACTCAGCCAGACAGGAAGGGGGTGAGAGCGGTAATGAACCTGTGATACGGGTGAAAGGAGGGTGAAGTGGAGGAATGACAAACCAAGAAGGGGGCGTGGCAGGACGAGGTGAACAGGTAGAATATCAGAGCGATTAAGGGAAATTCCTGATGCCTTGAAGATCTTAAAACAAACCTCACACGTGCAGCACCGAGGCATAACGATAACGCTCCTGCACCACCTTCACCCCGAGCGCATACACCCACACGTGCAATATTAGAAATCATTAAAACCTAATTCCACCTGACACTCTGTTTATCGAGGGTTAGAGCCCCGAGGGTGCCCAGGCACATCCGTCATGCTCCACACCCCCCACGCAGCCAATAACCCCATGCCAAGTCAGCAGGACCCTGCTATTGCTGAGCGTCCCCAAAGAATCTCGCCGTCTGTCACTCACCTAGCGGAAAGGCGACTAAACGCATTCGTCTTCCTGACAGGTCCATGGGAGCCGTGGCAGCAGTGATCAGGCTCGCTAACGCGTATGGATTTATCGGCCCTGAGACGCAAAGATCGCAGGCTTCGGACTTTAGTGCTGACACCGAGTGCAGGAAATGTTCCAGGTCAGCAAGAACACAGATGAAACCGGGCAAAGACCTAAGACTTTGCAAGGAAACCCTTTCCTTAATGTCCTACTCCTGTTTGCAGGGTCCACTTCCAGTGCTTTCCATTCCTGGGGTCCTAAGCATCCTATTTTCCCAGTGTCATATTCCAGTCATCAATCTTATTCCAGTGCCCAACAATTCCTAATTCTTGTTCCAGTGCCATATGTTACTAGTGCTCCTGTATTTCCTGTGTCCTTCTTTACTAGGGTCCAATTCCAGTGCCCTATGTTCCCATTGGTCTGCCTTTACTAGGGTCCAGTTGCAGGGTCCTATGCTCCCAGAGTCATACTCCAGTATCTTATGTTCCCAGGGTCCTAATCGTTGTCCTTCTTCATTAGTGTAATATACCCGTGTTTTATGTCTTTAAGGTCCAATTCCAATGTCCTTATTCATTATTGTTCTATTCCAGAGTCCCATATTCCCAGTGATTTATTTCAGGGTCCTTCTTTACTGAGGTACATTAACAATGTCCATTTTTTTAATCTACGGTCCATTTCCAGTGTCCATTCTTTTAATAAGGTCCAATTCTTGTGTATATTTTGACTAGGGTCCAGTTTTGCCGTGGTCCAATTACAGTGTCCTATGTCCCAATGACCTATTATAATGTCCTATGCTCCCAGAGTCCTACTATAGAGTATTATGTTCCCAGGGTCCTAATCCAGTGCTCTTCTTTTCAAGGTAACAATTCCCTTACCTTGTTTCAAGGGTCCTCTTGCAGTGTCCTTATTTACTAGTGTCCATTTCCGGTACCACATTCCCAGAGACTTATGCCAGTGCCCTTATTCCAGTATCCCATGTCCTGAGGGTCCAATTCCAGTGTCCCATATTTCGAGGATCCAATTTCAATGTCCTATGCCCCAGAGACCTACTCTAGTGGCCTATGCTCCCATGGTCCTAATCCAGTGTCCTTCTTTACTAGGGTCCAATTCCAGGGTCCAGAGCCCTGGGTTCCTGGGGAGCCCATCACATACGTTCCAGCACTTAGTTATGTTGACCTGACCCCATGAAATGAAAATAAGATAAATTGGTGTTCGATCTCAAGCTCCTACTTGCATTGTTCCAGTACCTTGTGATTCCAGTGATAAAATTTGAAGAAACAAACTTCCAAACACCAATTTGTTGCTCAGAGTGTTTTGAGGCTTAGCCTTTCGTGACCAGATTAAATAACCAGTGAGCCTAAGATTATACAGGTTGCTTAATATTAAGGAAACAGACTGCCAAGGGAACGTTGAGGCCGGATTAAGCAAGCCATGACTGAATCCCGTGGGGAACGTTCTTCGTTTCCTCCTCAGGAGACGGAAGGAACTCTAGGGTGAGTTGGTGAGAATTCGACATCTCAAGCCTTTCACTATGTGATAACCCAAATCCCCCCTGCCTCCTGCCCTTCAAATGGAACGCAGGGACCCCAGAGGGAACCCTGTGAACGAGGGACGCCCGGATCACAAGGTACGGCAATACCTTCCTTTGTGAGGGTATCAGAGACGGCGGGGACAATGCCGGGTTTATCGTCCCAACAAAAGGCCTCTTGAGTGGGGTTAAAGAGGCTGGGAAGCCCTGGCAGATGGAGACCAAGGGGCCCAGGTATCATGTAGGCATTAAGCGAGAGGCTTTTAGAGGGTTATTTTAGCGCGCCGCTCGCCTCCATCCGCTCACGGGGGCAGATAAGAGCGGCTTCAGGTAATGCAGGTAACTTCAGACGGGCCTAATGCAGCAACTACAGAGAGATCTGAGGAGCTGATACGCCGAAAATATGGAGGAACGTGAAACCAAGCAGGGTTGAGGGAGGAACTCGGGAGGAAGTTTCTGCACCCCAAGACACATTTTGTCAGTTTACTCAAAGGAAAGAGGCTGAAAAAGGACGGGATGAAAATGAAAATAAAGCGACATCCTTCAGGTGTGTTTATAAGCGTGCCAGTAATTATGGTGCCGATCAATCAGGGGGTGCCAAGACTTTCACGCAAGAACTTACCCCAAATCCTTCCAGGCCCAAGCGAGGGTTCAAAGCTGCACGACACCAACACCGCGTGATGTAACCTTTATTTTTATTACTTTCGAGATGATGAGTCAAAGCTTACTTGAGAGAACGTACGACGGATCTCAGACCAACAACACATCATGAGTAATCCAGCCTCAGACACAACACACCTGCTTCTCACACACACACACACACACACACACTGCAATGACCATAAAGCCAATCAAGTCCTCGTAAATATAGTAATACACACGTTTGCAAAGGAAGCCGAGTTGACTTATAAGGTGTGAGTCTGTTCATGTGTCATGTCATACATATTGTGTGTGTGTCTGACCACATCAAAGACGCACAGGAGCGCATCAGCAGAATCAAAACACACCACACTGCCCGCCCACACACACACAAACACACACTGGTGGTTTCCTCACTATCTGTTTTATGATGAGACACTTTGATGGGAGACGAACTACTGATGTAGATCGCCACCACACACACACACACACACACACACACACACACACACACACACACGGTCTCTCTATTCATATGACCTCTATACTTACTGCTGCCACCTAGTGCCCACTATTTTTCTGATTGCGATTTCCTGGGTTTGAGTCCCCAAAGTGAAGGTGCCCTGTCCCAGGGGTACCTCTGCCTGCACCCGGTGCAAAAGTTGGCATTCCATGTGGCATTCAGGCTTGTTAACGGTTCATAATTGGACCAAGCAACCAGAGGTGATGCTGGTTGTTGCTCATAGGGATGAAAACGTGAGAGTGGAACTTGTAGAGGAACCTCGGTGAGCCTGACAAGTTCTTAAGAAATTGGGCAGCACTGTGTAGATCGTTGGAGTAGCTCATGAGGTCCTACAAGATGAAGAAACTCTCAACACCTTCCGAAGAAGAGGTCTCTCCAAAAACAGGACTGTGTTTTGTGGATCTGTCGGTCCGTTCGACCCACATATCCGGATCGAAGACATTTTCCGAGAACCTGTAGCTCACAGACAGGACGAGCATTGATTTATACTCGCTTCCTGCCCCTCCTGCTACCGCTGTGCGCCAAGGGCGAGACTTCCAGGTTCCTCTCACCCATCCTCACCAATCATGGGTCACTGTAGAGCCATTAGAGGGTGGAAACTTCCATTTTTCAGCCTGGGAAACTCACACAGACACACACTCAGAGTGTGAGGGGTTCCCATACAAAGGTCAGCACTCAGGAACTGTGACCCAGGTTCAAAACCATGGTGGTCCTGCCATGTATGTCCTGGAAGATTTTGGAACTAGAACATTGGTGAATGTTGAGAAGTTCAATTAATCCAATTGGCAGCAGTGGTGGCCCAAGGCATTAACCATTTAAGGTCAGGAACCCATTTGGATATGGAGAGAACATACAAAACTATAGACAGACAAGAACAAGAGAATTCCAAGATCATGACGCCACCACTTAACAAAATACTTACGCAGAAATGTGCTGAAACAAACAGAAGTTTGCTTGGGTGGCACACCGGACTGACACACTACGACGGACCTGGATTCGGGGAGCCAGAGACTGTAAGCGAGAGAAAAGATAACAATAATAATGAAAACTGTGGATGGGGGCCAATAATAACACCCCAAAAACAGTGTGAGACCAGGCCCATGGGCGGACACGCACCCTGCACACACCACGGGGTATCAGATACTCACCCGTCATCAGCACAGGGTCAGGAAGTGGAAGGTTAACCAAACAAGTGAGTAAATGTACTGGATGTATGAGGTAATGGGAAGTGCAGGGTTTAGGGAGACTGTTTAATATTTATGCACTGAGAAATGCAATTACTCGCGATGGTCGCCATCTGTCGGCCATCGCGTGTAATTATATCAACGTTAAATGTGCTTAAAGGTTTTCCTGACACTCCCTACAACAGGCGACTTGATAAAACGAGATTCATTCCTGTTCTACAACACAAAAAGCTCAAGCTCAAGCCCCACCCCCCAAAACATTTGGATTCCTCCCATTACAATGTTAAAGAGTCCTTAAAATAGTTCTTAGCTGATGAAAATGATTCATAGTCCCTGAAATATAGTTCGAAGTTACCTCAAAATACGCTCATACATGCCTGAAAATGTCTAAAAAAAAGGCCTAAAAACTCACAGCGTTTGGTGGATTATTTAGTCACGTACACTCTATGCAATGCAATACCGCCATCTGTTGGCCATCAACGTAAAACGGCACCACGTGGTTAAAAATGGTTAAGGATTTATACTGTCAAACGTTTTCCTGATACTCTCCAAGTTAGGCAACGAGTTCATGAAAAAACAGACCCAGTTTAAAGAAAACGAGATTACTTCCCGAAAAGAAATTTGGATTCCTCCCAGTAAAACGCCACCGTTCCTAAAGAGTCTTGTAGGTTCCTGCAAAATATTAGTATACTATCAAAGAAAAATCTTGAGTTCATGAAACTACTTTATAGTTCCTGAATTAAGTTCCAAGTTGGTATAAAACGTCTCAAACTATGCTCATACATTCCTCAAAATGTCTAAAAAAGGCCTAAAACCCTTAGGCCCTTAGGAGGGTTATTTAATCATATACACTTCTATGCAATAAAACACCGCCATCTGTCGGTAATCGCGTGTAATTACCTCAACGTAAAATGGCAACACGTAGTTTGGAAATTGTTCCAGCACTGATTAACGATTTGTACTGTCAAACGTTTTCCAGATACTCTCTAGAGCAGGCGACTTCAGTTCCTGAAAAACAGACTCTTTTTAGATGAAAATGAGATTAGTTCTTGTTCTTCAAAACAAATACCAGATGAGGTTTCCGAAAAGACATTTGGAGTCCTCCCAGTAAAACGCCACAGTTCCTAAAGAGTCTGTTAGTTTCCTGTAAAATCTTCACATACTATTAAAAGAATTATTGAGTTCATGGAAATAAAATTCCTGACCAAAGAAAAATACATTCCTCATACATTCCTGAAAATGTCTAAAAAGGCCTAAAAACTTTAAAAGGTTTTTCTTTTTAGAAAAGTGCTCTGGATATTCCAAAAGAAAATGAACTCTGGTTCCTTAGAAGGTTCCTACATTTTATAATGCTTTTCAATTTGAAGGATAATCCATATTATCCCGACTTCCCCAAACACGGTCATATATTCCCGAAACTGCTCCAGTCCTCCAGGAAAGGCATCTGGAAGCTCTAAAAAGGCTTGAAAACTCTCCTGAACCTCTGCAAAATCCTGCTAAAAATGTCCAGAAAGCCTCAAGTTCCAGAAAAGATTCCCCATCTCAGACAAATGTTTGTTTTTTTGTTCCTGAAAAGGTAACTCATGTCCAACAAGAGCTCTGGATTCCTGAAGAAAAGAAACTTTGGTTCCTAAATCTCATAGGGCTTTTGAACTCAAAAGAAAATCCAGGGATCCAAAAGGTTCCTGACTTACCATGATACGTTCGTACATTCTGAAAGTACTTCAGGCTTCCAGAAAAGGCACCTGAAAGCTCTAAAAAGGCTAAAACTTTGTTTGTGAGCCTCTGAATAATGACTAGGGTTCCTAGAAATGCTTTAGAGTACCTGCTAATGACATTCTTAGTATTAACAGGATTGTGACTTCCCAAGAGAGCCTCAGGTTCCAGAAAAGGTCCCCCGTTTCAGACAAGGTTCTGGATTGCTTGAGTTCCCAAACGTGTTCTAACATTCGAGTTCCTGAAAAGGTTACCCTTTTCAGAGAAGGGCTCTGGATTCCTGAAGAAAATTAACTCTGGTTCCTTAAAATGTTCCTACATTTTATAGTGCTTCTGAATTCGAAGGAAAATCCAGGGCTGGAAAATGTGCATTAGGTTTTTTTTTTTTTTTGCTGTTGTACATTTTTGTAGCAGAACTTGGAATGGAAGGTGAGACTGTGGTATTTATTTATTTATTTCGATATTTATTTCCTCTCAGTCGGTGGGCGATATTAAAATCAGCAGCTTTTCCTTTTATTGGATACAAAATGAAATCGGAGCGTCAACAAGCCAGCCGAGGATCAAATAAGAGAAAGTAAAATCACCCCGGGCGAGTTCATAAAGGCACCGAGGTGGAAGCGGATTTAAGTAACTCAATCTTTTGGGATCAACAGAAAAACAGCACAATCCTATCATCCGTAAAGTTCCTCCTGATGGGCTCAGTGTGGCTGCTGCTCTTAGATCCAGCATCACATCAACGGATTGTCATGCCATGGAAACCTAACTCTTTATTACATCAGCAGGAGCTCTTGGTTCCTCTGCAGTCCAAGATGAGACCGGTTTTTATTTCATCAGTACAGACTGCTGTTGTGTGTAGAACAGGTAGAACCATAAAAGGGTCCTGGAACTCATGGCAGGTTCCTTCACGTGTCATGGAAACAGTGCCACTCATGGAGTCATGTAAATCCTCCAGCTCCTGAAACAGACTCTTAGTTCCTCAAACTGTCCCGGTATTCCTGAAACACATCCCAAAACCTCTGAGGTTCCTGAAAAAAATCAAGCTTCTGCAAAATTCCCCAAACTCCCAAAGAATCCATATGTCCTGTAAAAGTTTGTCAACTTTACTTAGATGTCCAGAAAAGGTTCCTTTGTTCCTAAAAAAGGTAGCTCCGTAAAGTTGGGAGTTTCTGAAAAAAGGGTTCCTGAAAACTTCAGTGTAAATACAATTCCTGAAGCAGGCCTTATGAACTCCCCCGAAAGTCCCTGAGAGTTCCTGAAAATACATTTGGGAATACAAGGGTTGCTGACTTCCTGAAAAAAATGGTTCCTTGGTTCCTGAAAAGGTCGCTCCAGCAAAACAACTCGTGAAAAGACACTTGGGTCCATGAAAAAAATCCAAGAGTTCCTAAAAAAGATGCTTCAGTAGAAATACAGCTCTTAAGCAGACGCTAATATATTTGGGAGCTCCACAAATAGTTCCTTAGTTCCTGAAAAGGTTTCTGTGTCCATAAAAAAAGTTGCTGACTCTCAGAAGAAAGAGGTTCCTGGGTTCCTGAAAAGGTCACTTCAGTGGAAATGCAACTGGAAGCTCCACAAAAAGTCCCAGAGTTCCTGAAAACGTCGCCGACGCCCAAAAAAACATAGTTTCTGAGTTCCTGAAAAGGTCGCTTCATTGGAAATGCAATTGGGAGCTACATAAAAAGATCTACCTGAAAAAGCTCCTGGGTTCATGACAACAAGTTCTGGGTTTTTGAAAAAGTAGCTTCAGCAGCGTTAATAAAGTGGGGAGCACCACAAAAAGTCCCAGAGTTCCTGAAAAGGTTGCTGACTCCCTGAAAAAATAGGTTTCTGGGTTCCTGAAAAGGTCAGAAAGTCCCTGAGATCCTGTAGACGTTTGGGTCTACAAAAAAACCCAAGGTCCTAAAAAAAGACCCTTCAGTAGAAATGCCGTTCCTTAAGAAGGCGATAATAATGTTGGGAGCGCCACAAAAAGTCCCCGATTTCCTAAAAAGGTTTCTGTATTCATGAAAAAGTTGGCAAAGTTTCTGGGTTCCTGAAAAGGTAGGTTCAATGGAAAGTCCCTGAGTCTCTGAGAAGATGTTTGAGTTCATGAAAAAACCCAGGATTTGTTGAAAAGGTCGTTTCAGTGGAAATGCCATTCCTGGAACAGGTCCTACTGAAGAGCTCAAGTTCTTAAGAAGTCTCCGAGATCCTCTCGCCAAACTCAGCGGGTCCACAACGTTCTGAAAGGCCATCTTGCGGCGTGTGATCCGGACACCAGAGCCATGTCGATGGCGATTTCGATACTTATCGCCGCAGGAGTTCTGACCCTTCGTCTGTGAGCGGCAACTCCGGAATTACTGCTGATTATGGGGACGGCAGGGGGTGTGAATTAAATTTAGACAAAGCGACGATGGAATCAGCATGAAAGAACCTATAATGAGACGGTTAGTGCCCTCGTCCAATAAAACTGCCAGCGACGAAAGACGGGCATCTGTGTAATACAAAAGAGAATAGAGGAGACTAAACCATAAAGCTTCAGCAGGAGAGACTTAATTCTGCAGTGTGGCCGATAGGGGGTGCTGTTGCATTACTGTGAACCTACTGTGTGTTTGTGCGGGGTTGTGTGTGCGACTAAGACATGAAAGAAAACCTGACCATCACCTGACCTCTGAGGCCAATGGAACCTCAAAGAGGTTGAGGGATGTCGCCGAATCACCTGGAGAACAACTAACGGGAACGTAGCCACATCTGGACAGGAAGTGGTTAATCCAATAACTGGCGAGGGCTCCTGGAAGGGCTCCCGGTCCGGATTAGCTACTGAGAGAGAGAGGAAGGTAATTCAATGAGCGCAGAGAGGAAAGTGTGTTTCTGCTCGGCCATCTCGGACGAACGAGTGCTGATCAGGAGGTAATCGCATCACCCTGATCTAGCGAGCCCCTAATAGGATGTGAGCTAGCCGCGGCGCTATGACGGAGCACGAAGAAACGCAAACAAAAATGTCACAAAGACATTCCTCAAACGCTAATCTCAAATTATCCGCGGCCCCTACTCCCGGAAACGCCGTCTTCCATCTCTTACTACGTTCATCAGTCGCGTTTTTCCATTACTGAAACTTTCCGTTAGTGAGTGTGTATGTCAGAAATCTTTGTGCAGCTAAGCTACCTGTAACGGAGAGGGCAGAAGAAAGCAAGAGACGTCAGAGGGTGCCGCCATTACTTACCAAACACAGGCATGCATTGCTTACCATTTGTGTTAGGTTCGGCGTAACGTTGGACTTTGGGTCTTTCATGAAACTTGAAACACTTAATGAAAATGAAAGGAACGTTACTGTGTTTTCTGTTTCTCAACACTGCAGTTCCCTTTTCTGTCAGCAGGTGTCGCCAGGGTTCACTCGAACTAGTTTACTGCCATGCAGACATGAATTAGATATATAGAAGACAAAATTGCATTTCTGAATGGAACTGTTAAAACCTTGGAGGAAAGTTATTTAAACGCCATGTGTTTGAAAGTAAAACCGAATATAAAAAATTAAATCCTTCCTTTTCATATGGACGGATTAACCTGTTTTTGTAACCATTCATCTTTGCCTCCAATGAGAAGACGAGGAGCTGCTACAGGACTTGACGGATCCCCAACTCCCCCAGCCCACGCCCGCGATTATGTACGATGTTGAGCTGCCAGAATTATTAAAGCAACTTTTCACGCAGAAGACAACATAAAAATCGATTCAGTTCCTCTAGCAAACAAATAACTGGGGGAAGAGATAAAGGAGAGAGCGATCGCTCTGTTTGTCAACTTCTCCTCACCCCGTATCTCTGAATTATTGGATTTAGATTTAGACTCAAGACTTCAGGCATGCATTATTCGGCCAATTATTCACCCAAGCTTTGTTTTTGTTTAGTTGCCGTGACAGGGTATGAATGGAAGGAAACAAAGCAAAGGTAGATTCGGAGTCCAGGAGGAATGTGTGAGGTTTTTTTTTTGAAAGATGACAACAAGGTTATCTGGGTTCTGACTTGATAGTCTCCTCAGGCTGGGGATGAGGCTTCTGAGGGCTCCATCCAGAGTGGCTTCCCCAAAGTTTGGTTGATGGAGGTGGTCCTACACCCTTAAACGGTGCCCCCGAGCTTAGATATGTGGAAGGGGTCAACCAACCCTCAACCAACACCTTTGGGGCAAAGTCTGACTCCACTGATTCAGATCTCAAACAATTGGTCCTTTGGCTGGGTGCGACTGGCAGTGACTCTTGGTCATGGTAAAACATGGAAAGCGTTCCCAAGAGAAGTTCAGGTATCTGCATACTTTCGGCCACGTATCGGATCAGTGCATCCACACAAGATTCATGATTCTGCTGCCTAAAAAGCTTTTGTGCCTTATAGAGATGAGCGTAGCCGGGATAGTCGCTATCAGCGTGTTATTACTCCCTAGCGCCCATAAAAAACCCATTATCGGCGCACACACACACACACACACACACACACACACACACACACACACACACACAAATCACTAAATTGGATTCTGTTACTCGACAGTGACTTCTTGCTCCGTGTACGCCGATGGCTTCATTCCTCCGTTTGCACAGGTCACACGACTGAGCTCTGGAAGAGAATCGTGCATCTTCTCGACTCCAGCTCAGGAAGACCTTACCATCTAAAGGTGATGACGTCGCCAAGAGACAGCGCCTTCACTGCTGTTTCATGGAGTCTGAATGCCGGTGTCCTTTGGAGGGTCAAAGATATCCTCCAACGTTCTCATCAGTGGGGGTTTGGTTCAATTCTTGTCTTGTCTTCCACTTAGAGGGCCTCATTCATAAAACCATCACAAAATAGACAAGCAAACTGAGTGGAAAATGGACGTTCCAGAAACCTGCCGCATTCACAATGCTGTGTAGACACCGGATTTGTTAGGAGAACGTGCATATGTTCATGACCGATTGTTGGCAAAGAGGGCATAACAAAAGTCTTTGGACAGAGGAACCACAAAAAAAAATCCTCCAAAATGTCACAGAATAAGCAAAGAAATATTTTTAGTGAACGAAGCGCATTCAAATGGACAGCTTTTATTTCTGAGAGTCCATAGTGGTGTTTCAGGGTTCTATAAAAAGTGCCTCAACAGCAACAGCAACAGCAAACTACATGTAGGCTTATCAATAAACCTGTAGCATTCTAGCCCTTGTTTTTTCTTACCGATGAGCCAACGATCTCTTGCCAGACGAGCTGTGTCCGAGGATTCCACCTGGCCACCGGTTCTTCATATTTATATACATAAATGCATCTTCCAAATGCAAATGGAAATTCCAGCAGCCAAAAATCCAGACAGTGCCAGATTTCACAAATGACGTTACTCACAAATCCGTTCTGCTCGCCTTTCATGAACGAGGCCCAAAGTTTCCAGAGGGTCTTCAGAAAAGTCTGCAAATTGCTCATTGGCACTGGCAATTAATTGGCCCCACTGACCAAAAGGGGGTACGATCTAGTTGGATCCTCTTTTCCCGGAAGGATCGCTGGATTCGTTATTTAAAAGTGGACGATCTTTTTTTTTAAAGCCATGTTGCAAGTTCCTCACACACCATACATAGACTTTCCTTCTCCTGTCAGCATCCCTGAAAGTTTCCTCCTTAGAGTTTTGAGATATCTTCTCATTAGCGTGGTCCACCACTGGATTTCGTCTTCACCTCATTCGGGATATGAGAGGAGGAAACAGACAAAGAAGTGAAGAAGAATTGAGATCAGAAGACAAATCAAATTCTTCAGTACCACAAAGAAAAAGTTCTCTAATAAGAACGCTTTCGCTGCAGCAACTTCCAGCCTGGACTTGACAGCTCTGATACAACCTGACGCAAGTGGCGAAAGGAAGTTTACTTCCTCTGCTTGTTTCTTGCTGCGAGTCGCAGGAAAAAGTACGTAATCCCTTCTTCACACAGGCTTGGGTTTCATCCAAGTCTTTGTAATGGAAAACTCACAGAAGGTCCCGTCGCTCTGTAGGAACGTCTCGCGTGAAAATCCCTCTTTAAACTCATGACAACCTCTTGACGCTCCTCAACCATTCTTCGCAGTTGGGAAGTTCTGGGCATTTCTTCATACAAAAAGATCCGGTCTTGTCCTGGAATGGCTCCAGTTTTTTGAGCGGACTTGGACTTCAGACTAGAGGTTTTGGATTTGAACTTTTAGGACTGTTGGTGTGATTTTTACAGAAAGAAATCCAGGGTTCACTCCATTTTTAGACGTATTTGCACCTCTAAGATCCATCGAGTCCATTCCATGATCAATCTGTTGTTGAGCAGTGCTTAAACGCGTAGGCTTATCTGATAAAATAATGAAGACCCCGTCTGCAGCGTCTCGTTTCATCTTCTCCGGGGTAACACGTGCCGAAAGCAACACAGAGAGAAGAAAAGAGGAGAAGAGATGGCGAAAACAAATGCTAAAACTCGGCGAAGCAAACCGCCGAGCCTTGTAAATGACACCGGCATAAAGGTTCATTAAATATACATTTGTGGCAGGCCGTGGTTTACAGCCGGCGCGTTTGGTTTTCGGATTTACAGTACACGAGCCTTTTCAAATAAATCCTCACTCCGTCTGATGAATAATACATAAAGCAGAGAAGTTTCGCGCTAAATAGGGCAACGCCGAAGCGCAGAAGCGGGCGTACTGAGACTCGGCAAACGCGATTTTCTGCCTGGAGCCGCTGCAGACGGGGCTTAGAGGTTCAGCCCAGAATAAAATAATAATAACATTAATAATGACGGAACAAAATGTACGCCGTGCTTCCCAACAATCCACTAAATTCTGTACATTAGCCCTAAGCTACGTCAAACTGGCTGACTGGATCTGATCTGCAGTCCAAAAACTTTTGGTGCGACCCAAAGCAAATGCACCAACCATACAGGCTTACAAAAGGCCGAGTTATGCCTTTAAAACATCTCCAATATCCATTTAGGATGTCATGCAGCAAGCATGTGGCAGTCCATCGCGGTGCAGAGATTAGCAGAAATGGTCTGAAAGTCCACAAGAGGCAATAACGAGATTCAAACAAGTAGTTCAAATATCTGGATTTTTGACCTTTAAAACGGATAGAACAGATAAGTACAGATAATATGGTATCTTATTTAACTTAAAACGATTTCTCCATTTTTAAATGCAAAAATTCATGTTTCTATTTTATATATTTTTTTATTTCTAAAATGTTTGCTTTCTAAAATGTGTACACTCTTAAATGTATTTTTAATCTGGGCTTTTTTGCATCTTTAATACGATTAATTTCTTGTCATTGAATTCTACAGTTTTCTGTATTGTTTTTTTTTTATCTGTAAAGCACTTTGTATGAAAGATGCTATGTAAATTAACTGTTTTATTATACTATTAATAACAACAATAATCAAACATTTTAAATAAATAAATACATGTATTAATTAGATAACTTACCTGTAACATCTAGGTCCAAGCAGGTCGGGTCCCTTTTTGAGTCTTGATCTTCCCAAGGATTCTTCCTTACAACGTTTGGCCCTAGGCTTGCTCAGATGGGATTGGGCTTAGATAGTAGAAGATGATAAATTATAAAGCTGCTTTGAGACAACGCTCCATTGTAAAAAGCACTATAGAAATAAATCCGACTTTGGCAATGACAGCAGCACTGGATGCAAAGTGGGAATAGCACCCGCACAGGGTAGCCAAACTACCTACGGCATGACTTTGGGATATAAATATGTACAAGAGGAACCATAAGTAAGAATTAACAACAGTTTAGAGGCTGTTATACACTGAATGCGATGCGCAAAATATTTGGACAAGATTTTGTTGCCTCAAATTGGAATTGGAAATGGAATTTCGTAGCCTGGTTCCAATTATTTCCACAACAGCCAACCGACCCACCCACAAAAAACAAAACAAAAAAAAGAAGATGAACAAAATGTCTTCTTCAATGCCAATATCTGGTACATCTGATTTTGGAAAGAAGAAAGAAAAGAACACGGAGAGTTTCAGCGTCTCATACAAGAGTGTGAAAATAATTAGACTTAGGAGGTCTGTTTTATTAATGTCACCCCGAACCTGAACATTTTAGAAGTGAGTAAAATGGCTCTGTGGTTCCGAAAAATAGACGGAACAACAGAGGGCAAAGGAACATGAAGACGGAAAAAACATGGCGTTTTTACTCAATCTTGTGCCAAATATGAAAATACAGGAGCTGCTTTATGAGGCACAGAAACATCGGTGATTGGTAAGCACGTTTTTGTCACCGAACATTTTCAGTGTCTGAGAAAATTGGGAAAAATGTGGAAGATACCGTCATTACACACGAGCTCCAATTAGATTACCATCGCCCGAATAACTTGCTTGAAAAAAAAAAATCAGGTTGGGTACATAACCACCTTAAGCCTGGGGTCTTCTCTGTTATGTCCACCTCGGGCAACTGCCATCTGCCCCGTCTGCTCATGTACAAACAAAGCCTCCACAGCAGAAGCAGGAGCAGCATGCAGCAGTGTAGAGTTTCTTAAAAAATACAACTCTAGGGTTTCAGAGACTTGGAAACAACATCCTAACGGGTTTCTGTGGTCTAGCCAGAATCTGAAGGGGTTCCATTCATAGACTTCTCTAGTTTCAACCAAGTGTCAAACCTGACACGAAAGTCGCCGGATGCAACCCGAACAGAGCAGGCCACTATCCGTGTTCGGCACAACTAGAAGGTCTCAGGTACGAGGATACACCATGATTTTGGACCTTTGCCCTCGCTGGATTTGTAGAATTGTAGAATTGTGAACCTTCTGCTTTCATTAACACTCTAACACTCTACTCTATCTGCTATTTGGAGTGGCGCCTGGTATGTGGAGCTAATTAGTTAAGCTAGATTTGCGACACAAGGGCCGCTCGGGACACGGCTTTCATGGGGTATTACCGGGCCATCTGGCAGGTGGCTATGTTTTAAGTGAGAAGTCAACTGCTGTCGGGGAAAACTAAGTAATGTCTTACCAAGGGTCGGGTGGAAGCAGTGTGGGTGATTCCAGGCCAGTGGACAGCGCCTATGATTAAGGGGTAACCAGGAAGGCAGGTGCCAGTCGAGTCATCCTCCTACATCCATACACACTGCATTCCTCATCTGCCATGTGGCATCTCAGCCAAGGACATTCCAGGAGCATGTGTGGAATGTCATGCCCCACTGGCTTCCGCCAGTCGTCCTGCTCAGGCTCCGTATGAGGAGTTATGGGCGGGACCGTGAGAATGAAAAGTGACTGATGACTCTAGCATTGATCTCAGGGGCTTCCAGGAAAGACTGGGTGATTGATTGATGGACGCACAAGACAGAGGACAGAGCGGTGACAGAATAATGACCGAGATTAAGAGGGAAACAGACTTGGTTGGAGGACTAGGACGCCAGTGGGAAAGAGTGATGTGTTGGCACAACGAAAGTTCCCTCCCTGTGCAAGTGAGATTGGTGGTCCTGACCTTATGTCAACGAATTTATTGGACGTGTTACTTAAAGCTACATTCTTCGTTATGCAACCAGATAAAGCTACTCCGATATGACCTAATGAGTTGGAATCCATTATGTCCCCATTTAAAGCTACTTCAATATGACCCAATGGGTCAGCTTAGAATCTGTTATGTCTCCAGATAAAGCTACTCTGATATGACCCAATGGGTCAGCTTGGGATCCATTACGTCCCAAAATAAAGCTACTCCGATATGACCCAAGGGGTTAGCTAGGAATCTGTTATGTCCCCAGATTAAGCTACTCCGATATGACCCAATGGGTCAGCTTGGAATCTGTTATGTCCCCAGATATAGTTACTCTAATATGACCCAATACGGTAGCTTGGAATAAATTATATCCCCAGATAAAGCTACTCCGACATGGCCCAATGGGTCAGCTTGGGATCCATTACGTCCCAAAATAAAGCTACTCCGATATGACCCAATGGGTCAGCTTGGAATCTGTTATGTCCCCAGACATTGTTACTCTAATATGACCCAATGGGGTATCTTGGAATCCATTATATCCCCAGATAAAGTGACTCCAATATGACCCAATGGGTCAGCATGGAATCTGTTATGTCCCAAGCTAATGCTACTCCAATATAAACCAATGTATCAGCTTGGAATATTTTATGTCCCCAAATAAAGCTACTCCAATACAGCTACACTCGCCCTGGTGCTGGCACTTTCCGAGGCAGAACCCTTTGCCTGTTTTTGTGTTTGGAGTGACTCGTTCAAAAACCCCACAAGGTCCAGATGGCGCATGAGAACACACACAGCTGCCTGACCCAGAGGGGGCCGGATCCATGCAGGAAACCCCTTCAGCTTCTCTCTCTAATCAAGAACAGGCTACAAACAAGAGACTTTCGGATTAACACCAGACGACTGGCAAACAGCCGATGTTTGGCTTCATAATGATGAGAAACAACAACCTCTTTACATGACTGCTCGCTGTTTGGAGTGCCTAACAATTACACGTCTCTGGCGGGGAACTATCCTACAGATTTTCCTCAAAAGGTCATACGTACAAACGTGATTTAAGGGCTAATAAGGGACTCGGCCATCTGGAGCGTAAAATAAATCAATTTTTAGTTTAAAGTTTTAAAAAATTAGGCACGAACATGTTCTTTTTGCATCTCTACACCTCGGATGGTGCTGACCTTATGTGGGACGCGACCCACTAACAGCCTGCGTTTTTATCTCCATCTCATCCCTTTTTAACGATCCACAATCACTACTGGTGTTTGGAGCTGTGAAGGATGACTTGTGAACAAGGAAAAAGAAAAGGGATTAAGCTCCTGTGACTCTCAGGCAAGAGTCAGAGAAGCCCAGGCTGGTGGTTCGGTTACAGAACCCTTAGGTACCTTTGAGGGTAGTGCCCTGTGAATACCAGGGTGGGCTCCAGACCCCCTTGATTTTGGAATATCAAGCCCCCCATCCAATCAGATTAGGGCTGATAAGCAATGTCAACATTTTGGATGGCAATAACATCTGACCCTCAGCAAGTCAACCCTTTGGACGAATACATCCATTTGCACTCGACCAATAAGATCCTTACGAGCCATGATCCCTCATGCACAGCCAATCAGATTCAAAGCCACAGCACTTATCCAATCTGATACTCAAGTGGTCATGAAGTAGTTAGAGAGTCATAAACAATTACAAATCCATCTTTATACTGCCTCGAGTAAAGTCAACCAATTAAACTCACTCACGCCAAGTCCAGTCAGATTTTTTGCCACGGACAACAGCATTGCACCAATGCCTCGCGGCACCGAGCCCTGCATGGATGCCACGTTAACCCACCGTGGATGATTTATCACCATCCCATCGCACACATGCTTGTGGCTAACCTGTGAAACATACATCAGTGTGGACATCTTATCGTGAAGCACTTGTGGTGATGTATGAGTAAAATCCACAAGTAAAACTTAAAGATTAAACACATCAGTTGCTAGGTGACGGGGTCGGAGGGGAGACAAATTGACTTTCGCGTACCTTTGCAAGAAAAAAATGAACCCTTTCCCAACCGTATATCAATTTCCTCAGAGTGCACTTGGGTCTGGAAATGAAGGCATTACTTCCGCCTGGGCGTTTTGTTTTGTCTTGCCAAATGGAAACATCCACATTTCATCCACATTTCAAAATGAATCGTTTATCTGAATATCCAATCATAGGATTCTGTACTCCTGAAGAAAGCTCCGGTCACACTCCGATGGTTTTTTGATCAGCGATGATAAGAAGAAACAAGAGTCAGTTTAGCGCCAGAACTACTCGCTCAGCAACGCCTCCATTTCGGTTTAGGTGGGCCTCGTCTCCTTGTCTAGCCATCAGAATTTAATAAAGGATTCAAATTGGAGACTTGGGTAGCTACAAAAGCAATATAAACAAAATCAATCAGATCCTTGGGTATCCAGTACCCACATTATTCAGCCCACTAGATCATCCTGACTTAGATTAGACCTCTGGATCAACCTAGTCCAATTTGTCCTGCTGGATAGTTTCTCTTTCCTGTAGCCCCTTGTCTACCCCCCCCCCCACCATCCCTGAACAGTTTAGTTAGAGCCCAACATTCAGGGAACTCAGCCAATCAGATTTCTGATATGCCTACCTCCTTTATTGACTCGCCACACTTCATCTTCTCTGTCGCACCCCGTTACAAATATCACAATGGAGAAATAGACTTTTCACTTTCCCATTTGATTCACATTAAAGCTCAGTAAATCCCTCACTCTGCAGAATGTTTATGAGTTTGGTGAAACGCAGGGTTGCACCTGTGCTTCCTCTCCGAAGCAGAAGCTCTTACTGATCCAGACTCCATACACACTTTCCTCGAAGGAGGACACTGGAAAGCACCAATAAATCACACGGTACAGTCTGATGGAACTCAAGAAGAATCTTCACTTCACTGCTGAATGTCTAGAGAAAACCCATCTCAGTCAAGCTCATCTGCTGGACTCCACTAGTAAAGTTCCTTTAGGAGCAAATATGCTAATTATTTTATTGCTGAGACTCGGAGAGGAGCTTAGACTGGAACCACTGCTCCTTCGCATTTGAGAGGAGCCAGTTGAGGTGGTTTGGGCATCTGATAAGGATGCCTCCAGAATGCCTCCCATTGGAGGTTTACCAGGCAAGGCAAACTTGCAGGAGCCCGCAAAAGATTACATCTCTCAGCTGGCCTGGGAGAGGCTGGGGATCCCCCAGGAGGAGTTGGTAGAAGTTGCAGGGGACAGGGATGCCAAACATGTTTGAGAACTCTAAGAGAACTGATGTGTACAGTTGAGTAATTCCTCACCTAACGACCATAACGATCGTAATCACAACGCCCCCTAGGCAAACAGATTGAAACAATTTGGCCCGTCACACAGCTCACTCATCTCACGCATCCTCCTCGTGTTACGGCGCTAATCGTCAGATCGGGAGGGTCATTAATGGTTAATGAAGAAGGAAAACACTCTAAATAAATCAATCCCTCTCCACAGTGGGCGCTCGGCATTAAACAGGACGCCCTGAGCACCGCTGTAAACAAGCGTGATCTTATAAATCACGCATCACGCATTAATCACGCTCATCGTGTGAAAGGAGTTTAATTCTCCGCTTTAGTCGCTCACATCGTGACAATTTTTACTGTACAGAAAAAATGGACCCCATTTTATAACAACCTTCTCTGACGGCCCACAGAAAACTTGAACTTGTTTCTCTGTCACATCGGCGCTCCATAAACGCTTCCGTCTTGTTTGTCTACGTTAAGGCAGCTAAGGGTTTGAATCCTTCTCATGGCTGGGGTTCCTCTGACTGCAGCCAGTGAATTCTGGGTTAATCTAGGCCCCAGGCCTGTGATGTCCATCTTAAAGTTTACATGGTTAGTTCAGACTTCTCAAGCTTCATCTACAGCGTTCCTCCTGGGATATCTCCAGATGATCAAGGACCAGGATGTCAGGATGTCCATGGAACAGGGGCCGAAGATCTGAATAACGATCTCAGTAGCTCACGTCTAGGAGCTCAACGTCTAGGAGCTTTTTTCCACCAAAGTACATCTCAAAGGGCACTGAGCTCCAAGAGTCGTTCCAGAGGCTCTTCAGAACGTGGGGTCCTTTGCCCCAAAATTGAATAGCTAGAAATCCAAATTCAGCTGGTGAAGATTTGCTGTGGATTGAACAGGTGCTGGGAAAGGGAAAGAAGAAGCCGTCTTCTCCCTCGCAGGGAGGGATCGCTTCATTTTCCGTCTCTCTGTGGGCTGTAGTTAAAGACGGCTGTAAAGTGCTGGAACTCTGATAATGGAAAAAGCCGAGGGGTGGCACTTTGACAAACAAGCATTATTACTGAAATGGGTTTTATCATTTCGTCAATGTGCTGCCAAGACCCTGAGGCCAAACACTCTTCTGCTCCGAATTTCTGTTGGGGGTTACTGCTCTGATGGGTGTTTTAACGAATTTATTGGCCTCTGCGCTGTTTTCTTAGGGAAGCGACAAAAGTTACAATCAGCTCGCAAATCAATCATGGGCCCAGAAAAGGAGCCAGTCCCATAAAAGAAGGCGTGGCCTCTGTACCTGTCTGTCGCAGTAAACAAGATGTTACCTCTCTATGGACAGCTTACTTGGAAGGCGTGGCCTCTTTACCTGTAAGGCACTGTAAGTCTCCATACCTGTCAGTCACACTAAAGTGGGCGTTACATTTGTACCTGTCAGTCACAGTAAAGAGGGCGTTACCTTTGTATCTCACAGTCCCAGAGCAGGTGTTGCTCTGTTACCGTCAGTCACAGTAAAGAGGGCCGTGGTCTCTATAACCTGTCAGTCTTAGAGGAGGAGGGATGGCCTTCTATCCTGCAGTCCCAGTAAAGAAGGTGCTGCCTCTGTACCTGTCCAGTCATTCGGAAGTGGGCTTTACCTTTGCACCTGTCAGTCACAGTCACAGTGGGTGGCCCCTGTACCTGTCAGTCTTAGAAAGGAGGCATTAACCTATGTACCTGTCAGTCCTAAAGAAGGAGGCATGGCATCTATACCTGTCAATCTTAAAGAAGGAGTTACTTTGTACCTGTCAATCACACCCAGGGGGCGTTACCTTTGTACCTTTCTGTCACAAGGAGGGCCGAGTTTTACCAGTCTGGACCCCTCAGACCTCTCTGTAATCTGGAGAAGGCAGATGGAAGGTCGTTCCCTGCAGCCCGGACGTCTCCGGGAGACATTTTGTTGCATCTGAGCTCGTTTAATAAAACGACGATTAATTACCGGTGCTCCAGAGTCAGATTCGGTCCTGTGGCCACCTGATTAGTCCGATGAAAAAAGTGAGAAACCCCTGTGCTTAAAAACCGAACGGCAATTAGAGGTTTTATTTTCTTTAAGGATATGTTTTAGTCGACATGAGAGCGAAAATGCAAATGATGTTTACGAGGGTCATTAACGCTGTTTTTTCCCTCTTGCGGCTCTCTGGAGGAGAAGATAAGAGAGGAAGGAAGTGACACGACGCTAGCGGCCAGTTAGCAAAACACCACACGGCCGCGTTCACGTTGCTTCGACATCAAGCGTTCGCAAATCATTAAACGGAGTAACGCGGAACTCCTCAGAACCTCCGCGCTCGGGATTATACGTTGTAATCCTCCTAAAAATGCCAGTTTTTGTGAGTGATTTTGTTAAAGCGTAAAAAGGCAGCACAAGCACCCGCAAATGGTATTTACAAAAAAACCAAAACAAACACTAATTGAACGACGAATTCCATAAAATGGATCATGAGTGAGTCGCTGAATCAGTTTTAGCCAGTGAACGAGTCAGTTAGAGAGTCAGTATGTGAGTCAGTGGTGTGGGTGTATCACTCAGTGTGTTAGTCAGTGAATCATTAGCGAATCAAGTCAGTGGTGTTTAGTGAATCAGTCAGTGAGTGGAATCAGTCAGTGTGTTAGTGAATCAGTCAGTTGTGTGAATCAGTCCAGTGTTGTTAGTGAATCAGGTCAGTGTGTTAGTGAATCAGTCAGTGTGTTAGTGAATCAGTCAGTTGAGTGAATCAGTCAGTGTGGTAGTGAATCAGTCAGTGAGTGAATCAGTCAAGTTGTGTTAGTGAATCAGTCAGTGTGTTAGTGAATCAGTCAGTGAGTGAATCAGTCAGTGGTGTGAATCAGTCAGTGTGTGAAATCAGTCCAGTGTGTTAGTGAAATCAGTCAGTGAGTGAATCAGTCAGTGTGTGTGAATCAGTCAGTGTGTGAATCAG
>JAJAGP010000262.1:152500-447500 GCA_025084515.1 Ancistrus triradiatus | reverse complement strand
TTAAGAAACGGAGGGTAATTAAGAACGGAGCAGGAGCGAGAAATGATTGATGTTGAAAGCAAGCTCCCTGTACTGTAAGCACCACACACACACACACACACACACACACACACACACACACACACACACACACACACACACACTACAAAACACAGCACTGCCAACTCTGTGATTTTGTACATCTGTAAAGCAGAGATTGTAGTATTGTGATTTTGGCGGCCCCTCTGGTGGAAATAAGGCACTGCAGATCCCATTAAGTCAATTGCTCAACAAGGCAAATTCTGTGACATTACTAATAGCCGCTCGTGCACCTGCGGGGATGGGCTATTTAGCTGTTTATTCACCGAAAGGGAGATATGAAGGGAGAAATGAATATGGCGCCCTCTCTGGTGGAAACGTGGAACTACAGATGATTCCAAGGAGTCAATTCACTTTAAAGGCATTGAAAACCCTAAGGATCACCAGGATTGAGAAGAGTAAAAATAGCATAAAATACTTTTCCTCTAGGAAGTTTTCTCACTCTTTCTCTCCCCGCTGTATGGATGCCGCTCCATAAACCTGATTAGCCATTTAATCTTGAGCGCTGTTGTTGTTGTTGTTTTTTTCCTTGGATGGCTTGTTTTAATGCGTTTTTCAACTAGCAAGATGAAACAAACTCCCGGCGCCTTGTCAGTGATGGTGCACGAAACACAGGGCGCAAAGGGAATCCGTTATTCTCGTTAGCCCCCCAGTTACACCGATAGCGCTTCGATTCAATCGCCAGCTCGCTGCCAAGAGGGATTCTCTCCTAATAAGGTGTCGGGATAGACTCGAACAGTCTTCAGCCTTCTCAGACGAACACCAGGTGGCACTAAAGATCAAGTTCAAACACATTATAAAGTGTAAACTCAAGAAGCAGCTACAGCTCGGCCATCAAGCCTCACAGCTGTGGAGAGCAAGGCCGAGCGTGAACCGGATTGGTCCAAATCACACCCTGACTGGACTCTGGATCATTCTGACGCGCGAATCTGGCGTTTAAGACACCAGGCTAACCAAGCTAAGAGCAAAGTGCCAGCTGTAACGTACGGTATTTCACAGATAATTAAGTTAAATGACCGCAATTAATTACAAAATCTATTAAAAACACAAAAGCGGCCTTGCTGAGGATTTAATTAAACACAAGCTTTTTATCCGTTTCCCTTTTCTTTTCCGTTACGGTGATAAACAGCTGCAGGACCGGCGTGTGCTTAATGGCTCCCGGTGTTGTAACCTTTTAACGAATGATTGTGTTGACTGTTTAATCCGATGTTTTCCGCCGGAGCTTCGTCGCTAAAGGTCAGAGGAGCGAGGCAGTGATGGAGATAAACGAAAAGTCAACAAAGCAGAACGGAAAGAAAGGGGGGAACTACAAAAAAGCACTTGGACGAGTGGCTGTGATTTATTTATTTATGACGTTATTTATAAGAGCTTTTAGAACCCACGTCCCAAACTTCAACCTTCTGCCCGTCCATTAAGCCCCGCACTGTCAGAGCGACGAATCGGACCTACACCGGGTCCAGCGTGCACTTTAGAACGGAGCTACGACTGCAGGGCAACAACCAAAAATCCACGAGGTCATAAAACAACAAATCACGTTTCTCACTAAAAGAAAAGTCAAACGAGCTCCACAAAAACAACAATACACTGATTATAAGAGATCTAACATAATATAATGCACAATAACTATAAAATAAACTAATAAAGTAGATGAAACAAAATAAATAAGCCAGTGAACAAAGAAACAAATAAAAAAGTAAAATTAAATCAAATAAATAAAAAAACAAGTACATTAAAGTTAACTGGGTTACGTCCGGTGGACGGACTCAAGATTAAGATCTAAAATGGGGGGAAAACAAATGTGTAAAGTAGATGACTTAATGAAATAAATAAGCAAATGAACCAATAAATAAATAAAAAGGTATACAAGTGGAAGTGTGGTATGGATGCAAAATGAGACCTAAAATAAAATCAAATACATAAAAACAACTACATTAAAATTGTACATTAAAGGGTTAGGTGGACATAAAAAAAAAGAATGAAAAAAGGAGGATAAAAATAAAGACTTACAATGAGAAAAATAAAATAGAAAAAAAAAAAAAACAAGAAGAAGAAAGGGTTAAAAGGATAAAACATGAAGGACTCAAGGTTATTCTAAAATACATAAAAAAAAGAAAGAAAACAAAGCAATGAAAATAACAATGACAAAAATTTAATTACCCCCCAAAACCCACAAAAATAATAACAAGAAAGAACAAAAAAAAGTGGATGCGACAAATATAAAATGAAGGACTCAAGGTTAAGATCTAAAAAGAGTAAACACAAAGTTTGGGTGAAAATAATACAGCATAACAATGAGGAAGATAAAATCACCCCCCCCCCCCACCGCTAAATTAAAGATAATAAGTAAATGGATTGATGATGAAACAAAAAGTGGGTGAGAAAAAAAAGAAATAAGAATGAGAATAATAGAAACCAGCCAAAAACCCCGCCAAAACAAAAGGAAACACCCCAAATAACCCAACCCCATAAAAAAATAAAGAACCACCCCAGCCTCGAAACCAACATTTTCTGGAGGACTCTAAATTACTATCTAACATGGGTATTAAAAAAAGGGGTGTGAGGTTAAAAAAAGAATAACAATATGAATAATAAAAAACTACGATGGATGATCAACAACATAGATATTTAAGTAAAATTACAAAAAACTCTAGGACTAATTTTCTGCAGAGGGACTCTGCATTAAGATGTTTATGATCTAAAAAAAAACAAAAAGAAGAAAGAAAAGCAGGAGTACGGCCATGATCAGGAGGGAAAATTTCTTAAAGAAAAATAAATTATTTTGACATCGGTATTGATGTATTAAAACATACAGATGTGTGTGTGTGTGTGTGTGTGTGTGTTTCTGCTGAAGTTGGTTATTTTTTAAAACTCAGAATGACCATGAAGGTACTGTCTAAAAAAGAAAGAAAAACCCCCACATACACCGACGGTACATAAATACACTCTGGAAAGCTGCTGTCTCAGTAAATACACATCAGCACATGACTGCAGAGAGAGTGTGTGTGTGTGAGTGTGTGATGGAGGTGGTGAAGCCTGATGGATGTGAAATGTGAAGGATGACGGAGGTGGAGATGGATGGATGGCTGAGGAGGTAACAGACTCCCCGTTTCCTCCCCTTTCCTCCGGTGCTGTCGGTGACCAGAACTCACATTTGTACGCTGTTTGCAGTGGGACGTTGTGTTTTTGTGTAGTTGTGTATGTAGCGGCTGCGTTTATCTCTGCCCCGAGCGCTGCATTTATTTAACGCTTCGGTTCCTTCCCTCGACCAAACACGCAAACATTTGTAAAGCTGTTAAAAAGCAGAAACGAGTCCGAAGGGGAAAAACAAACATTTAGCAGTGCTCTGCTACAAGGCTTGTGGAACACCGGGGTGAAAGCAAACTCCCGTTAAAAACCGATGGACTGTCGGTTGAGCTTCTGCTCCGCAGATGAAAACTGTTAGAAGAGATAATCATCTGAAAGCAGTACCGAAAAAAATAAAAATGAAACACACACAGAGAGAGGTTCCAGAGAAATAGAAACAAGAACCAGAAACAGAAACAATACATTTTAGGAAAAAAAGGAAAAGTATCCAGCTAAATAAAACTACAAACTGAAGGTTTTACTAATCTAGATAAACTGCTACTAGTACAATGAACAAGAAACACAGAACAGCAAGATCAGGAATCCAGCAAACCAGCCAGGGAAACAACCAGCCCTCCTAACTACCAGTCAATCACCCCAGCAGCTAAACGTCCTACCCAACAACCAGCCACCCAAGGAACGTTTCTATCTAATAACCAACCAACCTACCAACCACCCAAGAAACGGACTAACCAAGGGGCAGGGTGGCCAAGAAAACATAGAACCAACCTTCCGTCCTGCCAATCAATCAACCCAAAACAAACCTTTCTACTTATAACCAGCAAATCCATCAACCAACCAAAGAACAGGACAACTAACCAAGCAATCAATGACTCGACATTCCTATCTAACAACCAATCAGCCATGGAACAAACCCATAAACAAGCATTTCTAACTAATGAACAGTCACCCCATCAACCAACCAACCAACGAAAAGCACAACCTACCATCTAATCAAAGAATAGGACAACCAACTAACCAACCCGGAAGCAAATAGCACAACCAATCAAGCAATCAAGGAACCAACAACCAACCAGAGAACCTACCTTCTAACCATCCCACCAACACATTAATGAACCTTTCTCCTAACTAACCAACCAATCAACCAAAGAACAGAACAACCAAGCAACCCAAAAACAAACAGCACAATCAGTCAAGCATCCAACAAATCAATGTTCCTACAAACCAACCAATCAACCACCCAACTTAACAAGGTCCAGATGTTCCTATCTAATAACCATTAAACCATCTAAGCAACGAATCGATCTCAGGGAAACTGTCTCCTGCATCTCCACCTGCATTCCTTCCAAGCTGCTATTCAACAGCTGACCAACCAACAAACCTGGCTGTCTGAAATGACAACAAATATATTTTCGATCTGCAGTATATATAAAACTAATTGTGATCTATTTTAAACGAGAAGACTTGGCGCCCAAGGACAGACCGCTATCTCTTCTTTACGGCTCTTAACATTCTGCTGCTTTCAGTTTTGGACGGATTAATCTGCGCAGTCAGTGCAATGGAGGACTTCCTCCTGGACCTGAGACAAAGGCATTTATCTCAAGACAAATTACCCACAATCCCCTCAGACGGGATCTTTTATTTTACTTTTGCTTTATTTTTACAGAACGCCGCCAGCAGCCACATCTGAGGAAAGCATCCTGGATCTCAGAGAAACATTTCAGGCCATTGTGCCACCGTCTCCAGCAGGCAGCTCATCCGCCGTGTTAAATAGATTCAGACGGGTGCGAGATGAAGCCCGAGGACCCAGAGAGAGAGCGAAAGACACACACACACACACACTCTCCCGATCTTCATCTCCGTCCAGACGTTACAGCTTTGTACCTCCCGAGAGCGTTTGACCGCCACTCAGGCGTGGTGCGATTGCAGAAACGTGGAAGTGGCGCGGTCGAAAAACACAATTTCATGCAAATGCGGGCCCACATTGTAGGAAATCAGGGTAATTTCGTTCCTTTCTCTCTCCGTTTCGTGCTCCCTTCTCTTTTTTTAATTTCACGCTCGAGTGCACAGACGGAGCCGACGACCGTGACGGTTCTCTCGGCGACTCCGCGGACTCCCGGCTGCTATTTTTAACGCCGAGGCAAACGTTTCTCTCAGTAAATAATAAGCGAATAGTTGCAGTGAACGTCAAGAGGCTTAAACCGTACAGCTGCGATAAACAGACTCTCGAGAAGAAAAAAGAAAACGTATTATGCGTTTCTGCATAACAGGGAAAAACGGGTAAAAAAAAAAAGGAAAGTTGAATAAGTAACACTGACGCTTAAAGGAACAACTAACGGCCAACTAATTAGACTGATTTATTCAATTGGTTTTCTCTAATATCTCAGGCACCAGCAGCTTGTTGATGTATGCTCATGCCCTGCCATGAGAGGCAACACATGTGGGCGCAGGATATCCTGTAGGGTGTCATGTATCCTGGGAGCCAGAGTGGCAGACATTGTAAGCAGCCTTAGCGAGCTCCATAGCCACAGATCCTCTAGGATAACAGGCACCAACTGTGTCTGGATGCTGGATAATGAAACTGTTAATGTTTTGTGGGTGGATCAAACAATCCTCCCTACCGGTGATCTGTCTGGGCGGTCCGAGGCCTGTTCACAGTGTGCATGTGCCCCCATAAACCACTGCTCACAACACCTCCTAACAGCTAGGTCACAGAACGGCCCAGATGGCGGGCAACTGGTTGAAACAACTGTCCTGCTCCTCTCAGTCCAATGATGCACCCCCTCTCAAAGTCTGTCAACTGGGCAAAATCAAGAGGTTCACTCCCCAAAGTGGCCTCTGAGAGCCTTTTTATAGAGCAGCACTATAGGAGAAGCACTCTTGTGGCAAGACTTGGTGTCCTGTCATTATTGACATGTTTGCCTCAGACAGAACTGCATGCCGAGTCCTGCAGCAACCCCACACTTCTATCCGGATATTAATGGCGACCACCAGAACACCACCCCCCTGACTCAAGCGCCAGTCTGCACATGAATCATCGCTTTGCAATTCGTCTCAACACGCAACGGGCTGTTTTGTTGCTTAATTGTCATTCTGTGGAGCTCAGCGCTCATTTGTTTTCCTTTTTTTCTTGATTTGCTTGTTTTCTTTCTCTTTGACTGTTCAGACTTTACAGAGGCGAAGTGAGCTCGCTTCACGTTTGATCTCCAAGGAAGGCATTTAAGGAGGAACGATGGAGCGATAGATGACGACTGTTTTGTAGCTAATATACGTTTATCTCCAATCCCCCCTGCAGATAGGTTATCGAGGAATTAACACGATCCACGTTTGACACTGTTAGAGAACTCGGCGTGAACCTTCTACAAATGTCCAAACGAAACCATTACTGCAAGCTACCCGCAGAGGAACGGTTCCTTACTTATAAACTGACATTCACTTTGACTTGTTTTCATTGAAGACAGTAGGAACCTGAGGTATTTCATGGTTTTTAATAAGCATCCAGTCCTACATCTCAGGCCTGCAAGAGACTCCAATAAAAGTTGGTGCGAGGGCAATTTAAGGCTAGTAATGAGGCAAAAACTACTATCCATGAAAGGCTCTGAGGACTAAAGATGGAGAGAGGATATACAGTTTGTCAACAAAAATGTAACATTTAAAGACTGGAAGGGATATCCATATTTCTCCCTCGACAGTGCATAATATCATTAAACGATTCAGAATCTGGAGGAATTTCAGTGCGTAAAGAACAAGGGCACAGGCCTAAACTGTAGAGGGGTGATCTCCGATCCCTCAGACCGTACAGCATCAAGAACTGTCATTCATCAATAGCTGATAGAACCCCATGGGATTTTTATCAAACCTTTTCAAGCTCTACAATACAGAGTTACATTCACAAATGCCGCTTAAAACGTTACTGTGCTAAAAAGAAGCCTTATGTTATAACCATGTCCAGAAGCGGCGTCGACTTCTCTGGGCTCGGAGGCATCTGGGATGGACCATCCCAAAGTGGAAACTTGTATTCAGTATTCCAGATCTTTTTTGGACCAAAGACGAAAAGGACCATCCGTACTGTTATCTGTCCTGGTATGGGGCCGGGTCAGGGCACTCAGCAAAGGTCATTTACACTTCTGTGGTAGCAGCATTAATGCAGAAAAGTTTTCCACGCCAACGCTCCCCCCTTTCGGGAGCAGGTTTTCCTCTAAAAGTGGCCCGTCGAGTCGCCGGATGAAGCTCCCAAGTACCAGAGGATGTTTTCTCGCTAGCACGGATCAAGAAGCAGATGGTCTGAGCATCCCCGGAGCCCCATCAACACTAAACTACATTCGGAGACACAGGCTCTAGTGAAGGATCCTGGGTAGAAAAGTTTCCAACAAGCAGCAATTACGATTCAGCACAAAGTCCCCCCAGGTCCAGAGGGAGGTAACCTACAAACTGTGCTTAAATTAGGGAAGGTCTATAGGAGTAGTGTCAAACCCCCCCGGTGCTGAAGCAGGAGGTAGGAGAGACTTTGAGCGTTGAGAGACGCATTGCTCCCATCGTTGCATCCCGGGCTTCTGTCTTTTCATTAGGAAAAAACCTAGAACTAAAAAGAGCATCTGAATTCCTTGGCTGAACACCACCCAATTGCAGCAGATGCTGCTCCAGATGTTGCCTCACTAACTGTATTGCTAAGCACACATTAACGAACGCAACCGTGGCTGTAAACACCAACGCGGGAAGCACGGTACCAGCCACAGCTGCCACTTCTGCCGAAGAGTCTCCACCATTAAACGGAGGGAATTTAAGGAACTGGACTCACCACTTGGCCGTTTTGGGGGTTCTTGTGAGCGTAGGGAGGGCCTCGGATGTGGTTCCACATCTGACCGGACGTCATGGCAAACACCACGCACTGGAGGCCGGACCAGAGGGAAATACAAAACAAATAGGAGTCCAATGCACAAACATGACTATTCAAGCAAGCAAATAGTTAGTGCTGGCAGCTACACTTGTCAGTGGTTCAAGCACGTTCTGTTAACTACATTTTCTCTATTCTCTCTGAGTTTCGGTTCCGGTGCCAGTTCTAGCCCCACACACTAAGACGTTCCTCTGCTTCAGCTCCACCCAAGCTGTTCTTCCATCATCAGCTCCAGAGAGCAGTAACTCCCTCCCTCCTCCGGTTGACTGAGAATGCCATAGATCCAAAACTTCCCCGCCGAGGAAACAAGATGCTACAGTCACATTTCTGTGTTATTCTACGCAGTATTTTATTTATTTTCCACTATTGTATAACAGCCTACAGTTTTACATTCTATATTTTATTTTTTCTCTTCATAACATTTAATTTTCTGTAAAATACTTGTTTAGGTCGGGTCCTTTTTTGAGTCTTGGTCCTCCCAAGGTTTCTTCTTTATAACGTTTAGGGATTTTCCTTGCCACTGTCGCCCTAGGCTTGCTCACTTTGTGATCGGCCTTAGATAACTGAAGATACCTGGAAATTGTAAAGCTGCTTTGAGACAATGCTCCATTGTAAGAAGCGCTATAGAAATAAATCCGACTTGACTCCCTGTCTGCTTTTGCTCTCTTTAATTTCTCTTCTCTTCCTGATTAAATGTGCTGCAGAGATTTCACTGTGTCTTTTTCACATCATCGGCTTAAAAAAAAACAAAGCCTCAAGCAAAGATTAGTAAGAAAAGCTGTAGGTTGTTTGTCTTTGGGCACGAACAAACTAGATGCACTTAGATCAACAAGAAAATGACTACATACAGTCACCGTCACTCCCCAACCTTTCAACGTACGCTGCTTGTCCTATAAGCCCTCGTGCTCTGCTGCTAGCAGGACAAGCTGTTCTGCCTGGCAACAGAGCTCTGATTGGTCAGCCTCCGATTAAAAAAATCCATCCATAAAAATCTGACTCGGTGTAAAAAGGTTTTAAAACAAGGCTCGGGTGCTGCAGTGGTGCAGCAACATGCGGACCATCACAGGCTGGGTAGGGGTCGCGGTGGCCAATGACTCACTCTCATGAGACACAGCCAATCATAGCTTCTTTCGCACCAAACACTTCTACATTTACAGCATTTAGCAGACGCCCTTATCCAGAGTGACTTACAATTGGTACAGTCTCACAATCCAAGCAATTGTGGGTTAAGGGTCTTGCTCAAGGACCCAACAGTGGCAGCTTGGCAGGATTTGAACCCTGAACCTTCTGGTCCAGAGTCCAGTACCTTAACTGCTAGGCTACCACAGGCCCACAGTCTTCTAGGGAGTAATTTAAGAGGAACAACCCTCCAGAACCTGTGGTGAGAACTACATTTGTTCCATGATCTTTTCAGTTTGGATTCACACTTCCAATAGGAAGCTTCTAATGTTCATCTCCCGCTTTCTGTCTGAACATGACAGTCTGTAACACGACCACTTACATAAAGCCCGAATATGACTGAGAGTGAGTAAACAACAACGTTCTGCTCTCCTCAGTCAAGCACCAGACATTTGAAATAACCTACCATGCTGACAGACGGCTTATAATTCCCCCATAGTATTTAATTTCACACTTATTTAAATATTTCTCAATGTATCACACACATACGTTTAAAGTTCGTCAGTCGAAAGTTCACATCTAGGGAACTTACTGCATTAAAAATGCTGGCTGCCCTCGAGAAGCTTCTGTCTGGAGCAAAACACACAGTAACAGGTTTCCTATTCCCCCAAAAAAGACCCTCTACACAGCGTTCTAAGAACTACAGTCATTCCCTGTTCCTGCAAGAAATGCAAGAAGGGAGCACAGCTCTCAGAACTATCAAAAAGATCCTCCTGTGCAAAAGCACCTCGTGTTTGAAGCGAAGGTTGGATCCTGTTACACCAGATCACCGCCCGAGCGCCCGAGCGCCAGAGCACCGACTTAAATATTGATTAATTAGAAAATGAACCAACACTTGCTTTGATGAGCCGTGAGTAAAGAAATAGCAGACGATCCACAACAGGCGCCTCGTTATCCCAGCAGCTTCCAAAACTTTCCCGAACTTAAGACGCACCTCGTTATTGAACAAACGCAGAAATATGTACAAACACACGTTTGATATCTCCTAGAACAAAAGCAGTTCCTGGACGAGAGTGAAGCCTGTTGCGAACAGAGATGGCGAGAGGTTCAGAACGAGGTGAGAAAGTAGAAGAGAGACGGATCGATTCTCTCAGATTCTCTCAGGCTGTAGAACCCGTAGCTCGTAATCAATATTCAGAGTAACAAACTTCAGCCGGAGTGGTGCGGAAGGTCAGGCTCGGCGCTCTCTCAGAATATCAATAACGTACAGCGAGAGCGCCGGAGCGGGTTGCTGCATGAGAATCAGCGCCGAAGCTACGATAATTCGGGATATACGGAAAGTAATCGAGACGGGAGCGGAGTGTGCCGTCCTTCTTACTGACATGGCCTCTCTGTGAAGAGCTGCGTTCGTATTCAAAAAAAGTTTTTCTTCTTCTTTTTTTTGTAAGTATTACTCAAAGCGAAGACCTTTTGCGAGTTCGGAGCTATTTTCAGAAGAAAGACTCACTTGAGTGGAACTGACCTTTACAGTCGTAACCGGCACTAATTGCCAGGGTGGTTCGAGACTGCAATCAGAGGATGGTGAAAGGTGCTCAATATGCGCACCTAATTTCCTCTCGTGCAAAATATTTAAAAAGGTACAAGCAGAAGTCTAAAAATCTAAGGAAGACAAAAATCTGTGAGGCATCTGCCGTCGTGTATGTGATATGCTCAGTGTGATGCCCTAGACAAGCCAGCTACGGATGTGAAAGGGTTTGAATTCCAGCATTTGTGGAGCACATAATTCTCCAAGTGTTTTTTTTTTAACAGGAATTCTTTTTATTGGACTAAACTATCGAGTCAAGTCAGATTTGTTTCTATAGCGCTTTTTTACAATGGAGCGTTATCTAAAGCCAATGCCAACTTGGGCAAGCCTAGGGAGACAGTGGCAAGGAAAAGCTCCCTAAGCTTTATAAGGAAGAAACCTTGGGAGGACCAAGTCGAACAAAGGACCACACCTCCTTGAGTGGCGTAGATGTAAGTCACGAATTAAACAAGTTTATAGTAATAGCTGAAATAAACAGAAGTTCAATTAAAAAATGACAGCAAGAACACATTTAAAATATTACAATAATGAAGAATAAATAAATAAATAATAATTAATAATATACAGTGGAGCATCATCTAATGCCAATCAAAAAAAAAAAAGTAAGAAAAAACTCCCCAACTATTACAGAGAAGAAACCTTGGGATAATTGGAAGGGGAAAGCGGTGATGAAAACAGTGGGTACTCTTATTAGAAGACGCTTACCAGAGCAGCCATGGCCCAGCCGGATTTGTTATAGATGAACTCCAGATTGTTCCTGCGCAGATACAGAAGACCGCCGACCAGCGACACCAGCAGCGCCAGGGCGATCGTCCCGGAGTAATTGGGAGGCCTGAAGACTCGGATCTGTGGGCAGTGAGAACGCTCCAGGAAAATCACTCACTGACAATCAGTGTAAACTGAATAAGTGGAGTAAAATTATTGTAAAAAACACCTTTAATGCTGTCCTACATGGAGACAGGCTTTAATGCTGCTGTGCTGTCTAGAGTCACCTTATTGATTATTACTTAAAACCTAATAATTACTACGGAGGTTTAGTGAGGAATTAGTATAACCAGTGACATTTTAAACAAATATGGCTACTGACTGAGGATGCTCTGTACTGACGCAGCTCTCTTCTGCCAGGTTCTTGCAAAGATCACAGGTAATTCTTCTAAGGTTCACAGACTTTTTGGCAAGGAAAATGGTGCTACACTGCTGCTGGGAAGAGCTGATATACAATTGTAAATAGTAATTTATGTATTACTTACAACATACTTATTACTAGGATTGCTGGCCTGAGCGTGACCCCTTGTTTGCACTACAGGAAGTCTGATACGATCTAGATTTGCAGACAGACATTTTTGTTTGAACCACAATAAAACAAAAGAGAAACAAATGTAAAACCCTGTCCTAACTACTTCCTTATATCATCCCAAACAAAATAAGCCCTTCAGGTCAAACCAAAAGCGCACCCATCGCAGTTGCGTTCGTGTTGTTTGAAATCATTCTTTCATTAAATCCATCTTCGGCGCTACCACACGCTGTGCGATTACACCGCAATTATGCTTGATTGTAGTAATCACGATAATAAAGATTACAGCAATCCAGATACGTTAAAGACGGGAACAGACCAACAGCGGTGGTTTGGTTTCCGAAAACTGCTGTGGAAATGCTTCATAACAGCAATTAAAATTCAAATCCCAGGTGCCTCGAGTCAGTTCTACTTCATCTTTTTGGGAAACAACATTAAGGTTACCAAAAAGCCCGCTCGTGTTAGCAATCTTACCCTGGTGTGCTTTAAAGAGACAAGAGCAAGAACCAGAACCAAAATCTGGACGAGGATTTGGATGGACACATTTACCCTAGTGGTCAAATGTTCATGAATAAAAAAAGATGCAAAAAGGTGCTTTCCTCACAGAATCGGCTTTCTTTGAATGTTTGAAGTGGCTGACTGGTTTTCGGAGGCACACCGCATTAGAAAAAACAACAACACTTTTCTCTTGTCTCATGGTAAGTGCTCCTGGCACCGTGAGTCACTTGACATTTGCAAATCAGGTCAGCGTGAATTGAATGTTCCTCAAAAGGAAAAGTTTCCTGACCTCGATGACTGATGTTTGCTAAGTGATAAGGAAGACAAGAACTGTAGAGATCCGGCAGTTTATCTTCTTTCCCACCTAATCGCCATGGTTACCAACGTTCAAAGGTAACGGCGAATGGTTACGTGAATCTATGGCAAACGGCATTTACATGCCTGTGTGTGGAGTATAAAGTGGTCCGGCTGAATTTTATTTCAGTGCTTTCATGGGGGCTACATAAAAACAAAAGTTAACTGCTTTAAGTATAAACTGGCTGGTAGTTATGCATCAATCCTGAAGAAGGTCCGCGCCAAACTTGGGCTATTCTGAAAATCAACGCCCCTTGATGAAGAGTAAGTAAGTTGCTGTGAAACCATGACAACTGCCATTATGTACCACATTTATGGCCAGTGGGTTAAGGCTCTGGACTACCTGGACTACTACCTAAAGCTTGTAAGCTCAAAGTCACTTTTCAAAGGGCGACTGCAAATTTTAAGGTAAACAAACACGTATAGTCAATGCACGAGCGCCGGGTTCCGTCCTTTTTCGTACAAATCTGTGACCCGAGTTACCTGGACATCCGTACGGTCGTGGATCCACTTGGCCAGCTGTTCCGAAGCAAATCCGATCCTCTGCAGGTCAAAGGTGTCGGCCCGTTTGGGTTTCCCCTTAGTCGGGAAGTGCATGAAGGTCGGAGCGGAGTTCATGTTCAGCTAGGGGCAGAGTGACATTTTGCTTAAGCGCAAGTCAAACTTTACATGTTGCATGTCGCTTGTAATTATTTCAACTGTAACGCTGATTTGTTTTGTTCAGGGATCAACAATAACGATTTAGCTAAATTCACTTGAATATTTAGCCCCTCTTCGATGATATTTGTTGACACACACCATCATATAGGGAGCACAGCGAGACTTCATTCCTCAGGGAAAACTCTGCTTCCATGGGCCAAATTTTAAGGAATATCCTAGCAATGCAGAAAAAAGTTGTCATGTTTTGTTGGCACCACAAGTTTTAGAAAACAGTCGCGTTTATAGCAGCAAAAAAAATCCATTAGTGCATCTGGACCACTGGACCTCTGCATACGATGGATGGACAGTGACGCTGATTTCAAGCTGACCAAGTTACAACAGCAAATCACACATCACCAACTATACGTTATACATGCAAAAGATAACGTTAAGATCTTTTAGAGCTTTAAAGTTGAGAACCACAGCTCTAAAGTGAAAAAAAGTTTAGGAACCACTGCTCTAAAGATCATCAAAAAGCAGTAAGGAATTAGTATAACCAGTAACATTTTAAACAAATATGGCTACTAACTGAGGATGCTCTGTACTAATGCAGCTCCCTTTCGCAAGGTTCCTTCAAAGATCACAGCTAATTCTTCAAAAGTTCACAGCTGAGGTACAAGTTGGACTTTTTGGCAAGGAAAAATGGTGCAACGTTGCTCCTGACGGAGGAGATGTTCGTCCGTAAATACAAGGGCTCAGGAAACATAAAAAAGCGCACTTGTTTGTGTTTCATTAGCTCGACATTGTTGTGCTGCCGTCTAAAGAGAGAAACAGGACTCCAGCCGAGCCAAACGGAGAAATAAAAGGGAAAAATGGAGAAGGAGCAGGAATAAATGAGAGAAGCTGGCGGGCTGTTGTATGTACAAGCTCGTAATTGCGTGTCGTTTGGATAGCTGTGTGTAATGATGCAGTCCATCGTCCGCCTTTGCGCCTGCCAAACTGCAGACGTTTAATCTGCTGCGCTCGAGTTATTAGCATGCAAATGGACTGAACGACATCGCTCTAAGGAGGGAGGAAACATCATCCCTGTCCCAAAAAACCTGGAACCGAGGCCAAAAAGCCCTCGCGACATCTTACAGCCAGGGAAGGACCGTGTTCCTGTCTGCTGACAGAGCCAAAGCGGACGATCAGATGCGTCCTGAAGTAGCCTACACACAGGTGGACCATTAGCGCTGTGCAGCAAAGCTGTAGACCGAAGAGATCAGGAGGTCCAGTGCTCACTGCTGTGGATCTTACCTGCTGGAAAACGTCCGCTCCCTCATCGTAGTCGACCACGGTGAAGAAGAGCTTGTTGGAGAAAGCGGAGGAGTAACGCCAAGAGTTGGCTAAAACTTGATACTCTTCGTTCGCTTGTCTAAAGAGAGAGGAGGAAATGAATAACGCTAGGTACTGTACCCTTATAACGACAGCCTAGTCTGTTGCTCGCGCGTTAGTATGCAAAATGTGACATTTCAACAATAACATAGCTTCCCTCTCAGTACCAGGAGCCTCCACTGCCGAGCTCAACTAAATGAATTTCTAGCAAAAACAAACCCGGAGTCTTTTTATTGTGTAAGCGGCTTATCTGGCGGATGCTCGGTGGCGCTACGCTTACAGGATGTGACACTTTTCACTGCTGCTTTGTATCGTTAGCGGCTTTTATTGTGTCTCCATGAGAGGTTATTTAATAAAGAACACACGGTCAAGTCCAGACCTGTCCATCAAAAACTAATCCGAGCTGGATTCCTTCAGTAACAAACATCCTTACAGACCTGCAGACGGAGCACTGCCTCTGAGGCTGCAGGGCCGTGAACATGACGATGACGGAGTAGTTCCTGGGCGGAGCTTTGACAAAACGTCGGAACTTCTCTCCGTTCATCCTGATCACCGAGCGGCGAGAACTCCACTCCATCATCTGCTCCACCTTCTCCACCAGCATGTTCTACACACACAGCGGGTGAGGAATTAGTGTAGAGTTCTTGTGGCCCACGTTCACAATGCAACACTTTTCCAAAGATTGTTTGCCACATTTCATGGCACTACAAGTTCTGCCATTCTGCAGAATCCCATGCTCCCAAGACACTATGTTTCAAAACTATGTTCTCAGAGCCGCATGTTCTCCAAAGTCCCATGTTCCTTAGGACCCCGCTGTGATGTCACGGCACTTTTGCCAAGACCCTGTTTTTTCCAGGGTCCTATTTCTAAGACATCAACGGCTATGAAAATGTGTACATACAGAAGTTTTTTTTTGCCTTCCTCACATTGCAATTAAACGATGGTTTGCCGCTATTACGCAATCACAGGCAGTCTTTCATAGTCTGCCATTGCCTGTATCTCGCGAACCAAAATAACCCTATACTGTTCTGTCACTCATTTGCACTTTCTAACACAAGAACTCGGGGTAAACATTGCCTTTGGTGCAAAGAATGAAAGCATTTTTTTTTCAAAAGCAACAATTCAGAGCACTCACATGCCTGAAGTGGGAGCAGATGACAGCTGAGCTAACGGTGACGCCAGAGGAGCTTGTTAGCGCTTCAAACTGCCCTGCTAACCGTTATCGTTTTGGATAAAGGCCCTTCTTTAGTCTGCTGGTTCCATTAGCCTCGAGTCCTTTTGGCAATCCTGCGTTCGACTCCTCCAAGTTTTTGAGGCGTTCTAGTTTTAGCGCTTGTTCAGCCTCCCTCTGCTTTCTCCACATTGAGTGCCCAGATGGTGCCAAGTGCTCACCTTGACATATGCAGTGAAGGAACGGGCTGCCCTACAGGAAAACAAGCACCTACGCTTAGCCAGCCACCTGGTGCGTTTTGTGAGGGATTAAGACTTCAACTGTGTAAATGAGACGCTTATTTTATGCAAACTAGTGCTCAGTTTTGAACTGTTTTCTTGGGGTGGAACTTATTATTTTTCTATTTTAGAGCATACAGAACATGAAAACCCTATATGGGTTGCCAAGGCATCATCAGACTGAGAGCTGGCCAATCAGAATGACGTTGCAGATAACCGGTATGTCATTGGATTTATTTGTCAAAACCCACGGCCTATAAACGGTCGCCTTCCAAATCAGCAGGCACTCAAGAGTACCCAGAGCCAAAAGCCGTTGCTCAGTGCCAGCAGAGTACATTGCTCATCTCAAGCATTGTGGGTGGAAACAGATTGCGAGCAAGGTGGGAATTACTGCGAGCAGTCAAACACAGAGCGATGAAGGAACTTCTCAACGCCCCGGGGGGTGAAAATCAGTTCCCTAGCACTCGACACTGTAGTGAAGTGCCCCGGAAGGACTGGACTCTAACAACCCCTGCCTTAAAGCTCTTCCAGAAGAGACCCTGGGAATCATCTGCACATTGGACCGTTGAAGACTGGAAGCCAAGAGATCATGATTTTGCCATGAAGTCCTCATGAAGCATTTCATGAATGTTTGAGTGTTTGAGTTGAAAGCAACTGAACTTCTTGGTCTTTAAAGATGGTTTGCCTCTCATCCAAAAGGCAACCCCCCCTAGAGTCCCAGGTTTTTAATCTCTAGGGGGGGTTGCCACCTTGGACATGGACTGTGGTAGCCTGGCGGTTAAGATACTGGACTATGGATCAGAAGGTCCAGGGCTCAAAACCCACCTCTGGCACTATTGGGTCCTTGAGCAAGGACCCACAATTGCTTGGACTGTAAGGCTGTATTAATTGCATCTGGACGAGGGCGTCTTCTAAATGACATATGTCCTGAGAGTCGTTGCCACCATGCGAGCCGTTAAAGTCACATGGGTCAGGTGCAAACAGGGGTTAAACTGCCTAGGAAGGGATCTCAAGCCTGCCTTGTAGGTGGCTGATCACTGGTGTCGTAAACCACGCCCTCTGTTCAACCATGGTCATTCCATCGGTCTTCTCTGTCCAAAATCCAAGCATTTGCATCCTCAAATGAGAATCCCTCCTCCTTTAAATGCACAGGGTGGTTGTATTTTCAGGTTACATTTACATTTACAGCATTTAGCAGATGCCCTTATCCAGGGCAATTTAGAACTGAATCAGTCTCACAATCCAAGCAATTGTGGGTTAAGGGCTTTGCTCAAGGACCCAACAGTGGCAGCCTGGCAGAGGTGGGATTTGAACCCTGGACCTTTTGGTCCATAGTCCAGAACCTTAACCGCTAGGCTACCACAGTCCACAGGTTATCTTCTGCAATTGAGCTGCTCGTTAAGTTAGGTTCGTTCTGGGGCTCTATATCTACTGAACCAAACCAAGGTGTGAGCATGGTCTCTTGGATTTGCTGCCACTGGTTCGAAAACTAAAACAGCACCACTTGTACCCTAGCTGTCGTGAACTCTTGCAGATGGACAGGAACCTGCTCAAGGGCTCGACAGAATTGGCACTCAAATACGTTTTGCCCGGGTTCTGTAGAAAGCAAGGAGGGATAAACATCCTTAGTGCCGCCATCCTCACTTTCCCTGGTCAAACGCTGGCCTCATGACTGCACGTTCTCATTCATTTACGTAAATCCTGCCCGTGTTTACGGTGCCCGTCTGCTTAGATTTTCCAGCTGTGTGGTTCCAGCTCTTTTCAAGACAGTGACGTCGAAAGCCTGATACTGGAGTCGTCCCAACGTTCAGAATTCGTTTTATTTTTAGCCCCCGTTTCACAGCCGCAGTAATCTGGTGACGAGCGATAATGAAAGCGAGCACAATGCTGGTTCTGCCGTTTGCTTCCGAGCAGGGAGAGTTCTCAGAGGCAGCAGAGAAACGTAGCACCAGCACACAGCATCCAGTTCGGCACTGAGGGAGGATCGGACTCATGCTAGTTAACACGAAGAAAAGCCAGTCTTTGGGATTTGGGAAATTCAAACCATGAGGAAGGAGGAGGAACTGAATGGCGGCCCCTTGTTGGCCCGGGGAGCTTGTGTGAAGACCGAAGAACTGACAGATCCCTCGACAGGTCGAAAGAGCCAGACAGGATGACGGACACAGATTTAAAGATAAAGACAGTTTGACACAGAGACGGAAAGATCTGTGCTGATTATCTGAGTGTAAGTGCAGCTCCAGGCTTTATCCTCAGTTCCTTCACCACTGATAGAGTCTCAGCCTCGTAAGGGCTTCAGAATGAGCCGCTGTGACTCGCTCGCGGAGGAACGTCATGAAACCATCGGTAGAACTAGCACTGCTCCTGATACAGCCCATGGCTCGTAGCAGCGGCACAGAAACTGGACTGGCTTACGTGTTCTTCTTCATTACGCCCTCTGATGCAATTGTGTTTTTGTACACCAGAGGGTGCAAGGGAGAACAGAAAAAGAAAAGAACAACGTAGAGGAACAGAAAATGGAAAGAACAACAATGTAGACAAAAAACATGCAAGAACAGAAAAGGGTGAGGGGAAAACAAGAAAACACAAAAGGAGACAACAAAATGATAAAAACACACAAGAGAAAGAGCAAAACAAGAAAGAGAGAAAAAAAGCAATGCGTGTAAGATTTAGGATTACGAAGAAAAAAAAAAGGAAAAGTAGAAGAAAACAAAACAAAAAAAAGTCAGAAAATATTAAAAAGGTAAAACATGAAAAGTGAAAGAGAAAGATAGTCAACAGACAACGGAATGTAAGAATATCAGGAAAGGAAAAAAGAAGCAAAAGCAAAAAATGGTAACAAAAAGATGAGAAAGCAAGCAATGAAAACAGAAGAGGGAAAATGGATAAAAACATGCAAGAGAAAGTGTAAAATAGGAACGAGGACAAAAATGCCATGCAAGTGAGATTAGGAAAGAGGAAGAAACAAAAACAAAAACAAAAAAAATTAGAGGAAGAAAAACAAAGTAGACAAGAAAAAAAAGAATGCCAGAAGAAACAAAAAAACAAAAATAAAAAGTTGAGAAAACAGAAGAGAAAAAGACAAACAGATAAAAACACAAGAGAAAGTGAAAGGAAGATGAAAGAGCAAACAAAAAAAGAAAAAAAAACACAAAGTAGTAGAAGAGAAAATGGAAGGAAAAACAATTTAGACAAAAAAAAAAAACAAGCCAAAAGAAAAAAAGATAAAGATGGAAATACAAGACAAACAGAAGAGGAAAAGATAAACAAGATAAAAAAAAAACACAAGAGAAAGAGTGAAAGAGGACAAAAAAGCAAAACTAGTGAAATTTAGGAAAAAAGAATAAAAGAAAAACAAACAAATGGAACAAAGTGGAAGAGGAAATGGAGAGACAAACAACAAAAAACAAGAATTAAAACAAAGCCAGAAGAAAAGAAAGAGATGGAAAGAAAAGAAAATAGAAAAGGGAAAAACAAAAGGATAAAAACAGAAGAGAAAAACGAAAGACATAAAGACCACAAAGAAAAGAAAAGGAAGTGAGATTAGGATTACAAATAAAGAATAAAAGAAAAAAACAAATTAGTGGAAGAGAAAACGGAAAGACAAATAATGTAGACAAGAACAAAACAAAGCCAGTTAAAAAAAAAAGAAAAAAGAGAAATGGAAAGACAAGAAAATAGAAGAGGAAAAAACAAAGAAATAAAAACACGAGAAATAAAGAGCACAAAAAGAAAAGAACAGGAAGTGAGATTAGGATAATGCATAAAGGAGAAGGGAAAAAGTAGTGCTAGAGAAAAGGGAAGGAACACCAAGGGAATACGACTGTAGAAAAAAGAAAAAGAAACAAACAAAAAAATTAAACAGATGGAAAGACAAGAAAAAAAAGAGGAAAAGAGAAATAGATTAAAGAAAACAAAAACCACAGAGCAAAAGACATAGGAAAGAGCACAAAAAGAAAAGTAAAAGAAGTGAGATTAGGATTACGAAGGAAGGACAAGGAAAAAAATAAAAGAGCAAAGTAGTGGAGGAGAAAATGGAAGGAACAACAATGTAGACAAGAAAAAAAGAGAAAAAAATGCCAGAATGGAAAAAAGATAAAGATGGAAAGACAAGAAAACTAGAAGAGGAAAAGATAAAAAGAACCACACAAGCATGTCCACCTCTGATGGGAGTCAGGAGCTGGAAAACATTAGTGGCTTCTCACTGGACACCGAACCTCAGAAGCAAACGACGTGGCCAAAAGTATGCAGACAGGCTTTCTAACTTGAAGCAACTGAGCACAAAGAAATGCTTTGCCAAGACCGGCCCTGACCTCGGCCCCATCCAGCACCACAGGAAACGCGGACTGCGAGGAAACCGGCGCCAACATCGACCGCACTAATGGTTCTGCTGCTCTAGGCATCGTGTTCCACAGTCCGGAGCAAAGCTTCCCAGAAGGACCCGGGCTCAGGTTGCACTAACGGAGGGGGGTCTGGATGAGGGCACTCCTTTAGCCGGTTGGCACAAAGTGCGAGCTTCAAGTCTCTGCTGCTTTTGATTTTGTCTTTCTCTCTTCCCTAAATCTCATCGCCCCCCCTCCCCTCCCCTCCCGTTTTTAAAAATATCCGCTGGGTAATTATTTGCCAAAATGTCACTATGGGGACGTCTCCAGAATAAGCGCATCAGTCAGAAGGACGGCTCGCCGCGCCATTTTCAGTTATTCACCGCCACTCGGCTTAATGAAGCCCTGCTCTGGGACACACACACACACACACACACACACACACACACACACACACACACACACACTTTGTAAGCTACAGCTCGGTCTCCTGAGGGCCCTCGGAAGACCAGACAATGAACTGAAACTCAAAACACATAACAGAGACAGAGTCCAAGTGCCAACCAAACAGCTGGCAGAGCTACTGCCGAACCCATCTGTACACGGGGGGCAGCAGGAATACGCCCCTGCCCAGGTACCCGCCCCACACAGAGGGACCGGGGGTTACACTCCTATTACATAACCATAGGACAACAAAGACAAAACAAAAATAATAACCCAACTAAACACTCAAAGAAAAACACAAACTGTCCAAAAAAGAATCAAAAGATAACTAACCAAAAACGATAAGGTCAATTAATTGTACAAGTAAAATAAAAGTAAAATTCAAGAAAGGACAAAGAAACAGAGGAAGGGGAAAAGCAGGTTGAAGAGAAGCAAGAAAAACAAACTAAAATATTCAAAGAAAAAAACAGGATGAGGACATGAAACTTGAAAATAGATGAGAAATAAGAAAAAAGAAACGAGCCAGAAGAAAAATGTTCAAGATGAAAAGACAAGAAAATAAAAGACAAAGAGGAAACACATAAAACAGGAAAGAGAACAAAAAAAAGCAAAGCAAGTCGGATTTAGGATAGAAGATCTAGAAGGATTTAGAAGAAAGAAAAAAAAAGAAAGAAAAAAAAGACAAGAACAAAGTAGTGGAACATACATTGGAATGAACAACAAAGGAAAACAATGTCGACAAGAAAAAAACAAAGACATAAAAAAAATCCAACCAAAACACTGCACCAAAAACACATAAACAACTCAAAAGACAAGAAACTCAAATGCATACGAAAAAAAAGAAAAAAAAAACATTGCCAGACAGAGATGGAAAGACAGAAAGACAAAAACAAATAAGAGGAAGCATAAAATAAGTAAGAGGACAAAAAAGCAAAGCAAGTGAGATTCAGGATTACAAAGAAAGAAAAAAAGAAAAGAACACAGTAGTAGAAGAGAAAATGGAAGGAACAACAATGTAGACAAGGAAAAAGGAAAAAAATAAAGACAAGGAAATAGAAGAGAAAAGGACAAAAACATAAAAACACCAGTGAAAAAGCGAAAGAAGAAGAAAAGAGAAGGAAACAAAAAGAAAATAATAAAGAAGTGGAAGAGAAAAAGGAAGGAACACTGAAGGAACAAAAAAACAACTAAACAAAAAAATAATAAGGTCAATTAATTCTAAAAGTTAAAAAACGGAAAAAGTATATATTGAAGGAATGACAAAGGAAAAGAGGAAAGGGGAAAGGATGAGAAGAGAAACAAGAAAAACAAACTAAAACACACAGGCTAAAGAAAAAAAGGATAAGCACAAAAAGCTCATGACAACAAACAAGAAAGAGAGTAAAACATAAAACAGGTTATGGAAATAGAAGATGAGCAGTAAAAAGATAGAAACAGGTGAAAAACAGTGAACAAAAAGAAAAAAAAAGTGAGATTAGGATTAGGAAGGAAGGAGAACAAAAATGGAAGGAACACGAATGTACACAAGGGAAAAAAAGAAAAGAGATGGAAAGTAAAATAGAAAGTAAAAAGAAAGAGCGAAAAGGGAAACCAACAAACCAGAACAGCTGGGACTGGGTTCTTTTCAGATCATGTTTGAGAGAATCTCATCCTTTAGGCTGCAACCCCAAATACTAAAGAGAACCAGTGGAACCTGTTCCCGCATGAATACAGGAAGTCCCTGACAGTCGGTCCAAATCACGTTTCAATGGAAATCAGCATCAATTTCTATTTGCTCGCGATTTATTATTTAATACCTTCAGTAATTTCATCAGATTCCTCTCATATATACAATATCAACAATAATTACAATATCCAAAAATAAACAATATTCACCGTATGTACCAACACTTCTAATAAATACTAGTGTGCATCCGACAGCGTCATATTACGGCTTAGAATAAAGAACAGCAGGGCCGAGTAACAATCCGCGGTCACCTCACCAACTAGCGCACTACGCAGAGCGCAGGCCCCCTTACTTCTCTCCCTACGTAGTGCACTAACGTAGAATGCAGGTAGCAGTTTGAATCGCCGCCATCACTGGTCGGCGGCTTTAACTCCGAATATGACAATGACGTTTAATTATATTTGCTCCTTTTAAACGAATCGTACCTCCTTTTTCTTCTGTCCCACTGCCGGCTGCAGGAAACCCGCCAGGCTCAGAAACAACGCCGCCAGCGGGAGGTTAAAGCACAACCGCTTAGAGATAACAGCCATTTTGGAAGATGCTCCTTGTTCGGGCAGCGTCTGTCCATCGGGATTGGATACCGCGCAGACCAATGAAAAGCGCCAGGGTTCTCCGCTGCCTCATGGGAAATGTAGTGTTTCTTGTGTTACGCTTCTGAAAAACGTTTCCTGAAGAAAATATTTCAATCTTGAAAACATTTTCAACGACAGGAGTTCATTTCCTCTCCGTAAGGGGCAAGCCTTACAAGAACACTAAACGATTTAGCACCACTTTCATTGTGGGCTTTAAAAAAAACTTTTGTTTTAGTATAAACTTTTTCATTTTAGCTTTATTTCAGAGTTAGCATCTTTTTAAAGTTCCAAATTCAAGAGAACAAAATGAAAATATAAGATGTGAAATAAAATATATTAACAAAACCAAATGACTGGAAAAAAAATAAAATAAATCCAACAAAATGAAAGAGAATTTCATTTAAGAAAATACTAAAAAATTAAGCTAAATAAATGAAACAAATGAAAGACTTGATTAAAATAACAAGACAAATAAATGAATCTAAATAATGGAAATGAAAGATAATAAAAAAAACAATGCTATAAGTAAAAAAGACAAAATGAAAAGATAATTAAAAACAATGAAAGACAACTAAATGAAATAAAATGTACAAAATCACGAAAAAACCCCAAAATAACTAAACAGAATCACATTATGTGAAAGAACTAAACAAAATTAAAGAAAATAAATGAGAGCAAAACCATAAGGTGATATAAACACAATGTAAGTGAGAACAAACAAAATGAGATGTGAAGTAAAAAAAAAAACACAAAAAGACAAAAATGGAAATTAAATAAACTATATAATTAACCATTAAAGAAAAACAAAAAAGACAACTACAACAAATAACAATCAAAATAAAGAAAAAAAAACAGAAATAGGCAAAACAGAAATAAAAAAACTACCATTAACTATTAAAGAAAAACAATGAACATCAACTAAAAATAAAGACCTTAACAAAATGAACAAATAACAAAATGGAGAAACTGCTAAATAAAAGAACAAAAACAAGCAAAATTGGAAAACAAAGTGTAACTATTATTAACTAAAGATAGAGCAACAAAAGACAAGTAAAAATAAAGAAAATAATTAAAATAAAAATCTAATTTAGAAGAAGTAAAATAAAATAAAAAAACACAAAAGGGCAAATGTAAATAAAAGAAAGTATTACTAACTATTAAAGGAAAACAATAACAGACAACACAAAAATAAAGACAAAAACAAAAATGTAAAAAAGCCAAATGTAAATAAAAAAAGACAAATTAATTAATCATTAACACAAAATGAGGCGAAACACAATGAAAGAAAAGAAAAACAAAAACAGAGGCAACGATCTCGACCCGTTTCATAAAACATAATGTGGACGTTAAACGGCGCATAGCTGTACACACACACACACACACACACACACACACACACTGTCCTGTCACATCAGCCCTAACCTGTTTATTTTTGGTGCAGGCGGGCTGACTTTCACGGCCGGTGTTGGCACGAATTTTTCTGTCACTCAGTACCCACTCAGTCACACACACACACACACACACACACACACACACACAACACACACACAACACACCACACAGCACACACACACATCCATTATCTTTCTACACTTTCTTCTCTCACACACACACTTTTAGTCTCACACAAAAGACTAAAAAGGGCTTTTAGACAGAAAGAACTTTCACATAGACACTCTCTCCCTCTCTCTCTCTCTCTCTCCTCTCTCTCTCTCTCTCTCTCTCTCACACACACACACACACACACACACACTCCCTCTCTCTCTACCTCCCTCCCTCTCTCACACACTCGCTCTCTCTCCCCCCTTTCTCTCTTTCTCACACACTCATCCTCTCTCCCCATCACTCGGCGTGTTTAAACCGCGCGTGCCGCAGGAGGAGGAATGAGCGTGCAGGACCGGAGCGGTGCGACCAGTGCGCGCTCCCGTGCAGAGCGGGTCGGGAGCGCGCGCCGGTGGATTTAGTCTCCCTGACCGCCGGTTTGTGTTTTTGTATCTCGGTCTTTACTCATCCTGAGCATCCGGGACCCGGGAGCGGCGGGGATGAGCCGTTAGTCCCCGCTACACAACTTTACCGTCTGCGTGAGTGTGTGTGAGTGTGTGAGTGTGTGAGTGTGTGTGAGAGAGAGGGAGACAGTGTATATGTGTGTGTGCTTATTTACCGGACCGGAGTTCCGCATGGAGCGATCTGCATCGCTGGACATCGAGGCGCTCAAGGTGAGGCGCGCGCTCATTTATTAAGCGCTGTTATTACGTATTATTCTGCGCTAACGGCGGCGCACCGAGGCTCGCGCGGGGTTTTTTCGGGCGCGTGCGTGGCGTGCATTTCAATATGGGAGAGTGGGTCTGTACCTGCACCAACTCTCTCACTCTCTCAAATCTCACTCTCACACACACTTTCTCCATCTCCTCCTGCTTCCCTTTCCTTCTCTCATTCTCCACCTCCATCCATCGTCTATCCACCCTTGCCTTCAATCTCCCATATCCATCATCCACCCATCATCCATCTATCACCTTCTCTCTCTCCATCATCTCACCATCATCCATCCACCCTCGCCTTCAGTCTCCTATATCCATCATCCATCCATCACCTTCTCTCTCTCCATCATCCAACCATCATCTATCCACCCTCGCCTTCAATCTCCTATATCTATCATCCATCCATTATCCATCTATCACCTCTCTCTCCATCATCCTACCATCAAACATCCACCCTCGCCTTCAATCTCCTATATCCATCATCCACCCATCTCCTTCTCTCTCTCCATCATCCAACCATCATCCATCCACCCTCGCCTTCAATCCCCTATATCCATCATCCACCCATCACCTTCTCTCTCTCCATCATCCAACATCTCACCATCATCCAACCACCCTCACCTTCAATCTCCTATATCCATCATCCATCCATCCACCAACCCTCACTTTCTCTCTCCTATATCCATCCATAAATCAATGCATCCCTCAATCCATCCACCCTCACCTTCTCTCTCCTATATCATCATGGTCTCTTTCTTCTCATACTCATTCAGTCATTTATCCACCAAACTGCTCTCTCCTATATTCATCCACCCTCACCATATCTCTCCTATATCCAATTATCCATCCATCCATCCATCCATCCACCCTCACCTTCTCTCTCCTGTATATATCTGCACTCATCCATCCAGCCAGCCATCCACCCTCAACTTCTCTTTTTTTATATCCATCCATTATCCCTCCTCGATTAATACATCCATCCATCCTCACCTTCTCTCTATCTTCCTATATATCTATTCATCCACCCCATCTTCAAATTCTATGCCCTTTTATATATTTATTTATCTATCCATCCACCCACTCACTGCTCAGATTTTAATTTTTTCTTTCTACTTATAAACATCCATCCATCTTCAGTTTCCACCAGTATGCCTTTCCATCCATCTATTCTTTCTCTTTCCTTCTGTCCTCATCAGTCCTTGTTGCGTCTCTCGTTCCTCCTCCTTTCTAAAGTTCATTCCATCCATCCATCCATCCATCCTCACTTTCTGATTCCTTATACAAACATTTCTTCTCTCTTTCTATCTATATATCCATTTGCCGATTCACTTATCTATTCCTTCTATCCAGTCTTTCTTTACTCTTATCCACCCAACTAACCATCCAATCATCCACCCCTTCATGTTTCTCCTTTCTCCATTTTACCTTCACGCATCCATCCACCCTCTCTTCCCAGGCACCTGTTTTTCCTTTCTTTTCCCTCTCACTATCCATCCTTCTCTACAACCACCCTGCCACTTCTCGCCCTTTCTCTTTTACGTTATTCATCCACCCTTCGTCATTCACCAATCTACCAGCCATCTTTCCCTCCACCTGATGCACCGAGGTCTTAAGGAAGACCACAGCCACTGATGCGTTGTGTTTGCTGCTGTAAGGTGGTTAGTAATGTGGTTGCCAGGCTATAATGTGTTGATGTTAAGAGCGGTCTGGAGCTCCAGCTGCTCTTCTTGAGTGAGATTACAGAGCACTTTCATTCAGGCTTCCATTTAGTCTCTTGGTCCGTCTTCTTTCTATCGTGAGCATCTCAGCCTGGGTTTGTTGGATTTGCGTTTGTATTAGAGCCACATTTGCATAAATTCAAAGCCTCGTTTGGTCATCAGCTGTTAAAGAATAGTAATAATAATATGTGCTGAGAGGTGTTTGAAGTCGTTCACGTGCAGACACGCCTACTTTACTAATTAGCTACTGAAACCATGCCTCCTTTATCAGAACTGTATAATAGCCAGGTGTTTATTGTGTGGTTATGAATCAATTCAATTCACTCGATTCTGAGTCAGTTCACTAGCTGCAGTTTCTGGATTCAGGCGCCTTGCCGGAGGGCATTGTGGTGACATGGTTTGTGTGTGTGTGTGTGTGTGTGTGTGTGTGTGTATGTGTGTGTGTGTGTGTGTGTGTGTGTGTGTGTGTGTGTGTGTGAGATTTACTTGTTTACACCTTGTTCACACATGGCCGCCTCCATGCTACAGCTCCAGGGACCTCAGGTCCAGAAAGTGATTCTATAAAAGCTGTCGCCCGGGACACTGAACATGTTTGTCCGTTAAGGTTTAATCATCGACCTGTACGTGTTTTTACAAGTCAGGCTAGCGGGGGCGTGCCCCTGGAGAACACTCCCCGGTCCATCACAGCCTCTGACCGACCTCCCCTCCCTCACAAACAGCCAATCGTATCGAGACCCAGCCGGAACATTGGCGAAGGAGATTAGACCTGATGATTCACGATTCAGATTTCTCAGATACATTTCAGTCCGGGTTCGAATGGACGAATTATGGATCAGAATCATCAGACGTTTCAGGTCAGAGCAAAGGCCAATGAGTTGACTCAGATTCAGTTCAAATTCTTTTTATAAAATGAGATTAATCAGATCAGATTTTGGATCTGGATTCAGCGATCCACTTTGAATTTGATTCTTCCAGAGATTCTTTCTGGTTCTTGATCACTGACATTTTCTGATTCAGAGATTCAGATTTTGAATCGCCGATTCATCCGTTTGATTCATGCTGATTCATCAGAGATGGGTTTTGATTCTGAATCAGGAACAGCTTTTGATTTGGATTTACTCATGGATCAGAATCATCAGATGTTTCAGGTCAGAGCAAAGACCAATGGTTTTGATTCAGATTCAGTTCCAATTCTGAAATTCATTTATTTTATCTCAAACTGAGATGAATCAGATCAGGTTTATGATTCAGAAACAGAGATCCACTTTGAAGATCCATTTTGCTTTGCGGATTAGTCTTTTAGATACACGCTGATTCATCAGAGTTGGATTATGATTCTGAATCAAAAACAGGTTTTGAATCTGACTTATCTGAATCAATGAGCAAAGGCCAGTGGTTTCGATTCAGATTCAGATTCTTGTCTTACCAAATTCCGATGCATCAGATCAGGTTGTCAATGATTTACTTAATTTGCTTCTCAATCAGTGAAATTTTTTGATTCAAAGATTAGTTTTGCATCGCCATTCTGAGTCATCAAAGATGGATTTTGATTCTGAATCACAAAGAGCTTTTTTATTGGATTCATCTAAATCAGTAACTCAATTAAAATTTTTCAAATTTTGTTTCAGATTCGATTCTGGTTTTTAAATTTCAGATGACTCAGATCAGGTTTTTGATTCAGCCTCAACAATCCACTTTGAATCTGTTTTTATTTTGGTTCTTGATCAGTGATGCTTTCTGATTCAGAAATTTTTTGGATAGTTGATTCATCTGTTTGATTCATGCTGATTCATCAGAGATGGGTTTTAATTCTGAATCCAATACAGGTTTTGAATCAGATTTACTCAGTGATCAGAATCATCAGATGTTTTTGGTCAGAGCAAAGGCCAGTGGTCTGATTCAGATTCAGTTCCAAATGTCATCTCAAAATGAGATGAATCAGACCAGGTTTATGATTCAGACTTAACGATCCATTTTGAATTTGATTCAGAGACACCTTTGGGTTCTCCATCAGTGAGTCGTTTTCATTTTCGGAATCAGAAACAGGTTTTGAATCAGACATATCTGAATCGATGACTCTTTGTGATTCAGACTCGTATTGCTAGTGGATAAAACCGGGTAACAGGTTGGTGCCTGGATTTGTTCCTGGCCTCTGGTTATGACCTGCGTGGTTTGGTATGTTCTCCAGACGTCTGGATCGGTTTATACTTTTGCACTGCTAGCTAGTGCGTTAAATACAAACACCTTAAAGCTATCGAACGTTACTCCAGACATAAAGAGCACGTCAGGGAAATACAACTGTGTTCCTTTACCCTTTGTTCCCCCCACCCCTCTGCACCTGCCCCAGTTCCACCTCCATCCATTTTACACTTAATTAACTCCACTGGCATAAAAGGGCACTGGGATCACAACGTCCCTCCAAGCAACGCTAGCACGCCACACCGTGATTAATATTTGAAGTGGAAAATAAAGCCCGGCGTTTGCTTCGCTTCCTGCTTAGCGCCGTTATAAAGCACTAATTCTCAAACACACAATATATCTAAGGCTCAATTATGAGCAATATCGACGAGCCCTCCAGTTATCGACTCTGACCTTCCCCCTCCGCGAGCGGGCCTGAACCTGCCCGAGACCAGCTTCGGCAGCGGTTAATTTCCGCCATAAATCACAGGTTCAGAGTACATAGCAATTGTAATCCAGCTCAAAAGGTAATCGTTCCAAAACAGGTGACTAATCACCATACTACATCAAATCAGCTTGGGCTGTTGTTAGGTAAAGGGCGGAGTAAAGGGTCGCTGTTTTTTAGGGAAATGTCCTACAATGGCTGGGTATACTAAACATGAGATATGGGAGATTATGGAAGCTGACAAGATTTTAAACTGGGATTCACATTGCAGACCAAATTAATATGGCACCAAACCCTTGAAGAGCAAACAAACATTATGCAAAAGGTTGCTCTTGGTTGGCATTCGCGTCCTAAGTTGAACCGTGCTCAAAACGGCAGCTTCCAATGCTTCCAAGATCTCCCCCAGTGGTTGCCTCATTATTCCAAAAAGACGCTATGCCATTTTCATCAAACTTTTGAGTCATCAAGGCATTTAGATTTCCTTTTTGAGTCGTGGTCCTCCAGGTTTTTCCTTATAATGTTCAGGGTTTTTCTTGGCCACGTCACCCTAAGCTTGATTTGAGGCCTTACCCTAGATAATAAAGATATAAAATTGTAAAGGCAGCTTTGAGAAGACACCTATGTGAAAGCGCTATGGTTATTCCGGCATAAGTGAGAGACCACTTCATGGTCGGACAATCTAATTACTGTGTTATTGATTCAGTCCTTTCTAGAGAACTCGATATATCTGCATAGCGATTACATAGTCCTATCATCAAACCCTCACCCCCAAACCCAGAGGTTTAGAAGAGCGATGGGAAAAAGTGGAGAGTGATGTCTTTGAGATCTATCCAAGTAGTTTGAGCATGCAAGCATCCCGAGTCCAGATATAAGCATTACAATGGAGATGTGAGCCATTTGAGTCGCGTGAGAAGCTCTTAGGTCAAACAGGTCTTTCCCAAATAAGTGGACTCGCGGGCCCGTCCTACAGAAATACAGTGGCGGGCGGGGGGGGGATGCTGGAAAGTTTGTGAACCCTTTAGGAATTGTCTATATTTCCGCATAAATATGACCTAAAACATCATCAGATTTTCCACACAAGTCCTAAAACAAGTAGTAAACAAAATGAGACAAAGATTATTACTTGGTCATTATTTATTCAGGAAAAATGTCCAGTATTACAGTTAGTGAGTGGCAAAAAGTATGTGAGCCTCTGCTTTCAGTATATTCCGCCATAAATCACAGGTCAGAGTACATAGCAATTGTAATCCAGCTCAAAAGCAATCGTTCCAAAAAAGGTGACTAATCACCATACTAATCAACTCAGCTTTGGGCTGTTAGGTAAAGGGAGGAGTAAAGGGTTCGCCGTTTTTTAGGGAAATGTCCTTCTCCTGAGATTCAGTTCATGGACAGATGTCCTGTCATTTTTCTTTAGAATTCTCTGATATCATTCAGAATTCATTGTTCCATCAATGATGGCAAGCCGTCCTGCCCAGATGCAGCAAAACAGGTCCAAACCATGACACTACCACCACCATGTTTCACAGATGGGATAAGGTTCTTATGCTGGAATGCAGTGTCTTCCTTTCTCCAAACATAATGCTTTCCTTTTAAACCAAAAAGTTCTATTTCGTCTCATCCTTCCACAAAACATTCTTCAAATAGCCTTCTGGCTCGTCCACGTGATCTTTAGCAAACTGCAGATGAGCAGCAATGTTCTTTTTGGAGAGCAGTGGCTTTCTCCTCCTTGCAGCCCTGCATGCACACCATTGTTGTTCAGTGTTCTTCTGAATGGTGGACTCATGAACATTAACATTAGCCAATGTGAGAGAGGCCTTCAGTTGCTTAGAAGTTACCCTGGGGTCCTTTGTGACCTCATCAACTATTACACGCCTTGCTCTTGGAGTGATCTTTGTTGGTCGGGGCCACTCCTGGGGAGGGTAACAATGGTCTGGAATTTCCTCCATTTATACACAATCTGGTCTGACTGTTGATTAGTGGAGTCCAAACTCTTTAGAGATGGTTTTGTAACCTTTTCCAGCCTGATGAGCATCAACAAACTCTCTTTCTGAGGTCCTCAGAAATCTCCTTTGTCCGTGCCATGATACACTTCCACAGAACATGTGTTGTGAAGAGCAGACTTTGATAGATCCCTGTTCTTTAAATAAAAAACAGGGTGCCCCCTCACACCTGATTGGCATCCCATTGATTGAAACACCTGACTCTAATTTCACCTTCAAATTAACTGCAAATCCTAGAGGCTCACATACTTTTTTCCACTCACTAATATGTAATATTGGATCATTTTCCTCAATAAATAAATGACCAAGTATAATATTTTTTTGTCTCATTTGTGTAACTGGGTTCTCTTTATCTACTTTTAGGACTTGTGTGACAATCTGATGATGTTTTTAGGTCCATACTCATGCAGAAAATATAGAAAATTCTACAGGGTTCACAAACTTTCAAGCGCCACTGTAGAGCAGAGAAAAGACATGGATGAGCCTTAGAGATAGATGTGGCTAGATTTGGAAAGACAGGAAATGAGATAAAATAAAAAGGTGGGTGACTAAATGAAAGAGACAGCAAAGAAAATAAAGACATGTATTCTCGGAGAGAAAAATGACTTATTTCCAGAGTGACTTACAATTGATACAGTCTTACAATCCAAGCAATTCTTTGTATTCCAGTACCCTCAACTCTTCGTAGGATGAGGACCATTTCTAGGTCGAACCGTTTCTCCTGCAGGTAGGCCTGCATCTTTCAAGGGCTCTTGGCACCTCAAAATAGCTTCACCGGCGCTCAGCAGCAGCATAGAAATGGACTTGCTCTATAGTTGTAGAGACCTCTTCAATACATCCTTCCACATTCATATATCGTGAAGTTTGCGCTGTTCTGAAAACTTTCTTGGAAACACCAGGGGTAATCTAGAGAATCCAATCTAGCTACCGGCACATTTCTGGGAGTCTACAGAGGATAACCAGAGCATGACCCAGAGCTGACGTTGTTGATCCAAGAAAGAAAGTTGTTGAGCCAATGCTCCAAACATGCTCGGATTAGAGGCCATCTTTGGAGGCAGCAAATAGCTGGCCTTTAGTTCAGTAATTGGATTTCGATCACTAAATAAAGAGTTTTTTTCTATTTAACTAATAAAGTTTGAAGTTCGATCACTAAATAAAGAGTTTTTTTTCTATTTAAGTAATAAAAGTTTGAAGTTTGGACAGCACATAGAGGCTTCACAGCTCTGAGGTCCCCGGTTCGATCCCGACCCTGGGCTTTGCCTGTGTGGAGTTTGCCATGTTCTCCCTGTGTTTTGCGTGGGTTTTTGTCCAGGTACTCTAGTTTCCGCTTCCACTGCATTCCAAAGACGTGTGTTAGGTTAATTGGTGTTTACAAAGTGCCCCTTAGTGTGTGTGTGTGTGCCCAGCAATGGACTGGTGCCCTGCCTTGTGCCCTGTGTTGACAGCTAGGCACCAGCTCTCTCGGGGACCCTGACTAGGATGAGTGGATAAGAAAATGAATCAATGAGTTTGAAGTTTACATCATGTCCTTCGTTGAGCAAAGAAGAAATCCGATTACAGCCCGAGTTGTGTAATGCCGAAGGTTTCCGGTTATCGATTCCTGGCAAAATTAGATTTCCGGCAGTTATCGTACTACGAAGTGCACGGAAATGCGCTCCGTGTAGTCCTGTGACTGTTGACCATCCAAAAACTCATCTTCTCAAAAAAGCCTCCTCAGAAAGGCCCTTTCACCAAATCTCTCCATCAGTTTTTTACTTTAGTAGCATGTACTTGAGTCAAATATATAAACCATACTTTTATTAAGTCTAAGAAAGGATGGATACTTTAGTTTCTGGCACATTTCAGATGCAGGCTTGTTTTAATAAAAGAATATCAACCTAGCCAGCTGATTGGTTGACAAGATGTAGAAAAGAAAGAAAGCCGGAGAAAGATGAGGTGGAAGGCTATGAATCGAGTGACAAAGGGAGGCAGGGAGAGGGCAGGGATGATCACCAGTGGCCGCCGAGCTGACAGGTCTCATTATGAGCCGACATGAGCGAGTGTCATCTCCCGCCATTGACGAGTCCGGTTACGCTCCACCTGCTTCGTCGAGGTCTTCCTTCACCCTCTGATGTTTGGCTGCGGCTAATCTTAGCGCAATTATACTGCCCAAACATGATTCCTACCCCAGATCAGCAATTAGCACCGGCTCCTCTAACGACGTCTCCTCCTCCGGCACGTCGCCATAGCGATGGCGTGGGTTGCTGCGATGTAATTACCCTAACGTATAGTGACAGCGCTGGCAGTTTAATCAAAGGTTCTTCATTAGGGACGATATCAGATTTCTATGAAAGGGTCTCCGGTTAGTGTCTGTGTGGCGTTTTGGTATGTTCTCCTCGTCTTTTCCTCTTACATCTAAGCATTTCTGGCCGTCTCTTGATCTTGTGTTGCTGAACGTCTTCAGAATGCTTGACAAAAGGTCGGCGGAAACATCGATCCTCATTTTCTTTTTAAAAAAGCAGGCCTGTGAACCGAATGCGAGTCTGCTCCAAGATGCCCTCAGATGTGCAAAGTTTCCTAGATGTGCTTCTGTTTTTTTTTTTTTTTTCCTTTCCCTCTTCGCCTTTGATGTGATGTTTGATCTCTTCGGCGAGAGCTTCAGAGCTTTTCCATCTGACATCGTTCCAAATTTCTATTAGTCTTCGCGGAAGGCGAGAGAAAGAAAGAAAAAGCTCAAACGTAGCTTGTGTGACAGAATCAAGGTAGCCTGTGTTTGCAAAAGCAAAGGGCGAGATCAGAATAAAGGCAGAATAAAGCGTACGCATAGGAGGTCGTCTAAGAGTTGATACTATAAAAAAAGCAATCCCATTGTTCTCAAGGACATCGTTTATGGACGTCCCTCGTTGTCTACATTGAGGGCATCGAGGAATTAGATATGTTGGCCTCGGTGGTCTCTCAAGTGACCACGTTCTGGTCATCTTCACAAAGCATGCCTATATGCCACCTCTTTTCAACCTCGCCCTTACGGGAGCAATCCAAGTGCCCCAGGACCTCGTGTAGGAAAATAAAAGCACAACCCAAAGCAATAAGGCAGGATTTTTTTCCTCCTATGTTCTGCTGTAACAAGCCTCGTCCTGCCTCCTATTTTCGTCCCCCATGTTGTTCCCACCTATTCATCACCGCGGCTTAAGGGGAAGCAAATGTAAAAGCTTGCTCTTTCCACCACCAACAAAAGGCTTTCACTCACGGGTTAGGAGCTGAGTAGCCGTTCTGAAAGACTCTCTGAGGAAGATGGGGAAAAAAAAACCCAGCCCCGCCAAAGTGCTGGTGGATATAAAAAACAGCTCTTACATGAGCTTTTTATTTATGTAGCAAACAAGCTCACGTCCTTGTTCTGCCACGTGGCGTCGGAAGTGGACTACTTACGGTTTGTTAACAAGGACAAACTAATTATTCTGCACCTATGCCTGAGTCAGGATTTCTTACCCCTGTTTGTGACTGTATGGATATCTGGTGGAACAGAGGGTCAGAGTCATGGAGGGTCTGCTGCTGAAACATCGTACATAAGCAATGTGGTAGTAGCACACCATCTAAGATACTTGTAGCTGCCAATCTCTTACAGTAAATGCAATACTGTGCAAAAGTCTTAAGCCACCATTAGACTAAATGTACCATTGTACCATTGCAGTGGTGTAATCACCATATTTAATTATTTCTCATATTCTTGATCACAATACAACCAGAAAATACAATCTTCTATGCAGTATTAAAAAGCTTCTACAGGCTGCAGTGGCACATATTTAGCAGCATCTGGCAGCTTCATCAGGATGCGAAGATGACCTTCTACAGGCCTTTTGGAAGGGTAGCAGCCAAGAAACCACTTTTTTTAAAAAGGAGAACAGGGTGAGTAGGCTCAGGCACTCTACATCTCACAAAGATTGGAATTAAAATCAGTAGAAAAGGGGATTATGGAGGGACGAATCCAAGTTTGAAGTTTGATACATGGTCTTTATACCATTACTATCTGAATATTGTAAAGCGTCCTTGGGCACTGTGAAAGGCGCTATATAAATTAAACTTATTATTATTATTATTATTATTTTTGGAAGGGTAGCAGCCAGGAAACCACTTTTTTTCAAAAGGGGAACAGGGTGAAAAGGCTAAGACACTCTAAAGATCACAAAGACTGGAATTAAAATCAGTAGAAAAGTGGATTATGGAGGGATGAATCCAAGTTTGAAATGTTATACACAGTCCTTATACAGTTACTAAAACAACAAATCTAAAGGTGGCCTGAGACTTTTAGTACGGTATCTCCAAATGACCTGGGATCAATCCAAAATCTTAACATGAAAAGATCTCCAGCAAGAGGTCAAGCCCCATAAAGCTACGAATAGAAGCATTCTACTCACCTCTTGGCAGAGATCCCGGTCGAGCCCCCAAGCTGTAAGGTACGGGTTCTATGAAGGATGTACTTCGGCAACTTCTGTTTCCTAGCTGCTTGCAACTCTGTTGCTTGCAACTCTCTCAAGCACTTTGAAGAGAGACTTAAAACACAAGATCAGATTCAGGACTAAGTTTATTATGACCGACATCATTAGAAGATCAGTAGACAAGGGGATTATGGAGGGACAAATGTTATACACGGTCATTACACCATTACTAAAACAACAAATCTAAAAGTGGCCTAAGACTTCTGCACAGTACTGTATCTCCAAATGACCCATCCCTTAGATAGAACCTACAGCCAAAACAGGCTATGGCCCCCCTAAAACAGGTCTAACGATGTCCATGTTTTTCAGGAACATAATGAAAATTCCCTCATCTTATGAAGAGAACATGTCAGGCAGGAATGAGAAGCACTCTCTCCTGGTCCAGAGTGCATGTGGACCCTAGCATAGCAACACTGGGCGGCACTACGAAATACCTCCCCAAATAGGATTTGAAAGGAACACACCAAAAAGAGCCGAGTATTTCCAAACAAAGCTTTACTTCAAGTGTGGTTTGTGGTCGAACCACAAAAGCAGTTCTATTTGCTTCCCATAACAAAGTTGCGGTCGTGCATCGGGTAATTAACACATCGGTGTTTTGCCATCATGGGAGCCGTAACTTGATTCGGGCTCAATTTCTGCAAATATTTATTCACCGAAATGGTTTGATGGCCCAGGGGAGAATAGTTTTGGGGGGGCGATAATGCGCTCAGGAAGGCGACGCCGCTGCAGCGATTTGTCCCTCGCCTCCATTATTTCTCCATGATTTCTTTTAGATTAATGGCTTCGCTTGATGAAAGCGAGACGCTCTTCTGAGATGTCTTGATTTTCATTCATTCTCATATCGATCCCTTGGAGGTTGAACATATGAACGTGTGGCCACAGAACTCTTTCCCACAGCTCCAGAGTTTGAATTTCCTTCTTTCTTTAAGCACCAAGAAAGCTGGTTTGGCTGCTCAGGGAGCCCTATGACAGACTGGCACCATGTCCAGGGTTTGCCAACAATAATCCAGGGCTGCTGATGCATTGTGTGCATACTGTATGCATACAAAGTGCACCTGTCTCGCCCCTTCTCTCTCTCCGGCTTTATAAAATCTACGCTGCATGGGTATTAGAGTAATGACTTGAACCCGGAGCTGCAGCGAAGCACCAAAGTCTTACAGTGCGTGTGTGTCCTGCAGTGCTGGGCTGCTGTGTGCTTAACTCATTACTGCACTTAGTTTGTGACACAGCGCCAGGCTTCAGGCAGACCACTCTTCCTGTTCCTCACCCTTCCTCTTGTGGCCGTGTCTGTGCAGAGCTCACAAATCAGATTGGCTTTGATTGTACCGCTGCTATCCGGAGACCGAATGCTAAGGTTTTGACACTCTGGTCAAATTACATGTTTTGGAAAAAATAAAAGGTTCCTTCATTCTGCCGTTTGTCACTGACAGCAAGATGAGTCTCTTTGTCAAGATAAGAGCCCACTTCAAACCCTCTCCGTCGCCCTCATGCCTATTCCACGAAAGTACAAGATGTAACACGAAAGGTAAACTGCCAGCGATGTAATGTACGAGACATAAAATGAGACGTAAACGTAAACACAATATGAGGCGTAAACTGCAAGATGTAAGGTCCTATATATATATATATGTCTGACATAATGAAAGGAGATGTGAAGAACATGGGGCATGAAGTCTAAGACAAAGTACACGATATATGAGACGTAATGTACAAGACATAAAACAAGATGCAAAGTACACGAGATGTAAAGTACAAGATACAGTGGGGCAAAAAAGTATTTAGTCAGCCACAGATTGTGCAAGTTCTCCTACTTAGAAAGATGAGAGAGGTCTGTAATTTTCATCATAGCTACACTTCAACTATGAGAGACAAAATGAGAAAAAACATCCAGGAAATCACATTGTAGGATTTTTAAAGAATTTAATTGTAAATCATGTTGGAAAATAAGTATTTGGTCACCCACAAAAGTTCAACTCAATACTTTGTAACATAACATTACATGTCCTGTAAGTCTTCACCAGGTTGGCACACACTGTAGCTGGTATTTTGGCCCATTCCTCCATGCAGATCTCCTCTAGAGCAGTGATGTTTTGGGGTAACACGGACTTTCAACTCCCTCCACAAATGTTCTATTTTCAGACACTCTACAAAGTTTTAAGTCTAGGCTAAAGACATACTTATTTACACAGGCTTTTGACTAGATTTAGACCGGGATGCATGGCTTGGGTCACTGGGGCCGGAGTCTGGAGTCATGTCTGGCCTGCCTGCCTTGTCCGCTAGCCGGGAGTGTCGGGTGGGCGGTCTGGCTGAACTGGGCTTCGGTCCTCGTGATCTTGACTCGTGCATCCTTGCCTTAGAATAAGGGCAGAGCTGGGGGTTTCATAGTCAAAGAGTCTTATGGTGATCAGAGACGTTGGGTTGCTGTCTTCTGCCTCCCGTGGGTTTGCCAATGTCTCATGTGATCCCTCTTGGCTGTGTTTTCCTATCAGTTCTCCTCTTTCTAGCTATGCTGCTATAGCTAATGCTGCCGGGGTCTCATGCTACACATGGCATCAGTGATTTGTTAATAGACACTGTGCTCTTAATCAATAACTAATTACATTTTCTGTTTTCTCTCAGAGCTGTGTTCCGGCAGTTCCTGCCCCACACATCTGATGGAGCTCCACTCAAGCTCCAGCCCCATCATACCCCGGGCCACTTAATGCCGATGTGCATACTTCACATTCTATTCGAACTTTGACTCCATGACTTTAGTTTCGCTCTTAGATTTATCATCTACGCCGCCAAGGGAGGTTAGGTCCCTTTTTGGGTCTTGGTCCTCCCAAGGTTCTTCCTATAACACTCAGGGAGTTTTTTCCTTGCCACTGTCGCCCTAGGCTTGCTCAATTTGGGATTGGACGTAGTTATTAGGAGATAATCTAAACTTGTAAAGTTGCTTTGAGACAATGCTCCATTGTAAAAAGCGCTATATAAATAAATCTGACTTGACTTGACTTGACTTCTATGGGGTTGAGGTCTGGAGACTGGCTAGGCCACTCCAGGACCTTGAAATGCTTTTTACGGAGCCACTCCTTCGTTGCCCCGAGCGGGTGTGTTTGGGATCACTCTCTCATGCTGGAAGACCCAGCCATGTTCCATCTTTCAATGCTCTCACTGATGGAAGGAGGTTTTGGCTTAAAATCTCTCACGATACATGGCCCCGTTCGTTTCTTCCCTTAACATGGATCAGTCGTCCTGCAGAAAAACAGCCCCAAAGCATGATGTTTCCACCCCCATGCTTCACATGCTTTCAGCCTGCTGCAGGTCTACAGTTTTCTTCCTGGTGTCCTTCAACAGCTCTTTGCTCTTGGCCATGGTTGAGTTTGGAGTCTGACTGTTTGAGGCTGGGGACAGGTGTCTTTTATACAGATAACGAGGTCAAACAGGTGCCATTAATACAGGTAACGAGTGGAGGACAGAAGAGCTTCTTAAAGAAGTTCCAGGTCTGTGAGAGCCAGAAATCTTGCTTGTTTGTGGGTGACCAAATACTTATTTCCACCATGATTTACAATTAAATTCCTTAAAAATCCTTCCTTTTTCTCATTTTGTCTCCCATAGTTGAAGTGTAGCTATGATGAAAATTACAGACCTCTCTCATCTTTCTAAGTAGGAGAACTTGCACAATCAGTGGCTGACTAAATACTTTTTTGCCCCACTGCATTTAAAGACATAAAATTAAATGTAAAGCACTAGCTAGGAAATGAGATGTAAAGTACAAGACATAGAATGAGATATGAAGTACATGAAACTGTAGCTGAAGTACATGAGCTGTAAAGTACATGGGATAAAGTGCATGATATATGAGACAAAGTACTCGATATAGAACGAGAATAAACTACAAGACATAAAACAAGCTGTACTGTACAAAATATAACAGAGACAAATGGCAAGACGTAGCATGGAAGGCGAGATGTAAAGTGTTAGACATAAAATGAGACGTGACTTACAAGAACGAGACAAAACGAGATACAAAGGTAAACGAGACAAAGTAGGAAGAGAGAGAAATCTGACATGTTTAGACAGTTAGAGACAGAGGGAGGTACAAAAACAGGCAAATTAGCTCACAAACAGACTGCCAGGTTTTCTCATTGTGCTTTCACCAACCATCCGGTCTTTGGAAACGCTGTCACGTCCTCTTCTCCTTTCTAAGCTTTTTCTGAACTGTTTAAATGGAGTGAGAGCCATTTCCAGATCCTTCCGGAGGGTTTCGCCGACTTCTTTTTTTTTTTCTTCGCGACTTTCAGCTTTGTATTTGCATACATTTGAAGAGTTTAATCTCTCTGAGTGATGTGGGATAATAAATCAGACGCGGCACGTCACTCGCCGAGTCTAATCCAAAGACCCCCACCTCCCCACCCCGACACACACACACACACACACACACACACACACAGGCTGTTAGTCGGCACAAATCACCTTCCCAGTAAGCAGGATTCCAGAAGACTCTGGGTTGCTCTTTCTTCAATAATTTCCAGGTTTTGTTTTTATTTTTATTGCGGCTCTAGCTGGTTCGACTGGTTTGGACCCTTTTCTAGGTCTACAGTCCCTCCAAAAGTTCCTTGAGGATTGTTTCTCTAAGGAGTGCACACAAAATAACTGACTGTGGTGCTGTGCAGATATTTGGTCTCTCAGCATGCTGAGAGTGCAGCGTTAGTGCGGGCTGTGATTACGAAGCAGAAGTGCGAGGCGCTAACGCAACTAAACACAATATCCTTCTCAATAAGGGGGGAAAAATAATAACGACGACCCTCCCGAGAATGAGCCCCTTTTCGAAAATTGAATCACATAAAACGTTTTTTGCTCCATCAGTTCCGGTTCCTCTGAGTGACTCTCTCACAGCCCTAACGTTTCTTTCTTTATGCAGTCTGCTTTTCTTTCTGTCTGTCACCTCGGAGGTGTCGCAGGTCTCCATTTGTCACACCGCTAATGAATAGCGACACCAACCAGCAAAGCCTCCGTCCTCATGGAGCGGAGCAGAGCCTGCCCGGTCTCAACATAAGGAGACAATCTGGAAAAGGGGCCAAACCCTTCGATTTGAGGTTTTGTACATTCCGTGACGAAGCAGTAATCATGCGTTAAAAAGTCCAAAATTTGCCAGAGGAGCACAGAACAGTCCTAGATAATGTAGTTGAGCGACTACATAATTAGGAAGACACCTCCGGTAGGAATGCTGTGTGACACCAAGGTGATGTAAGCCGCGCAATTTTCCGTTAGACGACTCAAAATCACGTGGTACTCAAAGATTCTTAGTTCTAGGAGTTGCTCCTGGAGGAGATCCTAGTAAAGATAAAAGTGATTCGTGCTGCATTTTAACCTCTGAAAGCGCTCATACGGTGAAAGACTGTTAGGGGTATGGAGGAGGACTTTTAGGAGGTGTAGGAGTTCTCTTCAGAAGGGGAAAATGGCAGAAAGATGATGAGGCAGAAGAAATCGCTAACCAGAAAGCCCTAAAAAGACCTGAGATACTACGGAACAAAAATAAGACAGAACTCAGGCAGATCAACTGTGATGTAGGAACTGCAGAACTAAACAACTTCTGTACTTTTTGTGTATGGAGTTATGATTTATGGACCTATGGGCCTATCGCTTTGGACATCAATGGCTAATTATGACAGGGACAAGACTATACTAGTCAGTCACAGTCACATTGGACCAATTTAGAGTGACCAGTCAACCAGTCTTTGGGATGTAGAAGGAAACCGGAGCACCTGGCGTAAGCCCATATGGACACAGGGAAGGCATGCAAACTCCGAGCTGGAAGCAATGACACTGCAGACATCTGGAACCAAAGAGTTCTGGAACCTGGAAAGACCAAGGAACTTGCTTATGAAAGAAAAAGAAATACCTCTTGAACTACGGCTAAGGGCTAAATATAGAACTTTGTATCTAAGCGCCTCTGGATTCCACTATTTCTGGAACCTTCGGAAGTGCGAAACTGTGTCCACTGGAACTCTGGAAACGAGAAATTAAGGAGCGGCTTAGCAAAGATCCTAAGAGCTTAAGCATAAGGCAGACATTAGGCAAAACTGATCCAATTATCCGAGAAAAAAACATTGGCAGTTCAGTGTACCATCTCCTGAGTGACCTTGATGATGCACTGTTTTAGAGATAATGAGGTTTGTGAGCTCTCACAACATATCCCAACCCCCCCACAACACAGACACACACACAGACACACACACACACACACACACACAGCCAACCCCGCCAGGCCATAACGACCCTCTCTTTTAATGACATAGCGCTTCATAAAATTTTAAACGTATCAAATAAACCCGGTCCAGCAGGACACACGTTTGGGCTTTTAAGCACTTCACCGTCACTTCACGCGCTCGTAAATCTTGAACCCCCCCCCCATCCCACCACCATCCAATGAGTTAATGAGCCTGGAATGTTTTTTTCCCTGGAACTTCCTGTCCACTAAGAGCCAAGATCAATTAAACATCTTCCCTCTTAAGCAGCACTGCATCAATGCAAATGCGCCTTCACAGTGCCCATTGTTACCATTATATACCTTTCTCCTTGCTCTTTTGCAGCATTTGACCTCGGCTTTGGGATATCCTATGGCCTTGGGCATTGAAGCGTAATCCTGAAGCTACCCTGCTTCAGTGGGAGCCGCTTGCCCTGGACAGGGAATTTGACCTGGATGCAGATCATTTGCAAACAGTTTAGGCTGAAGGGGATCTGGAGCTTAGTATCAAAGTGAAACTCATAGAAACAAATCCAGTATTGAAGTGCACTAAGGATATCTGGGTACTGAGAAACAGACAGTGACTGGGGCTTGGTTTTCCCATTTCAGGTGGGTTCCTTTCAAAATATCTGCATCTTAGGTGGTTTCCAATGTTTCCTCAGCCCAGGTCGGGTCTAGACTCTGAACCTTGGGTCTCTGTTTGCGAATGTGGAGCTTCACTCCGAACAAAACCCATTTGAAGTCCAACACCAGACTTTTACGTCATGGTCCAACTGCTGTTGGTGTATAGAGCTTTAACAGTAACTCATGAGCTAGCCAACGCTGACTTTCAGGGTTCTGAACTTAAAACCAGAAAACCATATGGTCTCTCAGTCTCCATGTCTCCTTCTCTCTCTCTCTCGCTCTCTCTCAGAGAGTGTATGACTCATCTTGTTTTCCCTTGTCTTTCTGAGTTTATACCACCAGGAGACCGTGCAGCATGGGTAAATATTGCCTGTCAGCTTCCATGTGTACAGATATGTACCAAAGAGCTTCAGATGTGTAACGTCTCAGACTTCGGAAATTGCTTTGGACAAAGTTCAATGTCAAAGCTAACCGGGAATGATCTACGTTCCGGGCAACAGAGTCCCGTTTGACATCTAGACTAAAATTGACTCTCCGTTGGCCGGAGTCTGCTTTTGACGATTAATCAAGTGCACCGGAGCCTCTATTATGCTAATAAGCCCTGGCCCGTGTCACCTCCTTGGCTTTTCTGGGGTCAGCAAGCATATTTTCTTACTGCTCAGTTATGTCATTGCTATGAATCTTCAGCTTCTTAACACCGGACTGTAACTGCGCACGCGCACACACACACACACACACACACAGAGGCTGATTCATTGCCTTCGCAGCAGACTTATGTTTCAAAGCCCTCTGCACCAAAAATCAATAAAGAGAAACTGGAGCTTCGGTCCTCTCCAAATCCTCACTTACCTGCTCGATCACCCACATTTTCACCACAGATTTCATCTCTGGTTCCAATCCTGATGTGTTCAGGGGGTCGTGCCTGCTTATTCACGGCAGCACCTTCAACATGGGCAAAAAGCTAAGGCATGATCTCAACAAATTACCGACCTTCGATTTCGGTCTCACTGTTTCCCTGTGGGCATCCTCAATGAACGTCCCAAAACCATGCCAGTTGGTGGATCAGCCACTCTAAACCGCCTCTGACAAAATGATGGACTGGCACTCTACTACCACTTGGCTAGAGTTTAGGGGATAGGCATTGGAGCCACTATAACCCTGATCAAGATAAAGTAGTTGATGGTTGGCGATTTCATAATTGTCAACGTTGGATCAATCAACAAGGCTCCAAGTAACAAGGCACCAACCAACATCTCAACAGTGAAAGCTCATTACCCAAACAGACTGAAATTTGAGACTTCTATCAATGGAATATTTTAATTAACCACTTTTTCTTGATCGGGTTTATGGTGGCTCCAAAGACTACTATAGAAAATCTCCACACACAAGTGTTGGTTTGCCCAGGATGGACTGCCAGACTGTGACTTACTCAAGAGCAATTTAGAGTAGCTGAACCACCAACTGGCATTGTTTGGGGATGATCCCAGAGGATGCCCACAGGCAAACAATAAGAACCCAGCAGACCCACCTTCAGCAATACAGCTCTTGATGTAGAATGTTGTTTTTCACTGGTGCAAGTCCATGCCAGGATCAGAACTGGTTGATGATGGTTGGTGAAATTTCCCTACTTAATCTGGAAGCAACCAAGAAAACATCAACGTGGGATCAATCAACAAGGCACCAAGTAACAAGGCACCAACCAACAACTCAGCAATGAAAGCTCATTACCTCAACAGACTGAAATTCTCTAGACTTTTTAAGTGGCTTATTCTAACTAACCATTTTATCTTGATTGGGGTTATGTTGGCTCCCAAGACTACTCTAGAGTAGCAGAACCAACAACTGGCATGCTTTGGGGGGGTTCCCAAAGGACACCCACAGGGAGGAAGTGAGAACCAGCAGAAGCACCTTCGGGACCACAGGTCCTGATGTAGAAAATTGTTTTTCTTTGGTGCAAGTCCATGCCTCAAATAATTCAGGCCACCATAAAAGCCCGAGGACCACGACTGGGTAGCTTAAAGGTATGAACCAAGTCAAGTCAAGTCAGATTTATTTATATAGTGCTTTTTACAATGGAGCATTGTCTCAAAGCAACTTTACAAGTTTAGATTATCTCCTAATAACTACGTCCAATCTCAAATTGAGCAAGCCTAGGGCGACAGTGGCAAGGAAAAACTCCCTAGTTCTAGGAAGAAACCTTGGGAGGACCAGGACTCAAAAAGGGACCCAACCTCCTGGGCGGGGTAGATGATAAATCTAAAGAGCGAAACTAAAAGTCATGGAGTCATGGTCGAATAAAATGTGAAGTATGCACATCGACATTAAGTGGCCCGGGTATGATGGGGGAACCAGAACCAGAGCCCAACGATACCAACAAAAGCCCAAAGACACAAACCATAGACCACAAGACACAAACCAGAGCCCAAAGATACAAACAAAGGTCCAAAGATATGAACCAGAGACCTAAGACACAAAAAGAGCCCCCAAAACATGAACCAGAGCCCAAAGATACAAACCAGAGATTCAAAGCAGAAGCGGTGGCTCTCAAGACTACTCCAGAATAGCTGAACCACCAACTGGCATGGTTTGGGGACATTCCTAAAGGACACCCACAGGGGAGTAGTGAGAACCCAGCAGACCCACCTTGTAGAATGTTGTTTTTCATTGGTTTAAGTCCATGCCTTAGGCATTCAGGCCATCATAAAAGCCTGAGGAGCACGACTTGGTGATGAGACTTAATCCGGAAAAAACATGGCATTAATCAAAATAAGGTTGAGGTTTGCTTGACGAAGCCATGCTACGAAGTACAAAAAAAAGCTGGATGAACACCCACAGCATGGCGATTCCATCATTTCTGCCACGGGTTGTAAGTGGTGGGAGGAATTGAGTGGCTTTTCTGTATCGCATCTTACCCTTGTGTACGACTATCGCTTTCTGACTCACTTCGGTCTGACTCATTCTGTTTGGATGGAGCCAGAAATGAAAGCGAGGGATCTTCGTCGAGTTTAGCAGCGTGGTCCGGCCACAAAAAGAGGAACAGGGCAATTAGAGTGTGTGGTTTGGAGAGAAAAGCGGCCTCGCACTCACTTATCAGCCAATTACGCGTCGCATTAGCATAAGACAAGCTGTGCTAATGAAATAAGCTCTCTGCCTATCTCTGGTCTTCCTCCTCACACTCGTTCGCTCCGAGATGGAAATAAATCCTCAAGCCACCGAGAGGGAAGGTCAACATTTTCAGGCGATGACAATCCATACCTCCTGTGAGCTTAATTCACAGACATGGCTTCGGGCTTTTAATATGGACTTGGTCTGATTTCAATATTGTTGCACCCCTGTGGACTTTCCACCTCACTTCCGTCGCCAGGAGGAGCTCATCAGAAAATCCCATAGTCCACACAGGCAGAGAGATCTGTCTTTCTTTAATGGCTGGTTAGGTCCATCAGCCTTGAGTTCCCCATGGTAGGTATCACCGGGATAGGCGTTAGGCTCCGGAGCCACATTTCCCCATAGCTGCAGATCATAGAACACGTGTAAAAAATGTCGGGCTCGGAAAGACACAATGTCGCTAAGTAGCCAGCGCCAGTACGACCCGATGAAACGAGGTGCGAGACTTGCCTCGTAAATGTTAATTAAAGATTAAGTCAAGTGCGTTTGTGACCTTCAGGGACTCGAGACGCGACGTTATTAACTCGCTGCGTGTTGGTATGTAGAGGACATGGAAGCGCGTCTGAAACGGATTATCAGACACAATCCCAGCAGCCAGGTGTGTGTGTCTGTGTGTGTGTGTGTGTGTGTCTTAGCTCGAAAACCATCTGGTCTCTTGAAAGCCGCAGTGGCTAATTACCCTTCACACCCTCAGCCTCGTTCTCTTTCACTGACACACATCTTCTCAGAGATGATGCTCAGGATTTGTGACGGGACGCAGATGGAGAAAACGGAATCTCAGGCTCAGAGGCAGGCCGCCGCACAGGGCTTCTTCACCAAGAAGCTTTGGCCCAAATGTGCCTCTTCAGGTCATAGCACAGCATTTTGACAGGGTTAAGGTCTTGAAGACTTGAAACCAGAGCAAAAAGACATGAGTTACAGTCTAATTACACATACCAGAGTTTAAAGGCCCCAACCAGAGCCCAAAGATACGTACCTGACCCCAAAGACACAAAAACAGAGCCCAAAGTCACAAACAAGAGACCAATGACATGAACTAGATCCCACATACAAAAGGACCCCCACCAAAGAACTCGGAGCCCCAAGACATGAACCAGAGCCCAAAGACAAATCAGAGCCCAAAGATATGAACCACAGCTCAAAAGATTACACTCCAGACCCCATGGACAAGAATTATAGCCCAAAGACATAAACCAGAGCTCAAAGATATTAACCAGAGCCAAGGGCACAAAAAAAAGCCCCCAAGACAGAAATCACAGCCCAAAGATGAACAAGAGCCCAAAAGACACAAACCTGAGCCCATAGACAAGAACCAGAGCCCAAAGATACAAACCAGAACCCAAAGACACAAAAAGAGCCCTCAAGACACAAATCAGAGCCTACAGACAAACCTATTTTTAAATTTCACACTCATCCTCCACCATGCCTCAGCGTTGGCATTAGAAGACTCCAGGTGCCCTTTTTTAGATCCTTGTTGTTGTTCCATGAACACAATGTTCTCATCCTAACCCTCGCTTCAGTGTTACGGTCTGTGCTCTTGGTGTGAGCTTTGCAGGATGTCCAACTGTGATCAGAAACAGTGCCGGAGGTCCTTTCCTTTATCCAATCCTTGTACTCTTTTCCGTTGTGTGTGTGTGTGTGTGTTGATGATTACACAGTGCAAAAGTGTGTGAGTTGTTTAGTTTCTTCCTTCTTTGTGTCGTCCTTGCGCTCGTTCTGCTCTGAAGTCTGTTTGATGTTTGCGCTTTCATCTGGCTCTTACTGTGCTGATGTTCCTGCGCTATCATCATGAGGGTCACACACACACACACACACACACACACACACACACACGTTTCTTGGTAGGTCTCTTTTTCTCTGTCACGGTGAAAGACGGAGGTTAGTAGCATGCCATTCAATCAGACATGCAGTGTGTGTGTGTGTGTGTGTGTGTGTGTGTGTGTGTTTGGCAGGACGTTGAATTGCAGTGCTGTCAAATTTTACAGAGCACTTGCCCTTTGCTGTATCAGGTTAGACCGCACAAGTAACACACACACATGGCAGGTGTGTGTACAGCCCCAGCAAATAATACATGAATACAAACTCCCTCTCTCTCTCTCTCTCTCTCTCACACACACACACACACACACACACACACACACACACACACACACACACACACACACACACACACACACACACACACACACACACACACACACATCATTAGAGGAACATCAGTGAAACTCTTTTCCTCCCCCACAATGCAGGCCAGGCTAAAGGAAAACTATTTTCTCCAATAATATACACAGTTCTTCTTTGACTGCATCCTCCGAGTCGCAGACTGTCCCTCACAGGCCACTGTACTGCTGTTACGCCGTTACCCCAGCACTACTGAAATATAGTGGCTGAAGAGCATGGTGGAGACAGATCTAACAGCATGTACACACCGGGCTTTACCAAAGACAGGAGCCTGTGAAGCCAGAGACGGACAACAGAGGACAAAGACATTAACCAGAGCCCAACGACAGGAACCAGAGTCCAAAGATACAAACCAGTGAATCCAGACACAGAACACAGACCATAAAGACACAAACCAGAATCTAAATACAGACATCAGACTCCAAAGACATGAACCAGAGCCCCAAGACACAAAGCAGAGCACAAAGACAGGAACCAGAGTCCAAAGGCAGAAAGCAGAATCCAAAGACCAGGCAGAACAACAAGAACCAGAGGCCAAAAGCAGGGACCAGAGCTGAAAAAGCAGGAACCAAAAAAGCAGGAGTATAAAAGGCAGAAATCAGTCCCCAAATACAGAAATTGGAAACCTGATCAGAAGGGAACCAGTGAACCAAAAGCCACAAAGCAGAGCACACAGACAGAAACCAGGGCAGAAAGATAGGAACTAGAGTCCAAAGACAGGAACCAGGATAGAAAGACAGGAACCAGTGTCACCAGAGCTCAAAGATATGAATATACAAACAGAAATACACCCAAATACAGACACCAAAGGACAAAAACTGGAACCAGAGTACAAAGTCAGGAGCCAGTGACTAACAGACACAAATTAGAGCCCAAAGACAGGAACCAGAGCCCCAAGAAACAAACCAGAGCCCAAAGGCAGGAACAGAACCTAAAGACAGGAGCCAGTGAATCCAAAGACACAAACCAGAGTCCAAAGGCAAGAACCAGAGCTCAAAGATAGGAACCAGTGAATCTAGATAAAGAAAACAGAGCCTAAAGGCACAAACCAGAACCTAAATCCAGACAGCATAGCCCAAAGACAGAACGCTGAAAGACCAAAGAAAGAATATGGCAAGCCAAGTGGACGAGAACCAAAAGCAGGAACCTGAACCCAGAGATGAGAACCAAAGAGACAATAAGCTTGAATCAATAAATCCACAGACAGGAATGAACTGAGATTATATAAATATAAAATGAAGAATAACGGCTCTAGCACTGAATATAATTGATTAATAGATTAGATGTAAATGATTATTATACTAACCCCCGCGTGTCGGTACTTATCCACCCCCCTGGGGCCCCCGCGTGTCGGTACTTATCCACCCCCCACGCCCACCCCCCACGCCCCCACCCTCCCCACCCCCCACCCCCACCCTCCCCACCCCCCATCTCTGGAAGTCGAACTCTGGGAACCTAAGAAAAGCAGAAAAGCAGAAAAGCTAACCGCTCATTTCTTAGCATTAGCATGAGTGCTTTGATCTCCTTTGAATCGCATCTGATCACCAATACTGAGGGAGACGAGGACGAGCTCTGCCTCACCGCTTAACGAGGACAGAGGTTCTTAACGAGGACGAGGGAATAAATCAAAAAGAGCCAAAAAAAAAAAACAGAGAGGGAGAGAGAGAGAGAGAGAGAGAATTATTTATTTCTTTGAGCTCGAGGATCAAAGGTGAAGTCTGGTGCTTTGTTCTTTTATTTATGAGGTCATTCAATTTGGGATTTAAATGATGATAAAAGTTATAGAAGGAAAAAAAGAACTGAAACAAATCATTTAAAAAGAATTATTTATTTAATTTACAGAGAGTTTAGGTAAATGGATTTATATATTACAAATATTTGCTATTTGTGTATATGAATAAAAATATAAATACAGTTATACTTTCTCTAAAATAATAATAAATAATTAAAATATTTTACAGAAATATTTTTGTTTTACTAATAATAAAATATTTTTCTAAAATATCAAATATTTAATTAAAAAAATGCAGGTAAAGTGGATTTAAAATTAAAAATATTTGAAATTTTGTATTAAAATTTGAATAGTAATGAAAAAATGTGAAGTAAAATATTCTTTTTATAAATCATAAATAAATAAAATACTTTCTAAAATATCAAATACTTATTTAATTAATTAAAAAAACCTTTTCCATCTCCATATGTTTTGCATGTTCTCCATCAGTGGGTCCCTTATAGATAGTTCTACAAAAAGAAATGTGAGATTCCATATGTGTGTCGAGTGTGAGTGAGTGTGGTTGGTGTGTGTGTGTGTGTGTGTGTGTGTGTGTGTGTGTTGAACATGACAAGCTGTTTATGAGCTTTGTATGGAAATACACAGGAGTCAAATTGCCTTTTAAGGGGCAATAACGCGTGTCGGATGCAGTAGAGTGGATATAGTGTGTGTGTGTGTGTGTGTGTGTGTGTGTGTGTTACAGTAAATTGCATGGTGCTATAGCAGATTAGATTTCCCATAGACGAATTATGGGAAGAGGAGTGTGTGGTTAGATTTATGGTGTGTGTGTGTGCGTGTGTGTGTGTATGTGTGTAGATAAAGTTCTCTTATCTAACGGATTACAAACCGAGTGAGTCCCAGGAACCATGTGTGTGTGTGTGTGTGTGTGTGTGTACCCAGTGTTGTCCCATCTCCACAGAAGATAATCCTGTCTCCAGTATAAATCAAAGTCTGGATAAAAAAATAACGCTGTGCTAGCCTGATGATTACACACAACACTTCTTATCTCCCATGCTAACAGGAAAGCTAGCACATAGCCACACGGCTAACTCCCAACCTAGCATAACAACGAGCACATGACTCTAGTTAGGCTAGCATTATAGTAAACATTACAGCATTATCGGCTATAAATGCTAGTATTAAACAGGCTAACACAAAAGCTAGTATTAAACAGGATAAGAGAAATGCTAAAAGTATTACAATAAACAGGCTAACACAAACGCTGGTACAGAAAGTACACAGCCTAATGCTAAATGATTAAACAGGACATTGCAAATGTTAAAAGCTATTATTATAGTAAACAGGCTAACACAAACACTAATATTTCAGTAAATGGGCTAACACAAAAGCTAATATTATAGTAACTGTGCTAACAAAAACGTTAGTAGTTTAGTAAGAAGGCTAACACGAAGGTTAAAAGCTAGTATTAAACAAACAGGCTAACATAAATGCTAAAAGATAATATTATAATATAACAGGCTAAGACAAAACACACAAGTCTTCCCATTAGTCCTAATGGAAGTGTGGCCTGTGTTCCTCTTCTTTTCTTCTAGTTTCTTCCTTCTCCACTATGGATCTTTTTCTAATCGAGGTTCCCCCTCCCTCGCACCGTTACCGGCGGCATCCGGGGTTAGAGGATTGCTTTTGATTCCTGTCTTTCGATTCATCTCTCGTTCTCCTGATCTGTTGTTTCCCTCGGGCCTGCGCAGGAAAGAAAGAAAGCCGTTTGATTGTGTCTCGCTCTTTTTCGTCTCCTTCAGAAATTCCGTCCTCAATGTGTCAGGAGGGGATGCTGAATTATCTGGGCTTCATCTGCTGCATCGTAATAGGCACTGGCGGTGGATCTTCTAATCCTCTTTAGCCCCGGAAAGCTGGAGAACCTTGTTTCGTTCAATCGGTTTTCTCTGACATGATTCTATTATTCTTCGCTAAGTCGTAAAACAGCGGCTAAGGGCAGAAGGATAAGGCGGTGCCATACGTGATCAGCGGGGCGAGGTCTGGAGCGCCGTGGCCTCATTGACCCCATGCCTTGCTTATAAGTGTCTGACAACATGGTTCCGATGTCCTCTTCTCTTGGTCTGATCTTGGTGCCTTACATAGTGAACACGGTGTGTGGATTGGGACACGACCGCAGTCCCACGGCTGTAGATAACGCTCTTCTGAACGGAAGCGACCGGCTGTGCAAACGATATTTAATAGTGTTTAATAGTTTATTTATGAAGGCAGCGGACTGTGGGTCATTAAGCTCCTCCCCATTTGATGCATTACACCTTGTCAGTTGCAGACGGGAGATTAATTAACGCTGGCGAACTGAACGCGCTAATCAGAAAACGTTTTACTTCAGGGGCCGGTTATGATTTATCTCCACAGCACCTTCTAGGAACCTGAGAGCGACGACTTTATGTTTTCCAAACCTGTGGGCAGCCTGGGCGAGTGCCGTCCGAAAGGATCATCAAGTCAAGTCAAGTCAGATTTATTTATATAGCGCTTTTTACAAAGAGCATTGTCTCAAAGCAACTTTACAAGTTTAGATTATCTCCTAATAACTACGTCCAATCCCAAATTGAGCAAGCCTAGGGCGACAGAGGCAAGGAAAAACTCCCTAGTTCTAGGAAGAAACCTTGGGAGGACCAAGACTCAAAAAGGGACCCAACCTCCTTGGGCGGCGTAGATGATAAACCTAAGAGCGAAACTAAAGTCATGGAGTCATAGTTCGAATAAAATGTGAAGTATGCACATCGGCATTAAGTGGCCCGGGTATGGTGGGGCTGGAGCTGATGACAGAAGCAGCTTGAGTGGAGCTCCAGCAGATGAACATCATGTGTGGGGCTGGAACTGCCGGAACACAGCTCGGAGAGAAAACAGAAAATGTTCTTTTTGGAGAGCAGTGGCTTTCTCCTGCAGCCCTGCCATGCACACCATTGTTGTTCAGTGGCGTTTCTGATGGTGGACTCAATGAACAAATTAGCCAATGTGAGAGAGGCCTTCAGTTGCTTAGAAGTTACCCTGGGGTCCTTTGTGACCTCACCAACTAAATATACACCCTTGCTCTTGGAGTGATCTTTGTTTGGTCGACCACTCCTGGGGAGGGTAACAAATGGTCCCGAGAGTCCAAACTCTTAGAGATGGGTTTGTAACCTTTTCCAGCCTGATGAGCATCAACAACTCTTTTTCTGAGCTCCACTCAGGAATCTCCTTTGTTTCGTACCATGATACACTTCCACAAACATGTGTTGTGTGAAGAGGCAGACTTTGATAGATCCCTGTTCTTTAAATTAAAACAGGAGTGCCCACTCACACCTGATTGGCATCCATTGATGAGAACACCTGACTCTAATTTCACCTGCAAATTAACTGCTAATCCTAGAGGGTCACATACTTTTGCCACTCACTAATATGTAATACTGGATCATTTTCCTCAATAAATAAATGACCAAGTATAATATTTTGTCTCATTTGTTTAACTGGGTTCTCTTTATCTACTTTTAGGACTTGTGTGAAAATCTGATGATGTTTTAGGTCATATTTATGCAGGAATACAGAAAATTCTAAAGGGTTCACAAACTTTCAAGCACCACTGTATATCATTGTGATAACCAAACATACCCAGAAGGATGGAAAAATCTGACATTTATTACCTTGTGGGGACATTTTGCTGGAAACTGCTATTGCTTGATCCAAACAAATGGAGCGACAATGAAGTCCAGGCTTTACTGAATCTACATGCAACAGACAGAGATTGTAGAACGAGATTTTGAGTCGTTTAAGCAAAAACTGCGTGGCTTTCATCACTCTAGAGTCACACAACGTTCCGCCTGGCAGTGCGGCTGCAACCCGAAAAAGGTCCTGGAACAAACGTACGTCTCGGGGGAGCTCCACGGGGGTCAATCCCCAGAACTGTTTTGGTGTGAAAGCGGATTTAGATAGAAGTGGAAGTGCAACCGCCGCTTAGCTGTTAAAGGACAGTCCTCACAAGGATGGAAAAACTAACACAGTTGTGTGTGTGGATGTCGCAGGTGAAACAGAGCTTCTCTTGTTGGGGAGGGAGGGGGGGTGGAGCAGAAGCGAGAATAAATAAGCCATCATAGAGTGCGTGTAGATAGGCCTATTATTGAACATTTAGAGACATGAGTTATCCATCAGAGTGCAAGCGAGGCCGGGAGAGAAACAATCGCCATGTTTATAATGACTACAGAGATAAAAGCCACACACACAAGCACACTTTTTATATGATTATTTTTTATCTGTCCAGTTTGTCCCATCCGCAGGTTCATCTTCGCATTGCTTGCCCAGCCAGTGACAACATACTCAACAATGTGTGTGTGTGGGGCAAGGTCGTAAAGGACGAGGCTCTTGATTTACAGCCTGTCTCCTTCCTTATCTCCATCCATACCTCCCCCTCTCCCTCTCTCGCCCCGTCTCTCTGTGCCTGTCCGGCAATGAAGAGTTCAAGGCCGGCAGACGAATGGCTGAGGAGCGGCGGATGATGAGGTGCTGAACGACAGACGGGGGAAGATCCTGTCGCTCGTCAATCACCCTCGCCGTGTAGGCTGCCGGAGTGGGAGATGATTCCCATCAACCGTTGCCTCCAACATTCTCGGCTCGCTTCCTCTACTCAATATGAGCTCGTAAACTCCCTGGACATTAAGGTGGTAGTAACTTCAGGCTCCTGCAGATGGCATTGCACAAGGACGTTGGGGCTATAAATACCTGCGGGGTGTGCGAGAAGAGGTGGTACAGTGCAGTGAACGTCTCATTCGATGCATGGAAAAGCAGATGTTACTGATTGGCAAAAAGGAGTGATTCCGTGTGTTTCACAGCTCGTTCCAGGCAAGAATTACTTTTAGGAGTCAGCGCAGATTCTACACAACCACTTTCTGAAAGAACACTCTGCAGGGAACACTCCCGGTTACAGTGGACGAAAAGGCAAAAACTGGAGTGTTGATGACTGGAAACGTGTTATCTGGTCAGATGAATCTGGTGAATGATTAGCCATCGTGTTCATCGAAGACCTCGAGGAGCCTTCAATGAGGACTGTGTGCAAGGTGTGGTTCCAGCTGGAGGAGGTTCTGTGATATTCTGGACGTGTTTTAGCTCCGCCAAAATGGTTCCATTGGTTGAGGTGACAGTACATTTGAACCACGGTGCCTGCACTGAATTGCTGGACAACCATCTAACTGAGGACCTATCCCTGTATTCCAAGATGATAATTCTTGCAAATGTGACTGATTGGCACATCTGGATTGGCCCACAAAGTCCCCAGCTGTGAATCCTTTTGAAAATCTGTGGGGCTACCTGGAACAATGAGTAAGACGTCAGGAAGACAACTGTGCAATTCTTTGACCCAACAGTTGCTGAACATTGAGGTTGCCTACATCCAGAAACTTGTGCAGCCCCTGCCAAATCAAATCGGAGCTGTTATTCGTGCTCATGGAGGTATTATACAGAAGAAGGATAAAACCCAGTGTGAGGAAGATCTCACATCAAAGCTGACACTGAGCAAGCCTAGGGCAATGGTGGAGTCTGAAAACTCTCCACATATGACCAAGTCTCAATCTGAGAGTGTCTTCTGGTGTTGTATGATGTTTATAATTCATGATGATCCACTTGAGGCTGTGTGATATCTTAAGGTTGGGCTCATCCAGCACAAATCCTTGTTGCTGGTTAACTGTACTGGTTTCTGTGGGTGGCATCAGAGTAGGTTCTGAAAGGTTCAGTGTAAAATGCTAGCGTTGTTGGAACAGTATGTCCTCCTCACCTGCCATGACCGTGAAGCGACTTACATTAACCCGGAGGCTTAATTCAGTCAGCTGATGGCAGACTGAAAAACGGCAGAGTCACTCAAGGTCGCATAAAACACATCACATTAGCATTTAGCCTCTACACAGCGCAGTTTCTGCCGAGCAAAGAGCGTTGGGGAGATTAGATCTGTTTGTTTATAGTGGCGGAAGTGAGGTGGACAAGTTATTAATTACTAACACGCTGCATCCCGACCTGAGGGTCAAGTCTCTGCTAACGTTCTACTGGGTGCTAATTCGAATGCTGATCCTCAATAATATATAAACAGGGAGACGTTGCCTTGAACCCCCTTTAAATTCTATGTGGCATCGATTCAACAAGGTGCTGAAAACATTCCTCAGAGATTTCCTCAGAGAGAGAACTGCCCTCCATGAATATTTTCTCTTTTTTGGAGCATTCTCTGTAAACCCTAGAGATGGCACCGTGTGTTAGAACCCCAGAAATACTCAGACAAGTCCATCTAACAACAACAACCATGCCATGATCGAATTCACTTAAATCACCTTTCATCCCTGTTCAGATGCTCAGTTTGAACTTCAGAAGCTCGTCTTGACAACACCTACATGCCTAAATGCATTGAGGTGGTGCCAGGTGATTGGCCGATTAGATATCTGCGATAAAGAGCAGTTGAACAGGCAGAGGGTTTTCAGTGAGACTCTAGAGAACCACTATTGACCAGGTGGAAGGTAAGGGTCCTTAAAAACGTCCCAGGTTTTGACAAACATCGTTCTCTCTCAGACAACGACACCCTTGACGCAGTTCAGCCGTGGCACCAAAACAACCTGCAGGTCTTAACAGTTTATGGACGTGAAGAATTCCAGTGTGTTTGATCTGGCAAAGTTTGAAAAAAAACATTCAGAAAACAGCCAACATGTGAGGCAGCTTGTGAATCCCTAGTGTCCTACGAATGCTAGCTCCAAAACAAAGGTAGCTCCAGACCCTGTGTTCATTTATGGTGTCCTCACACAACTGACTGACATGGATGACTTGGAAACGAATGCTTGAAGACCTGATCACGCTCTTTGACAGCGGGAAAAAGGTCAGCGTGTTGAATCTGAGAAACGGTACAACAGAAGTTCAATGACCCTCACAATATCTCTGAGACACAGCCACTGCAAGGTTTACCCACTTCCTGCCAATGCTTTATTGGGCAGAACTTTTATAGCCGGCCTCAAAACTGCCTTTCAGAGGCCATAAACGCGCACGCTTTGTGGACTAGCAGGCAGCTAATGTGCTAGCACAAATGAGCGTGGCTGCTTTTATTTACATTTCGCCATTTGGCAGCCACACTTACTTTTTTTTGCAGTTAAGACGGCAACTTTGACAACACGCTGTGAGAAGATGTCGCGTGGGTGCTTGCTTGATCTACCTCAAAACTATCCCCCAATTCCTGAGGGATTCTGGGATCTGGTGGAAAGGCCCCATAACAGGATCACACCCTTGAAAGCCACTGGTTCACAGTAGAGCACAGGTCCACAATGCTGAGCCTCCCCAATTTATGCCCTGCTTCTTGAGAAGTAAGGTATGTCCTTCGGTCAGGATAGGGAAGGGATGTGTTGAAGAAGAGTCTCATCACTGCTTGGTTCTGAACAGGATTCCAAGGTGTGTGATCCCAGTGAGGAGTCTTGCCAATTCTGGTTGTGGCCTCATCAGGAGGCTTCCACCATCTTCCAAATTGGCAGGCCACAAGCAGTGTGGTTTCCTTTATTTACTGTCGGCATCCTGTCAAAGAATGGAGCCAAGCGTTTGAGAGGTATGGACCTTGCTTAAGGTGGCAACGTGTTGGATACTAGTGCAGAATTTTATCTGTTGACATGCTGCAAAATCATCAGTGAATTCTCAAGAACATGCCTGTAGGAGGACTCCAACTAGTTCGTCTGTAGAAGTAAACAAGTGAGGTGTGGCACATTGTCCGGGATGCCTTTTTTGGAAGGGCTACAACCCTGACTGAAGGGGGACAGGGTTGTGAGCAAACCCCAGACTCTGTATTGCTGATGAACCTCATCATTTCAGGCAACAAATTACTAATCTATAAGGGCCCGGTTCCTCATTTCGCGAGCATAATTACGTGTAGCGTGCCATGACGGACTTATATAACTTGACGACTCTTGACATGTCATGCGAGACGCCCATGCATTCTGTCACTTTGCTAAATATGGAGCACCATAATGCACGTTTATCGGAATGTAACGCTCTGGAAAACAAGTGAAGCACAGTAGAAGTCCTGTGCACAGCCAGCCGAGTGAATGGTGGGTTGCCATAGAAATCAGCGAGTGAGCGAGCGAGTTGGGCATGGGGAGAGAGAAAGAGTGTGTATGGAAGAGGGAGGGAGGGGGTTACCCCTAGCAACAGATGCTTTAAAATAGCAGTGCACTGGCCTGCTTGGGCTGCTGAAAGTACTGCACATCTGCACACCCTCTCCTCCATCAGGGACTCCCATAACAACAGCCCCTCCTGGCTTTATTGATCCATCTATCTTTCTGATGCATCATCAGCTCTTCGGCTTTTTGGATACTTCACGTTTTGCCGCTATCTGGAAATGACACAATAAAACAGTACAAGCCATTGGGATTCGCTAGGGTTCCGTCACCCCAAAACTGGATGCTCCTCGTCCAACTTAATGGCCAAATCCTTTATCGGTCTAGATTCTATCCGTACGTCCTCCTAACTTCAACACCTCGCCCATGAAGTGTTGCCAACATCAGATAAGCCAATATCCTGAATTCATCCTCGATCCGCTATCCCAAACCAGTCACCAACAACAACGGCCTAATCAAAATGCTTTTCCTCAAACAAGCAGCACACCCCGTGGCTGGCCAGAATGTCCACCCCAAAACCAGTCTCCACTAAACACTGCTGATCTTTAACTCTTTACAACTTTCCCAGCAAGTTGAATTAGGCAAATTCTTAGAAAGTCACTGTTATGACGGGGCAATGGAAGGTGTCTCTCCTCAACAGAAGCAAGAATCATGCAGGATCTTGGGGTCAATCCCAGAGACATGCCAAGGATCACCTATTCTGAGAGAATATCCGAGAGGACTCAAGACGGGGTACAAAATCTAGGCGAAACAAACCCAGGTCGCTGTAGCCATAAAAGACCAAAAGTATCGATTGCAACACCATGCCAAAAAGGTATTTCAGGGCACAATTTGACAGGCATGCGAGTGCCACTCTGCTACAGATAGAGAGCATCCCGTTATTTCCCTGATCTAGGGCACCGAGATGTGTTGCTGTGCCCCAAAGTCTGTTTGCAGAGAGAATTAGCGGGCAGGCTTATTAGTGTGCAGGACGAGCCTCTCTTCACATAACGACGAGAGCAAGCAAAAAGGAGCAATGGGCGACTAGATGGAGCGCACAAAGTCCATTTCAGAGGAGAAGTGGAAAACAAAACAGGCAATGCAGCGTGATTTCCCACTCGCACTATTGCAGATGAGCAAACTGAGAAGTGTGGAGGATTTGGGCACGCGTCTGGCAACCTGGTCTCCGTGAATCAGAATACTGATGAGTGCAACTCTGAGCAGTCCTTGTTCACAACGCCCAAGTGCCTTCTCAACCACCCTCGCCATGCAAATTTCTTAGACAGGTTAACACCACAGAGGCATTTTAAGAATTGGAAAAACTGGTGATGCAGCAAGTTGTCCTCGGGCCCAACACACTTGCCTGTAGACTCACACTCTGTGTGGGTTGAATGCTTCGTTCACAATCTTGTCAGGCTTGTGGAAGTGTGCTCTGCGTTGGATTTGTGGAGCCCAGGACAGGCTCTAGACCTCTGCGGCACTTGTCCGATGTATGTTATGATACGTTAATGAATGATGAGAGGAAGGTTGGTCTTTAAAGCAGCTCGCTGACTGGCACGTTTTCGTGCCGTTCGCTAGCTGAGGTTTGGTCCTAGGGACTCTTCTCTGAACAAATGGCTTGTGGCACCATGAGCCAAGGAATAAATCAATTCCTGTTTCTAATGCATGATAATGAATTGGATCCAGACAACCCCATTGCTCCTCCACCCCACAGTTCAAGGTTTTTCTACCTTCCTGGTCAATATGGGTGGATTTTGATTGACACGTCATCCTATCCCCAGTATTACGATCTGCTATAGCAGAAGGACAGCTGAGGGCACCCATGAGCAATAACATAGCAACATTTAGGAGACCGGATGTCTTTCAGTGAGCAATTGATCTGCTTTGGGTTTGCTTTGTTTATCAATGCCTTCATTATGTGGTGCTGCTCTTTATATCGATTCCGGACCGGTGTATTTCTGCCATCTACCTAATCAATATCGCTGGTCTGCAAGGTCCTTCCTGTTAAAAGACTCCTTAACCTCTTCCCTGCAGACCCATCTCCATTCAAGCCCACCTGTGTCCATATCCTCCACCCATCATTGCATCCCTATCTCCATCTCATACCATTCCCAATCCGTTTGCACCCTAATTCCCAAGGGCCTGATTCCCAGCCTCGCTCCGTTCCTGCCGACGCCCTCTCTGTCACTTTCCTGTCCCTCCAGGTCCAGGTCCAGCCTTGATCAATCTCCATCCAACCCCATCTTCTCATTTACGTCTTCATTCCCCATCCAACTCTGTCTATACACTCAGTCTTATTCATCTATCCCCAGCCCTACCTCCAGGCTTGCCTCCATCCTCAATCCATCTCCATCTCATTCACACACACCTCTTCACAGCCTCAGCCATCCTCATGCCGTCCTCCATTCACAATGCATTTCCACCCTATTCCCAACGGCCTGATTTCCAGCCTGCCTCTGACTTCATCTGTCACTGTTCCCAATCCATAACCACAGGCTTGATCCTCCGCCTCAACATACATCACCCTCCCCGCTTTTCACCTCCACGGGCCCATCTCCATCCGCAATCCATCTCCATCCCGTCCCGCTGTAGCATCCTCATTCCTGCGCATTCATCTCCGTCATATTACGAGCCGAGGTCATTTATTCATTTTTAACTTCCGAAAATTGAATACAAACTGTTGTGCCAATTGAAAACATATTTTCCGTTTCCCAGAAGACATAACCGAGCTTCTGTTCATCTGGGCATGCTGTTTTATTAAAAGAAAAAGCAATCAGTTCCATTTTAATCACAGTCCACAGGGTCTTATGTGCGTTTCTGGGTTGATCTTTTATGCGTTTGAAACCGCTCGTTATCTGTGCGTGACAGGGGGAGTAATTAATGGTGACACTGAAAGAGTTTTGGAATTATTTCATTTTGTCTCTCTCAGCCTCATCACTGTCTCTGATTTTCTCACATCCAAACGTCTCTGCAACACACACACACACACACACACACGGCCACCCGGAGTTGCTATCCTCTCATTTGAAGCAGTTAATAGCTGCTAACTGTTTGCAATTTGCCTTTCAATTGCTATCTGCATTTATTTTTCACCCCGATTCTACTTGCTAATTACTCGTTAAGTAATAATGATGAAAGCACTCAAGCAAACTCTAGCCACAAGCCGAAAGAGAACGGACGCGTTCTGCATCCAGCATCGGTTTAAGAGCTTATTGGTTTTGGTTTGCGGTTATTTACACGGCCGCTAATGTTCTCCGAGGCTCTCGGAGAGAGCGAGGAGGCGTCGGTTGTTCTTCTCGAGAACTTTTGATGGGCAGCCGATCTATATTTCCATACTCTTCTGTCACGCCGCGTAATGATTTTAGTGTTTGCTTTTGTTGGCGGCTGTAAATTGGAAGATGGAATCTGGGCTGATATTCTGACAGGACCCGGACGAGAAAGCTGTGTACGAGTTTGTGCGCGAGTGTGCGCATGCATATGTTTATCCTGTTTGTGTACCTGCATTTAAAATGAGGACGGCGTACGCCTGAATGCGCGTTTAGACTTAAAAGACATTTTGGAAGTGTTCCATTCTTTTTGCAAACCCGTCTTATGGCGTGTAACAGTCGCAATTTTGGTTTCAAAATGATCCCCTCAGTCTGTAGTGGGACAGGTCAGGACTGCGGGCGAGCCAGTCCAGTACCCGTACCCTCTTCTTCCACAGCCTTGCCTGTTTGTTTTTGTCTTGTTGAAAAATGCATGGGCATCCTTGGAAAAGGGGTCGACTTGAAGGCAGCTCATGCTGCTTTAAAATTTTAGCGCCCTTTTCTGCATTAGTGACTCTTGCCAAGGACCCTGACACTAGTCTGGCTTTTGGACTTGATCCTGATGACAGCCTGGATGGTCCTTTTGATCTTCCTGTGTGATGGCCCATCCCAGATGCCTCCTTTAGCACAGTAACGTTTTAAGTGGCATTTGTGAATGTAAGTCTGTATTGTAGAGCTTGATAAAGGAAATGAGCTACAGTGCTATCAGCTATTTATGAATGACAGTTCTTGATGCAGTGCCATCTGAGGGATCAAAGATCACCCCTCTACAGTTTTTGAGATTATGCTCTGTAGAGGGAGGAAATATGGAAATCCCTTCCAATCTTTAAACATTTCAATCATTTTTGTTGACAAACTGGAAATCCTCTACCCATGTTTGCTCCTCTAAAATTTGTGGCAACTGCTTTTGTACCAAATCATGATTACAATCACCAGACATCAGATCATTATTTATTTTGGTACCTCATTGCCCCCACAGGAATTTTTATTGGAATGTGTTGAAGGCCTGAAATGCAGGAATGGATGTTTACTGTCTGCAGTGAAACAAAATACCGTCCCAGCTATTTTCTGATTCGGGGTCGCCTCATTTGCAGCTGTTTTGTTCTACGGATTTGTTTTATTTTTTATTTTTCCTGCCCCTGAATATCAAATCCAAATCAATCAAGCAGCGGCAGAGCGAGTTGTCCTGCTGCAGTGCAGCTGAGAGAGACAGGTTCTGTTCGTCCTGTGGATGCGTTCGGTCCTCTTCTGATTAGTCCATCATACTCGGCACTGGAGACGATTATTGTTGGATTTTAATCTGAAAAGGCGTCGACGATTGCGGATCTTGTTTACTTCATAACCTCCTGCTGGAGTGCGATTCTCTCGAGGAACGGAGGAAAGTTGTCATATTTGTTTTAAAAAGTAATAAAGGAAAACATCTGCGCAATGAAACTCTCTCCTGAAAGGTTATGCAACTCGGTAGAGCTAGACCGTGTTTGTGTATGAACTAGAATTAGCTCATTATATCCCAGAATGCCTTTGGGTACAAGCTGTTAGCAGCCTGGCCTGCCTTCAGCTCGTCATGCCCTCTGGCACCCGAACTGTCATGATATAGACCCAAAATGAACTGGCTATGTTTTTCATTCCTCTCTCTCTCTGTCTCTCTCCCTGGATGATGATGCAGGGTCGGTCTGACAGTAGGTCCTGATTACGCTGCAGCTGTGGGGAAAGATCGGAGGCAAAGGAGTCGAATGACACGCGCATTACTGCCGCGGTATCTCCCGGCCTGGTAACGGCTCAAGTATGCACTGTATTGCCAAAAGTATTCGCTCGTCTGCCTTCACATGCACATCAACTTGAGTTCCATCCCATTCTTAATCCATAGGGTTGAATATGATACCGTTCCACCCTTTGCAGCTAGAACAGCTTCAGCTCTTCTGGGAAGGCTTTCCACAAGCTTTAGGTGTGTGTTTATTTGAATTTTGGACCATTCTTCCAGGAGCGCATTTGTGAGGTCAGACACTGATGTTGGACGAGAAGCTTGGCTCGCAGTTTCCGCCCTAACTCATCCCAAAGGTGTTGAGGTCAGGAGCCAGTCAAGTTCTTCCACACCAAACCTCATCCATGTCTTTATGGACCTTGCTTTGGTGCACAGTTACGTTGGAACAGGAAGGGGCCATCCCCAAACTGTTCCCACAAACCTGGGAGCATGAAACTGTCCAAAACCTCCCCACCAATGCAGGCCGACAGACGTTCTCCGGGCGAACGCCAAACCCAGACTCGTCCATCGGATGGCCGGACGAGGAAGCGTCTCCACTGAGTCCAAAGGCGGCTGGATACGGATGGAGACGTCTGTTGGAATATTATGCAGACTTTAAGCAGCAGTTTATAACAAATCTGAAGGGGACGCCTGCTTATTGTTCTCTAATTTACACGTGTCACGTTGTAAGCTGTTGAACGCTGGAGGCTGCGCTGTAACGTAATAACAAGAGCGACGAGGCTTAATACCATTTCCCACCGAGAGTCCTCCACCGGAGTCCTGTTACACCAAGCGCACTTCGCTCTCTGCCAAGGACGAGCCACAGCGCTAAAAAGCGCAGCGCTCATCAGTTATCGATGACAAATAATCAATACGGTAATGGTGTCATATCGAGAACAGAATCAGTGAAAAACCCAGCCCCCGCCCATCAGTCCAGGCCCCGCCCACGTCTCTGCGTTCACTCCAGATCGATTTGCAGTTTTGCTCTAATTGCTGCCCTGACAGGACAACAAGACGCCGGCGCCGCAGCCGCCAGCCGCTGAAGGGTTCCCATCACGTACCTGCAGAGGTTCTCCGTTGAGTGTTAGGAGAAAATCAAGAAAAGACACCAAATAACTAACTAATAAGTGAATATTAGGACAAACAAAGAAAAGCCCAAAAATGACGTATAACATAGAAATAAAGATAGAAATAAAACACTCAAAATAAATAAATAGCAAATGAGTATTAGAAGAAAACAGAAAAAAACCTATATAAATAAATAAATAAAACATTAATAGCAAAAAAAAGGAAAGAAAAAATAATGACTAATGGGAGACAAAAAGGAAAAATACACAAATAAATGAAAAGTAAATCAATAAATGAGTATTAGAAGGAAAAGGAAAGAACGCCCCCAAATAACTAAATAAAGAAATAAAGAAGGAAAGAAAGAATCAAACAAATAAATAAAAATAAAAAAATAGTTTTACAAGAAAAACAAAGACAGAACTAAAAAACCCAAAATAACTAACTAAATGAATAAATAAATAGCAAATGAGTATTAGAATAAATAAATAAATTATATTAGGAGCAAAAACAAAGAAAGAAAAAATAATGACTATTGGGAGAAAAAAACAAAAAAAACAAACAAATAAATTAAAAACAAATTAATAAATGAGTATTAGAAGAAAAAGGAAAGAAAAAACCAAAAGGACATGAATAAAAAAATAAGTATTGCAAGAAAAAAGAAAGACCTCCCCAATAACTAAATAAATAAATAAATGAGTATTAAGAGAAAAAAAGAAATAAACCCCCAAAATAAATAACTAAATAAATAAAACAAACAAACAAACAAATAAATATATGTAAAAAATGAGTATTAGAAGAAAAAGAAAGATAGAAATAAATAACCCAAAATAAAAAAAATAAATAGCAAATGAAAATTAGAAGAAAAAAGAAAAAATCCTAAATGAATAAATAAATAAATAATGAGTATTAGGAGCAAATAAAAAAAAAAGAAAGAAAACGAAAAACAACAAACAAACAAAGTTAACAGACGTGTGCTCATTCCAAAACCTGACGTGCATTTTTCGGTGTGAAAGGCCTTAATGGTGAAAACACCGTCCGGGACGTCATGGCTTCTTCCATTTGGGCGTAACGAAATGAGGGCGGGTCTGGGCCTCGGCTATCCCGGCACGCGTTAGAGAAGGACGGAGCAAACAGCTCTCAGCGGCGATGCGGTTGTGAGACGAGCTGTAACGAATAAGGCCCATCCTTTTCCGTCTTTAGCTCTGCCGGATCTCGGAGCTCCCTCAGAACTCTGCTTTGATGACAGAGCGAGGGAGAGAGAAATCAGCTTTCTCTTTGAAATTAGCGTAGCGAAAATCTTCTCCGTCAGAAAAAGGCTCCCCCGAGACTCCGGCCAGGCTCGCTGAATTGTAAATGTGATTTCTTTCTGTTTCTGCTTATCAAGAGCAAACAAGTGGGAGGCCGCCGGCGCTCGTGGCCTGAATGCCAGATAATGGCCCTGCGCTCCAACGGAACGCGGGCGGCAGGAACAGAACTAATGGAGAGCGGGATCTACTCGCCGCAGAACCGTTTTCTCATTCCGGATGGCGACTGACTGAGAGCTTGATGTTCTGCACGCTTCGGTTCTGCCGTGTTTCTGGGCTGACCGAGAGCCTTGGTAACACCAATTCAGCAGCACATTAATCTGCTCATTAAAGCTCCTCATGTAAACAAATCCCGTCCTCAGCTAACAACTAACAATCTCAGCTAACAACGCTCCAGTTACCCAGCTTCTGAAGGAACCTTTCAAAGGGCCACCACAGAAGCTCTTCTTACCTTCCTTACGCCTCCAATCAAAATCACAGAGGCTCTCAAATGATGCTCTGTTCCGTGTTCTGACCCCTATGGCGCTCCAGACTCCAGGGTCCTCCCCCGATCGATGGCTGCAGGTCAGAATGACGAGGCAGCAGAAGTGCTTATTTCCCGCTGATTGCTCGACTCCGGTGGCAGCGGGAGGAACCTCTATTACGTCTAAGCTGTAATTACCCAGAATGCACTGGGAGGAAAAACAGTAAGACGAGAAGAGACAACAAAGACGGACATAATGGGTACTGCAGATTAATGTCGATGGAACGAAAAAAGAAAAGAGAGAAAAAGAACCCCCCAAATAAAAAAATAAAAATAAAAAATAAACAACGAAAAAAAACCCCCAAAATAAGCAATGAGCATTAGCAGAAAAAAGAACCCCCTCCCAAATAACTAACTACATAAATGAATATTAGGAAAAAAAAGACATAAAACCTCCAAAACTAACTAAATAAATAAGAAAGAAAAAAACAAACAATCAAATAAATATTAAAAAATGAGCATTACAAAAAATAGAAAGACAGAAATAAAAACCTAAAATAAATAAATAAATAAATAAACAGAAAATGAGCATTAGAAGAAAAAAAATGAATATCAGGAGCAAAAAAAAAAAGAAAGACAAAAATAATGGCTATTGGGAGAAAAAAGAAAAAAATACAAAATGAATACATAAATAATGCGTATTCAAAGAAAAAGAAAACAAACAAATAAATAAATGAATATAAAAATCAGTATTAGGGGAAAAAGCCTGAAAAACCACAAATAAATAAATAAACTAAAAATTTGTATTAAAATAACAAAAAGAAAGAAACACACCAATAAATAAATAAATAAATAAATAAATAAATAAATAAATAATTAAATGTGTACTGAATATTAGGAGCAAAAAAAGAAAAGAAAATGAATAAATAAATAATGAGCATTGGAAGAAAAATGAAAAAATAACCCAAATAAACAAATTAAATTAAAAATAGTATTAGTGAAAAAAAAAAATAAATAAAATAATTCAAAGTATTTGAAGAAAAATAAAACACCCCAAAAATAAATAAATAGAAAGTGAATACTAGAAGGAAAAAAATTAAGAAAAAACAAAACAAACAAATAATCAAATAATGGGCATTAGAGGAAACAAGAAACAAACAAAAAATAAATAAATAAATACTCATTTCTATAGTAATGAGTATTGCGAGGAAAAAAAAGAAAGAAAACATAAACAAATAAATAAATAATTAAATAAATGAATATATGTATTAATTAATAATGAGAATGTGGAGAAACCCCTGATTCCCTGTTTGCCCTCGGAGGCCTTATGTAAGGAGGCCTGCTGGTCCTTTGCAGGCGGTGTGGGCTCTTCGGACCTCTTCCTCAGCCCTGGGTTTGGGTGCTGGTCGGTGAAGTAAAGTTTGTGAGAGGCGGTGATTCGGAGCAGATAAGTGAGAGCTGGTCAAAAGTGATTTCTAAAGAGTTTAAAGAAGCAGATTGGCTCTGTCACACCGAATCAGAACGGAGGAAGACGGATCCACGGTGCTAATGGGGTTGGACGTATCAAAGCCGTGTGAGGTAATGGGCTACGGTCAAGTGGAGCCGGAGTTTCCTCCACGCTCCGTCAGGCTCCCTCTGACTCGCTGGTGCTCCAGAGCTCAAGCTAACACTTTCACACAAATCTGTCTCAATAATAATAATAATAATAATAATAATAATAATAAAGTGATTAGCTTAACGACTGACCGGTGGTGAACAGGGACGATCTTTAGAAGAACGTTATCTAATCTAGGGATTGCAGGTCGTTAGCGGCGCGGCGATGCGACCGGCTCCTCTGACAACCTTGTTAGCATAATAGCACGATGCCGCCGGTTAATTGAGGAAAATTGCTCACGCGTTAGCATTAAAGTGCCAATCACGACACCGCGTCGAACTTCCAATGTGTGGGCGCTGCCATTGTTCGGATGTTTTCCTTTCCTGGCAGGATAACCCCCCCCCCCCCATTAGCATGATTAGCTTGTTTGGGGAGATCTATGTCTAAATGGGTGACACGGAGTGTCTAAAATGCTTTCGTAAAAAAAAAAAAAAATAATAAAATGCCTGTACCCGACTGTGCTAATAAGGCTAATTTGAATTTGAAAGTGAGAGAAGCTGCAGCTGATCATTAAAAACAGCATCCATCTGCTCCGGGGCTTCTCCGATGTTACTTCAACCGCACCTAAACCCGAACCGCCCAGCAGCCGGAACAACAGACCTGCAGCTCCACAATGCCCCAGAGAACCCATTTCCATGGAAACTGTGCTGACTCGTTACGAGCGTATCCCCTAATTATTATTTCTAATTACCCATTTACCAGCTAGTTAGCATTCAGGGGCTACAGACATCGTGCAGGAACGGTTTGATTAAACTGACAAACAGTTCAAGGTGTTGCCCTGACCTCCCAATCCACCAGATCTCAATCGGATCAAGCTTCTGTGGAATGTGCTGGACAAACAAACAAAATCCGACCGCTGCTGTTCATGTCTCTGTGCCAGATAGCACCGGACACCTTCAGTGGTCTTCAGGAGTCTGTACCTCGGCTGGTCAGAAGTGGGATCCATCACAGGATTCGGTTTAAATGCTGCGACTGATTGGTGTAATCGTCTGATATGGTAAGAAAGAATGGAATCTGGTTGGTTCAGAGGATTTAGAGGAAGTCTAAACGCAGAGTCCAGAATCTGATCGGTTCAGCGGAGATCGGAACCGGACCTCATTGGTGTAGGGGAGATTGGAATGGAATCTAAAAGCTTTAGAGGATTTAGAGGGAGTCGCAATGGGATCTGATAGGTTAAGAGAAATTCAGAATGGAATCCGATTGGTTTGGAGGCAGTTGGAATAGAATCTGATTGGTTTAGAGGATTTAGAGGAAGTCCAAAGGGATTATGATAGGTTTAGAGGAAGTCATACTGGATTGTGATTGTTTTAAAGGATTTACAGAAAATTAGAATGGGACCTGATTTGGAATAAATGATTTAGAGGAAGTCAGAATGGAATCTGATTGGTGTAAAGGAAGTTGGAAAGGAATGTGATTGGTGTAAAGGAAGCTAGAATGGAAGCCCATTGGTTTGAAATGGAATCTGATTGGTTTAGAGGAGTTTGGAATGGAATCTGATTGGTTTCGGCACAGTGCTACAGAGCTGAAAGCAGGTTGAGAATCGGAGCCAGACAGGAGCTCGGCTCTGAATGAGGCTAATTAGGTCGTTATGTATCATTTAGACTGAAGCGTATTAGCGACCTGATGCTAATGGATCGTGCTCCAGCTTCTCTGGACCATGTAACCACCAGCTCAGAGAACGTGGGAGGAACCAGAACCCGAATACATATACACACACACACACAGCTCATCCAGAGATTAGTTCATCAGCACTAATGGAGCACAGTGTCAGGTCAGAAAGATAGGAAAATAATGTAAAGAAAGACAGAACAAACAAACAAAAAAGAAATAAGTACAGAAAATAAAGTGTAAAAAAAAGAAAAAACTGTAATAAAACAGGGCTACACTAAAAAACCACATTTAAAGTAAGAAATCAGTAAAAAAGTAAAAAAAGACCATAAAACTCACAGAATGAAGAAAAACGGGGAAAATCATGACATGCCGTCAGTGAATGAGAAGGATAAGGTACAACCGAAAGGAATTAGAAAATGGTGAAATCTATTAACTAAAAAACAACAAACAGGGCAGAGCAAAGAAAAACGAAAAACGTAAATAATGAAACGAAAAATGGAACAAAAGTACATGATCAATAAAATAAATTAAAGGAATGACAAAAGAAAGAAAAACAAGTAAATAATTAGAAAGAATCAAATAAAAAGATGTATGAAAGAAAGTGACATAAAAACGAACATTAAAGTAAATTAAGAAGAGAGGGAAAAATAAAGTAAGAAAGAAAGCTGGCAAAAAGAAGAAAAATACAATGAAAACAATAAGATAGGACAAGAAAAGTAACAATTAACAAAATTAATAACTAAGAAATAAGGGAAACAAGAAAGTGTGAACAAATTACAAATTAAAGTGAGAAAACACACACACACACACACACACACAAACGCTGGAAGGCTTCCCTGGATCTCTGGATGGTGGCAGATACCATCTGGCTAACAGCAGATCCAAATATGCAGCACAGTGTGTGTGTGTGTGTGTGTGTGTGTGTGTGTGTGTGTGTGTGTGTGTGTGTGAGAGAGAGAGACGCGCTGCATTTTTTTTTAGTAAATTATTGACTCTGTTAGATGCTGAAAAAAGAAAAATATGGAGGGGAAAAATAAACAAACATAAGGGAAAGAGTAAAAAATAAAGAATAACAGAAAAGCTGAAACAAACAAGAAAAAAAGAAAAGTGCAGAATAAAAAAGACATAATAAACAACAAATACCAATATAAAATATATTTAAAAAGCCTTAAAATAATAAAGATCAAGAAAGAGATAAGTAAAGAAAAGTAAGTAAAAAGTAAAATAAACAAAAAATGAAGAATGGGTACACAAGAAAAAGAATGTAAAAATAAAGAAAGACAGAACGAAAGAAACTTAAGTGAAATAAATATTCAGTAAAAATAGAAAGAAGGAAATAACTGTAGTAAAAAAAACTGGAAAGTGAAAAACAAAAAAGGGACACAATATACAACAAATACAAAAAGAAAATATACAACAGCCTTAAAATAATAAAGTTCAAGAAAGACATAATTAAAGAGTCAATTAAAACAAAGAAGAAAAATCAACAACAACAACTAAAAACATCAAAAGAATCAACAAAAATACAGACTAGGTACAAAAGAAAAAGAATTTAAAAATAAAGAATGGAAGAAAGAAAGAAAGACCCCTAAGTGAAATAAATATTCTGTAAAAATAGAAAGAAATAAAGAATTGTAATAAAGAAAAACAGAAAAGCTGAAACAAACAAACAAAAACAAGAAGTGCAGAACAAAAAAGACAATATATAATAATATATAACAAATACAATAACAAAACATAAAAAACCTAAAATAAAATAGATCAAGAAAGAGATAAGAGTCAGTTAAAGCAAACAAGAAAAAGCAACAACAACAACAACAAAAAAAATCAAACAAAACATCAGAAGAATCAAAGAAAGAAAGAAACCTGAAAAATATATTCAGGAAAAATAGAAAGAAGTAAATAAAAAAGTACATCAAACAAAACTGAAATAAAAAAAGAAACTGAAATGAGAAGGAGAAAAAGTAAAATAACAAAACTAAAATTAAAAGGCATGAATGAATAAAATATAAAAGAATATAGATATATAAATATTTAATGCTATCTTTAATAAAAAAAAAAACAGACATAGGGTAAAGATAAACATACAATTAAACAAAAACAACTGAAAAGGAAAAAAACAAGGGAAAATGAAACAATAAAAAATGAAAAGAGAAATATACAGAAAACTTAACAGAAAATTAGAAAAGAAATAGATAAATAAAAAATGAAAGTGAAATGAAAAAAGAAAAAAAATGAAGAAATGAACATATTTTACTAAATTAGAAAGTTTAAAAAAAACTGTGTAGCAATTTAGATTTGTCTTGGAAAAAATGTAACACACACACACACACACACACACACACACACACACACACACACACACACACACACCCCTTTGAGACGATGGACGTCGACCAAGCTTCCTTTTAGCCGTTGGCTAATTAAGCTGCTTTGCTGTAGTACTTCAGTTAGGCCCTGATCTAGATGGTTATTTTATTTCTTCATATGATTTTAACAGTAAGAAACTGATGCTGCCTCACAACCAGAATAAAAACAACAAATACGGCAAACCTTTAAAGAATATTGATAGTGAAAAATGATAATGAGTCAAAAATGACTGGCTCCAGCTGCCAGATGAAGTTTGGATTCCTCAGGAACACCTGGTAACACCGGCCTCTGGGTTTGTTTACCTTTAGCTGAACTACATTAGCAGTAATCAAACCTGCTCCTTGGCAGAATTTCAGGATCCAGGTTCCTCTTTGGAGCTCTGGATATTTCACAATCATTTTTTCAGTTGTTTGGTTTGTTTTTCATTTGTCATGTTTAGGTTGAGCTCCAGATGGATGCTAATTATCCTTGCATTGCGTCTGAGAAGGGATCTTCTGGCGTAGATGTTTATGAGCTCCTCAAACACTGCAGCCGTTCTGCTCCTGGCTATTAGCGTTGTTTCCTGTTTATTATCATGATTAGTTCCCTTAATTGCTCTTCTTAAAGAACAGAGGTTGAAAATTCATTAGCATGATCGTTAATGAGCTCAAGCTGTGACCTTAGATAACCTTCTACTCAAACACATGCACAGACATGGAGATGGAGGTGGAGGTTCCTGAACATCTCAATTGTCCATTTATGGGGTTTTGCTTTCTGCGCTGAGATGGTGTTGCCTCTAGAGTGTGGACCTTTCTTGAAAAGGTGTCACTGAAGACATGCTACATCCTCCAAACCTTCTGTGTACTTGGGTGGCTTCAATTGAGACGTGGTGTTTCTTCTGGAGGAGCTAAAAGAGAGCTTTGTCGGACAGATGGTGTTGGGTCTGGATGAAACTCAGACACCTGACATCCTTCAAAACTTTATGTTCTGAGAGCTTGTTCGGCATGAAAGCTGATAACGTTACTCATAGGGGAGCTCCAGCTTCTGGAGGAGCTCCAAAAGGTCAGGACTTTGCAGGAAAGGTGGCATTAGGGCAGGACAGGACTCCTTGAGAAGTTCCAGAAGAACAGATGGTGTAGGGGCAGGAAGCTGAGAAAGAGTTGCTCTTAGGGCAATGCTCTTCCCAGAGGAATTAAGCAACAACCTCCAATCCATTTGTGAACTTGTGTGGCTTCAATTTTGAATTGCTGTCGCTCTGGAGGAGCTCCAGCAGGGGCAGAATTCTGACAGAAAGCTGGCATTGTGGCAGGAACCCCATGGTGTTGGGGCAGGATGGAGGACAGGCTACATCTTCCAAATTGCTGTTGAACTTCTGTGCATCAAGATTGAGACGGTGTTGTTCCCTGAGAAGTTCCAGAAGGTCAGAGCTTTGACAGGCAGATGGTGTTGGGGCAGGAAACCGAGAAAGAGTTGCTCCTAGGTTAACAATCTTCTGGAGGAGGTCCAGAAGGGGCAAAACTTTGTCAAAAAGGTGGTGCAGCGGCAAGGTGGATTTAAGCAACATCCTCCAAACATTCTGTGAACTTGTGTGGCTTCAATTTTGATCCGCTGTCACTCTGGAGGAGCTCCAGAAGGGGCAGAACTTTGACGGAAAGGTGGAATGATGTTGCTTCGGGAGTCAGTTTGGATCCCGGTATTGAGTCTTCAGTAAGGTTTTGTTCCTGGAGGAGCTTAATCTGGGCAGAATGTTGTTGGATTGCTGTACGGAACGTGCCATCCAAGCTACCAAACGATCCCAAGCTCATACAGCCAACACTTTTTGGAACTGAGGGGTCGATGGTGCTGTCAGTAATGGAGGAACCTTATCAGAGCGAGAGCAGTCGCTTGAAGAAGTGCCAGGTCCACCGAGCCCTGATCGATCGTCCCTCTGTTTCTCTCGCAGCTAAATTGATTTGGTTTGATCCCAATCTCATTGGGCTGAGTGAGAGGGCGAGCAAGGTAGATGCAGAGAGAGAGAGAGAGAGAGAGAGAGAGAGAGAGAGAGTGGAAGAAGGTACAGCGCCAGTCTGGCATTGATTATGTACTAACTGTGATGAAAGAGAGACAGTCCAGCAGCCGTCAAACTAACCTGCTGAGACAGGAAACGTGTGTGTGTGTGTGTGTGTGTGTGTGTGTGTGTGTGTGTGTGTGTGGGTCAGTTAACACTTTGTCTGCCCATGACCCGAATGATAACGAGGGTTTAAAATACAGAAAGATTGATTCGAAATCTGTCTCTAAAACCAGAGCTTTCATTTTATTAGCTAACTTAACTGTACTGTTTTAATTATTATTATTTTATTTATTTATTTATTTATTTATTTATTTATTTATTTTGTTTTAGAGTTGGCCCAACTCTAAGTTTAAAGCAAGTAAGACTAAGTTTAGATTTTTGTCAAATAAAAACATTTTTTTCCAAACACAAATATGCAAAAAAATACATTTTTAAAATGTAATTAAAAATTAATTATTATTTAGCATCGAAAAAACTGATAGCCTTTTTCTTTTTTTTCCCTCTTTTGTTACTTTCCTTCTGTCTTTGCGTTGAACTTTCTTTCATTCTTTCTTGTTCTACCTTACTTTAGCACATTTGTTTTATCCCCCTTTTTGTTCTCTTTTATGAAATCCATTTTCTTTCTTCTCTATCTTCTTTCTTTTGCTCTTATTTTTGTTTCTTTTAGTTATGACAAGCAAAAACCCGAACCCCTAAGATGTGGATTTTTACAATTCACATATGTGCACTAAAAGTACATTTTTGAAGTTAATTTAAAAAGAAAAACATTAAAAACAATACTATCATTATCTGCACTAATAATAGTAACCAACAACTGATTTTTCTTTTTCTCTTCTTCCTCTTCTTTTGTTGCTTTCCTTTTTCTGTCCGTCTTTCACTTTATTGTTTCCATTTCTGTTTCTTCGTTCTTACTTTATCACATTTGTTTCCCTCTTTTTGTTCTCTTTGTCTGAGTTATTTCTTTCTTTTGCTCTTCCTTCTATTATTTTCTTTTGTTCTTGTAAAACATGCACCTGTGAAATAAAATATGTATTTTTGTCTTTTCTTTGTTATTTTACATTCTTTATCTTGTTTTGTTTGTCTAATTTATTTTCCTTTTATTTAAGTTCATGTTTTCTCAGACATTTCCTCTTTCTTCATTTCTTTTTTCATTGCGTCTTTGTTCTGTTTTTTATTTCCAGCTTTTACACAAAATTGTATCAGAATAGCCTTTTTTTTTTTTTTTTTAAGAAAACAGTCAATAGAACAATTTGCAATGCATTGTGGGAAGTGCATAGAAAAGAACTTGAGCTCTTTCCTCTAATAGCAGACAACGAGTCTGTTTGGCCGATCGTTAATATTTAAAACTGTTACTGCTTTATAAACACAACTGGAGCGTCCCAAAGAATCTCACACACACACACACACACACACACACACACACACACACACACACACACACACACCTCTGAGATTAGAGACAGAGACCGTGCTGTGTAAATCTTTTCTACTGACAGATTCAGTGCAGTCTAATTCACCCAGGTGTGTGTGTGTGTGTGTGTGTGTGTGTGTGTGTTTTCTCCCATAAATCTCTGTCTCATAATTACACATCCTGACCTAAAGCACGGCGCTACAACATTATCATCATCATCATCGGATCCAAACTCACAGGCTTTCTCTCGTTCTGTTTTTCTTCCTTCTCTCTATACTTTATCTCCCTTTTTCAATATCTTCCTCATTGTCTTCATTTTTTTGCTCATTTTTTGTTCCTTTTCCCTGATCTTTTTTTGTTTTGATGCCTTCTTTGTTATATTGTTTGCCTCGCGCGTTGTTCTCTTTATTTGTTATACATCATGAAAGTTATAGCGAGCAGACAAACAACAAGCACAAAAACAATATTATAGTTATTCACACTGATAACAATGTCCAACCGATTTCTCTTTCACTGCTTTATTCTTTCTCTTTTGTTTACTTTTTGTTTCTTATTTGTCCTTTTATCCTTTCATTCTCTGTTGGTCTCTTACTTATCTGATCTACTTTTTGTTTGGTTTTCTTGGCTTCTGACTCGGCCCTTTGTGCGACGTGATGTCTAGTCGGAACTCACAGTAACACTTTAGCGTCAGTATCAGAAGGGAAGACGCTATGTTATGTTCAGCTGCCAACTTCATGAACTTAGTCGCGGTTTGTAGGATTTTGTCTCCTTTTTTAGGAGGCGAGATGCCAGGCTAATTAGCTTCCCCTGCTGGCGGGACGAGGCGCGGTTTGGCGCTGTGTCACGAACACAAATAAATAAACATGCAAAAGGGAGGTGAGTGGAAGTCGGGAAGCTGAAAAGCAAACAAGACCAAACCCTTTTTTTGCGATAAAGGGCGAGACGTTCGAGTTGGTACTGACATCATTCGGATCATAGCTGGGCATGAGGGCATGGGTTTGAATCCCAGGTGGACTGGTGCCCTGTTCGGGGGGGGGGGGGCATCCAGTGACGTACTAATTTACAATGCATTTAGAAGAAGACCTACAAATGGTTTGGGATAATCACACTCGGGATTAAATCGGGTGTATTAGAGCAGAGGAAACACTCGCCGTACGTTGTTAATTACCTAAGAAGTACGCTTTGTTTCCAGCCTAATCATCGGTTTTTGCCTCATTCTCTCCGCAACAATGGACCCCACCAGGCTGCTGATGGCCGCGGGGCTCGTTCTGAGATGGCAGCGTTTAATTAGTGGCAAATCATCTGCCGCCGCCTGGCCTGGCGTTAAATTATGTCCCTGGCCGAGATGACCTTTTTTTAAATGACGTATCGATTGGTTAATTCCACTCCGAGTTCGCTCGGCACCTCTGTCTGGTCCGCGTGCGGAACCGAGGCGACTCTCTCTCCCGTGTTGATTCAGAGGAATCGCGGCAGGCCGTGTGATATTTTCCACGAGTGTTTGCTTTGTGCCGAGGAGCTCGGATCTCGTGCCGTACGCACGCCTACGGTTTTGTCATTCTAATTGAGACCACTTAAGCCCTTTGCCTTTTTACCAGTTACGAGAACATGCCAGCTCACACAAGAGGATGCAAAGGCGTCAGGCATGGCGGGTTTTCAATTTGCACCTGGAAATGTTTAGCAAGTCGAATGGCTTTAAGGTTTGGTTCGAGCTTTGGGTAGGGATCGAACTCATATGGAGCAGGAGGTAATGGATGATCACAGTTAGTGGTGTTTCAATTTTAAAACTGTTATTACACCACAGTTAGTTTAGACTCCGCAATCTGATTGGCTGAGCGACGTCCCAGGGATGGCAATACCAAACTCTTTAAAAACTTCGCACGTAACCTAGCAATGATGCCAGCCCTAACAAAAAGTTCATAAAGTCTTTGCATGGATGGATTCATAGCTGTAGATCCATTTTAGTCCAGTGAACAAAAATGAACCGAACCAGCTTCTATGTCATTTTTATGTGATGGATCGGTCAGAAATGTTACGGGGCGGTTATACAGCATAAGCAGCATCATCAGTTCCGTCAGCTCCATTCTTTCTCATTTTCGTCATTTGCTGGTGTTAAACTCGAGCTAACGATAGAATGGAACTGAATTTACCTCACCGAATGCAGATAAACAAATCGTTTTTACTGTCCTCTGTATCTTAATGGAACAGTTGTATAATTGCAATAACACACTCATGACCAGTACCCAGTGCCAATATCTCACATTATAGCACTCATTCTTGTGCATTATCGCTTAAGTATTTGAGCGAATATGTCAGAAATCCACCCTCACTCCTCAACAGAGTCCTGTTGGACAATTGTGGGTTGACCCTCAACAAGTCTGACTTTGCTCCAGCAACGGATTCGAAAAATGGCATCTTCGCGAAGTTGCCCACCGTCTAATCTTTTGGAACCTAATGGCTTTGGCCCGTGGCCTGAATAGCAAAGCAGGGAAAGATTTGGGATGGAGCCAGAGTCCATTTTGACCTCGTTAGCACTGCAGGAGGACGGGAGGGCCACAACGGAGCAGCAAAATGGCCGAGGTCTTGTACCTGTGCTGCTCTGCGCTAAGGTTCTGCTGATAATTCCTAATAAAACATGCCCAGCGTTTGCGAATAAACTCAATGACATGTCAGGTTTGGTCAGTTAGGAAGGAGGAATGCAGATGGAACTGCGGGATGGGCGAACGCCGTTTCTCTATGGGCGGCAAATGCAGTCGGGTTGATTGAAGGCTCAGGTGAGGTGGACCTTCCAGAGGCACTTAACAAGATTTAGAAAAGAGTGATAGATCTTTCGCTTTTCAGATCCATTTGAGGAAAGAGAAACAATAAAAAAAAACAATGATAAACAATATAAAAGATAGAGAAGTTGGGAAAGCAGTGGTGGAGCGTGAGTGGGAGATGAGAACCGAGACCCGAGGAGGAAGATGGAATCGAGAACAAAAAGGCAAAGTATTCCTGCTGCTCTAACACAGGATATTTATAGAGGCGAAAGCCTTCAGGCTAAAACAGAGAGAAGGAGGGAGGGAGGGAGGGCCAGGAGGTGACCTGTTGCTTCTGCAGCATTCTAACTGGCGAGAACAATTAATAACTCCTCCGAAATGGCTTCACGCCCACACGCATCGACTCAGGCACCATGAATATTTATGGGACGAGCACATCATATCAGAACTGTGAGCGGTAGCCAAAGGAGTGAGGTCAGGCTTGAGGTGACCCGCCAGCCTCAGCGCTTGTTATGGGGGCTTTTGCAGAGCTACTACGGCTGTTCTGTGATCTCGGGAAGTTGCATGATCTTGGTTTATCTTTAGTCTGTTTCTGCGTTATCATGAACTACTGATGCTATTCTTGAAAGCCTAAAAAAATATTACTGCACTCCAGCAAGGGGCAACTGCGCTTCCAAACTATGCACCCTGGAAATTACTTTCCTGGGTAAATAAAGGTAAAACGATGTGCCTTTGACGGTGACAGCCATTGACACATTGTTTTGGCTTGTAGCTTGTGTTGGATTCCATTCATGATGCCAATTTGGCAGCAGTACCTCTCGCAGTTTGAATGACAGGGGAATCAAACTTTAGAAGGAAATTTATAGGACTCAGAAAAGATTGTAGATTCTGGCTAATGGAACACCAGCTTATAAGCATTTTCTGACCATGATGAGTGACATAAAAGACCTCTGCTTCGATCCTACTGGAGGCCAAAACAAACCCGCAGCCAAAGGATACTATATGACCTAGAACTTGACTTATTCGTAGTAGCTTTCTGGGTGCTCGTCCGGGAGTATTTAGCTGTTTTTCATCAGGTCTTAATGCAACGTGTACAAGTTCAAATTTACTGCACACGTCAGCTAGTATTGTACTCTCAAACTAACCCTTTGTTTTGGCTCTCTTTGTCCACAGATGACCCAGGAGCAGTATATTCTGGCGTCTCAGCCAAATGCCCTTCAGAGGCCAGGCTGCCCCACTCCTTATCCAGTGGGCATTTATGGCTGGCGAAAACGATGCCTCTACTTTTTCATCCTTCTCCTTCTTGTCACCATGATCGTGAACCTTGCCCTCACCATCTGGATTCTCAAGGTCATGAACTTCACTGTAGTAAGTACAGCTCATATTTCTTCACTTTCTCTTGTCTGTGTTTCCGCTATCTCTCATCTATGGGGATTAATTGTGGTTACTGGATGGTTTCCCTTGTTTGGCAGACTTCACAAAACCAACAGAGGGCAAATGGATGAGTTATGAAACAACTTTTGCATTGTATTTTATCATATCCACCCTTACTGAGCACAGACTGTTTTGAAGCAGCTATAAAGAACGGGATGATAAGAACCTCAGGGAAGGTACTCTATACTTTAGGCCTCAGAATGCCAGATGTGCTCTAGATGACAAGAGATTTCATACCCTATAGCTGGACTGGCAGCTTCTAGGGTTCTAGGCGGGAGCAGAGACTTCTGGTGCTCAGAGCAGCAGGTGCAGAATCTAGATGGATTTCAGAGCTTGTAAATCTCAGGACATCATTTTGGCAGGTTAGGGATTCGGACTGCAGGCAGTAACCTGTAGACCACAGGAAGGGGCAGTTACTTTTAGATTGTTGTACATTTGTGAAAGCTTACAGATTTTGGGCAGAGCGAAAGCTTATAGAACTGTGGGCATGAGGATTTAGGGTGGTAATATAAAGATATTAATGGGAGCAGAAGGTTTGAAGGAGCTTGAAGAGGCAAAACTTGGATGTCTCTGGGCTGAAAGTTGTAGGAAAGAAAAAAATGCAAAAAGGATTGTTTGTGGACCTCAGATAAGGTAGCAAAAAATATAGAAGCATGGTAATAAAAGATTGTTACAAATTACGTATCCTGGAATTTACTTTCCTGGGTAATACAAGGTAAAACGATGACCTTTGAAGGTGGCAGCCCAGTGAAAAATTGTTCAGATGGGGGAAAGCTTGCCATACTAAAAAAAAAAAAAAAAGGCTTTCCTTCAAGAACGGTGATATGACACCAATTCTCTGACCCGTCGAGACACGGACTCGCTCGAGACACAAGACTGCTGAAGGTGTCCTGTGGCATCTGGCATCAAGACGTTAGCAGCAGATCCTTTAAGCCCTGGATGACAGGCAATGCCTTTGTCAGCTTTCTCAAACCATTCCCTAACAATATATCCTGCTGAAGGGCTGTACTTGGTCTGTAACAATGTTTAGGTAGGTGGTACTCTGCCAGTTAACCTCCACGCGAATGCCAGGACACAGCACTGCCCACAGCATCACACTCTCAAACCTATACAGTGGGTTTAATGGTATGGTAATATAACATGATAATTCTGGAGCTGTATGACTACTCGAGATAAAAGGTGCTTAACGGTCCTGTGTTTGGGCAGCTGTTGGCATCAAGCCAGACAGATAAACAGGCTTTTACAGCATTACAGAGGTGTTTCTTTCTAAGGGCTGCCTTTGCAGGAAAATAGCTGCGCTAGGAAAGGGGAGTAAATGCGTTGTGATGCTGATTCAGAGGGGAAAAACAGCTCTGCTGTGATTACTTCAGACCGCAAACCTCCTGCTGGCCTCTACAGCCTTCACAGCCCGTAGTATTCCACAGCTGCCACCCTGGAAGCCGCCTCTTCCGACTCAATTTGCACTGCTGGTCAGACACTATTACAGTGATGATATCCCATAAACCCCTGAGGGTGCCCACCTTTCAGTTCCTGATTGGTGCAAAGCACTCAGAGTAGCTAAGAACGAGAAAATAAACCAAACACGAAACTGATCTTTACTACAGCGTCCAACATGGAATGGTGCCAATAGGTACCTACCAAGGTTACCAAGCCTCCACCATATTTAATGGTTGGGATGACACCTCGAGTTCTAGGTGTGCCAATTATATGAACTGGCAAATAATGCTAGGTTCCCCTGTAATCTTGTTTTTGGTCTCTAATGAATCAGTCCTGATAAAGCACTGTATAACAAAAGAAACAAAACCAAACGCTAACGCAAAATACAGGTATGTTAAATTAAAGCCGTGCCAGGGTGAGGGCGACGCCTCCGGAGGGTGCTTCTCTCTCCCCCGTAGGGGCTTTTTTTTTGATAATTTGGGGAATGCAGTTCTACGACATTAAGGGCAAGGCAATCAGTTCCGCACGCCTCACTTTGGCTCGCCTTATTATGGATTTGATGAATAACGCTTGGTGTTGAGCCGTCGCTCCCGATAGTTTATTAACTTTCAATGTCATGGGTCGAAGGAGCAAAAGGACGCAACGCCGTCGTGCGTGCATGTGTATTTCATTTTCCGTTGGACGGTTTTTTTGGGGTGAATTTTTTTTTACCGCCTCAGAGAAAATGAGAAAGGGAAATGTTGTATTAGTCATTCTATATTACACTGACAAGTGTGTGTGTGTGTGCGTGTGTGTTGTCAATTGCTGCGTTAGCGTTCCAGAAGCACTGCTCAGAGAGACAGCATGAGAAAGATCAGAGCGAGAGAATAGAAGAGGAAAAAGATAGAAAACAAAAGAAGAAAAGGAAAAAGGAAAAGAAAGGGTTCTAAGGCTGTCAGTAATTCTGGAGCTAATCAGCCAAAACTTTAAAGATTTGCTCAGACCAAATAACATAACGTTAATTATCTAGTTCCGGCAGCGCATGTCAGGCTCTGGGATATATTGGGCGATAAGTGAACAGTATGTTCTCATAGTGGATGTGTTGGATGTGAGAGAAATTTAGCAGGTCAGCGTGTTGGCACCCATCTCATCTGGTCCGACTGGCCAGAGAGCTGCTGTGGTACAAGTCACAGAAACCTTTAATGCTGGATATGGGAGATAATGTGTCCCAGCACAGTGCAGCGCCCCCTGCTGATTATAGGTCTGCCTAGCAACAACAGGCATCAGATCGTCAGAACTGGAGTCAATGGAAGAAAGTGGTCCTGTTACTTTTGGACAGTCTGATACTTGGGCACCGTTTACCCAGGGAGGTGATGGCACCAAGGGTCCAGGCATTCATGTGGGCGATAATTTGATGCGCAATGATGACCTAAATGTTGATACACAGCTGATTGAGAGGAGAGAGAGAGGAGCGAGAGGAGAGAGAGAGAGCTTGCTATTATTAAGAATTTTCCCATCAGGCACTTGGGTTTAACCACAGATAGTTTGGAGTACTTAACGAGCCTGGCAGACCGTGAGATCAATCCGTCCAACACGCTGTACGTTATCGAACGTCCTGGTGTGTGTGTGTGTGTGTGTGTTTGTGTAGCCTTGTATTCATTTCCACAGCATAAATTTTTAAAAGCGGCTTCCACCGAAGGTTGTTGGAATCCAATGCGCTATTGATCGGCTGCAGGTTTGTGTGTGCGCGACTCTGTTAAATATCTCAGCACTAGCCATGACCTCCTGATAGGTTATGATTATTAAAGTTCTTGAGGAACCTCGTTAGCCACCTAGTAAGCAAAGCGAGCACCCTAGCTTTCCTTACTGTACGAGTCGAGCCAGCTACTTTATTAGAATGCAATCACATGGCAGCCTCACAATGCATTCAGACATGGAGACGTGATCAAGGGAAACCGAGCAACAGAATGGGGAAGAAGGCGATTTAAGTGACTTTGAACATGGCCTGGTTGTTGGTGCTAATATTTCAGGAACTGCTGATCTACTGGGATTTTCACACAATGCCATCTCTACGGTCTAAAAAAGAGAAAATACCCAGTGTGGGCAGTTCTCTGGGTAAAAATGTCTCGTTGATGCCAGTTGGGCAGAGGAGAATGTCTGAACACACAACACGTTGAACCTTGAAGGTGATGGGCTACAGCAGCAGAAGGCCACACCGGGTGCCCCTCCTGTCAGCTAAGAAATTGTACAACTCACCAAAATTGGGCGGCAGAAGACTGGCAAAACAGATCAATGGTTCAGGCTGGTGGTGGTGGTGGTGGTGGTATAATGGTGTGGGGAGGTATTTTCCTGGCACACTTTGGGCTTCTTAATACCAACTGAGTTTCTTTTAAACCCCACAGCATAGCTGAGTATTGTTACTGGCCATGTCCACCCCCGTTATTACCACAGTCTACCATCTAATGGCTACTGTACTCCCCAGTCACCAGGTCTCAATCCAACAGAGCACCTACTAAGTGGCCGGTGAGCGTGTATCCAATGTTCAAAGGGTACTTGGTTCTCAGAGTCCTATGTTGGTAGCATCCAATAAATATGGCAGAAAAATCGCTTAAGAAATAAAAATGTGGGTTAATTTAAACTACCTTGAGGCATAATAGGAAAGTTAAAGGCTTTGCCCATGAATTAGCCTTCTACAGCCTATGTATAAGAGGCGGGCTCATTAAGCCTCCAGCTTATAGTGAATGAAACTGTTAATCAGGTCAGCACGGGTCCTGGCGCTGGTGTTTTGCCTTTAAGCTGCCATTTTTTTGTCACCTCTAATGCTCATTATGGGAAATCAGAGGGTTCTAAATGGCACTGCCAGTGAATTACCTTCTACAAAAGGGACAGGGGATAAAAGGCCTCATAAATTGAGTCCGGAAGGTCCAAGCAGGCTACAAAGAAGTCTTAAAGCGGAGTCAAATCTCGCACTGCATCAGGAGGCCATATTGTTGAAATATTCCTTGAGCTCGAGGCTTCCCTCAAAATGAAAGGGGCACCTCTTGATTAACAAGCAGCAAAGAGTAAGAAATGCACAGAACTGGGGTTCAGGATAAAAGTTGACGAGAAGGGTGGGGATTGTGGCAACTGTGGTGACCATGGGCTTTGCGTAATTGCTCATCTGACCATTCTTCTCCCTCTTGTCTCTCCAGGATGGTATGGGCAATCTACGAGTGACCAAAGAAGGCGTGAGGTTAGAAGGCATCTCAGAGTTCCTTCTTCCCCTCTATGTGAAGGAGATTAAATCCAGATGGGTAAGCCCTCTCACAGAATGATCCATTCAGTCACCCATGACTATCCACCTTCCCCATCCATTTATTTGCCTACATCAACCGATTAAGAAAAAACCCTTTAAACCAGACTGTTAGGGCTACATTTGGTAAATGACACTACATCCAAAAGCCCTCAGTGGTCAAATTTTAACTTGCTCTTCGGACACCAGAAGAGATAAAGAGGCGGACCGAGAGTGAGGGTTTGAGGGTGAAATTGCAATATGGTGCCAAAATCCGGAAAGAAATGGATGAAGTCTCGTCAGTCTGGCACAGGCAGCCAGAGCAAGAAATGAGAGTGAAAATTGACGAGGGAGGGGAAAAAGGGTAACCAAGAACAAATCTAAATAGAGTTTCTGTTTTTAGAGGCATAATTAACCCAATTTGCATCCTTACATAACAACATTTGCATATTTGCTGGAAGCGCATCGGTACTCCTCTTTTTTCAGTTAAATATTTGTCAGGTGGTTGAACGGAAAGAAAACCTTGGACGACCTTTTGGCCTTTACATTTAATAAGGTCCCGCTTCTTGCGATGTCTCCTAGCTTTTAGCGGGGTGAAGGGCCAGGAGTGTTACCCTCTGAATGCAGGTCATGATTCTGTTTGCACTCATCCTTGTTAGGACTATGCCTAGAACTGTGTCTTCATCGACGTGGATGAACCCATGACCCTGGCATTGCCTGCAAAGTTACCCTATTGCCCTCAAGGCACTGACTGTTTGAATCAGGCTGAAATGAATTGGATATTCTTGATTATTTCCCATCGACTCAGCAGCCTGACTGATCCAATCGCACACCTAGACCAGTACTGGTCAAGAGTCAAATCCACTCTGCTTACTGCTGAATTCATCCACTGGAAATCAAAGCCCACTGCTGGATGAGCCCTCAACACTAGTCCTGAAGTGCCACATGATTAGAGGCCACAAAATCAAGGCTAGGAGCTCTCCATGAATCAGCAACTCCGGAGCCATATTTCTCAAGGTTCAAACATCACACATCAACGGCAACTCATGCCAGTCATGTTAGTACAGGCTGGATTCACCCGGCAGGGATGCAAGAAAGGCTAAGCTGGGATTCTTCAGTGCCGGCAATAGCCAAAAATGTTCTGGGGATGGTGCCAGTTCTCTGCAGTTACACTTCATAGAGTCCGGGATTAATTAGAAGACTTTTAGAGTGTGATGGGTTGGTCTTGTTGTTCTTGACAGTTGTCAGGAAATCAAGAAGCATAGAGGAAACTGCATTCCACTTTAGTTTGAGGATTTGGGAAGCTGTCTGGTAGTGTATGAAGGGTCAGAGACTAGACTCTGAATATACAGTGTATTAAGACAATGTGGATAAAGAGACAGCAGACAGACGCTGACAGCTGCAGTGGAGCTCTTCAGCGAAGGACAAATCAAACCATGTCGACCAGATAAGAAACCATCAAAAGCGTTGACAGCAAACGCAAATGGATCGCCAAAAAAATCAGAAGGACAGTGTGCAACGTACAGCCGTTTCAGAGAGTGCAAGGTCCAAAGGGGACAGCAGATCCACCTGATGAGATCTGTCATGTGGCTACAGAGCGAGAAAATCAGAACGTCTGAAATGCATGAAGTCCCCAAGTGACTGGCCTTCAGGATCCACAACAGGAGCTCTAGCAAGCAAGATCAATTGTACTGTATTTAATATGAATGAAGCGACATTCCTGGGCAGCGGGGAGTCTTGCTGCACGGCTCCAGGGAGTGGGTTTGATCCTCGTCATTAGTTGCTGTACAGGGAGCTCCTAAGAACATGACAAATGGATCCCCAGCTCTAATTTGCCCCAGTGCCAGACCAGGATGGGGTTTGGACCAACCAGGACAAAGAGTTTCTGATTATGAATGACTGACCTTCAGACCTTGCAGAACTTTTACATTATGGGAACTTTCTTCAAGGCCGACGTTGCAATCCTAGTCAGATCTGTGTTTGGGATGTTTTTTTTGAAAATCTGGGCTTTGCTGTCATGCCTACAGCAAGTTATGAGCGCTCCTACAGTCGTCTGGTCATTAGCAGGATGATCGAACAAGGGTCTTTGCATGTGTACTGTACGACTGCGGTGAATGATTATCTCTGGTTTCTTTCCTGATGTGCTCTTTTCTAATTGTCCCCCTTGGGAGGACATAAGAGCTCATCACGCCAAGCAGGAGAGAGAAAGGAGAAAAGGTTTATTTTTACCCTCCTCTCGCCTCTCTCTATTTTCTCGCGCTAAACAAAAAGGGGACTCTCGAGCGGCCGAGTTGCCGGAACGGCTGTGTAGGGATTTTTCTCTGGCAAGAGTCCGCTGATGTAAGCACTGCTGTCAGTCCGCAAACTGTGGTTATTCTCCACAGTTTTCTGCCTCTGACCCATCAGTTTTAGCAAAAAAAGAAGAGAGCACGCCTGACTCTTGCTCAAAGTGCCAAATTCATTTATGATGTAACTACAGAGGGAATGAGTAACCCACTTTTCTAGCTTGACTAATTTCACTGGGTAGCTGTACACGCTCGGAAGAGAGCACTAACTGCCATGTTGTGTATATACGATCTAACAGATGCTGAAGTCCACTTTCTTCTCACCATGAGTCCGGGAGATCAAGGGCGGCTATGGCATAACCGGAAACTTGACAGCGAGCCATAAATGTGGATGTCTTTGACTTGTCTAGACCAAATCATCCATTACTATCAGTGTCACATTGAGACTCGGAAGCGTCCAAAATCACAGCGATATTAATGATTCCTTCAGACAGAGCCACCGAGGGTTGAGGGCAAACCCAGGTAAAAATAGGTCCTCATTAAGCTTTAACGGCTATGATAAAAGACACTCATGGATTGAGAAGGTGAAATATTAATTCCACAAAGTCGAAAGCCTGAACACACACGCTCTTAGTCCTGCTGAGCTATGATTACACTCAGCAGCAGCGGTGCTACGAAGAGCGGAGATTATTCTGAATTCCACTCTAAAAACACTAAGTTAAGGGAATCAGGTTGAGGCACCAGCTGGGGCTCATGCATAATTGAGGTCCTTGGAATCACCACCTCTTTATGGAGAACGTGGTTTGCTCCACTTCTTTGCATAAAATAAGCATAGGTGCCATCGGTTATGCTGTTAAATACAAATTGTTATAATATACCCTTGAATTTGGGCTATAAGAGCTTTGCCCTCCGAGTAGCTGGAACTGTGCCGGTGCCAGGCAATGTTCTCAGGAACTGATACAGACAAACTGGTCATCGTGCAGCACCGGGCTGCTTACCCGTCCTAATAAAAGCTTCAAGTTGTGCATGATGACATTAATACACCTTTCCCAAGAAGACAGCTCTAGCATTTCCCTCGGAAGGCACTACGAATTCAGACTGGCACAGGGCTAGGTGCTTTACACAACTTTGGGCATTGCCCATTAGGATGTTAGGCTTGAGTGCAGCTGCTTTGGCAGCTGCCAAACTCCATCCATTAGGTTCCACATGAACAGCAGTTATTGCTTTCCAAAGGTCCAGAGTTTGGCACCACATCTGTACACAACTACTTTTAAATGCTCCGGGGTCCATTAATGGACACCAATTACAAACTCTGACCCTACCATCTGCATGTCGCAGAATAATTTGAGACTCATCAGACGAGGCAACGTTTTTCCAATCTTCTCTTGTCTGACTTTCGTGTAGCCTCAGTTGCCCATTCTTAGCTGACAGGAGTGGAACCCGGTGTGGTCTTCAAGGTTTGAGGTGCTCAGCATTCAGAGATGCTCTTCTGAATACCTTGGGTTGTAAGGAGTGGTTACCTGAGTTGCATCAAACCAGTCTGGCCATTCTCCTCTGGCATCAAAAAGGCACTTTCACACCGAGAACGTCTCTCACTGGATATTTTCTCTTTTTCGGACCATTCTCTGTAAACCCTAGAGATGGCGCTGTGTGTTCCTTAGAAGCCGTAAGGATTTGAGCCTAAATTTCTGGTGGTCTTGATTTAGTGACTGGAGAATGGACTTCTGGACCAACGTTCATAAAGCTTGTCAATACACAGATTGCGATCATGACGCAAAATCCATTTTCCATAGATGCTGAAACTGGACGAAGGTCAGAACCCGAGTTCTACAGCATCCACACTTGGCGGAATTAATTAGGGGACCGTTCTGAGTGCCATGTTGATTTTACACACTCGCAGGTAGGCATTTCAGGGCGAGTCCTGGCGGGCTCTAATGACATTTAGACAGATGTTGTGAGGAGAAGGCGGAGAGTCAGACAGTTCATCGACCTCTGGTTTCAAGGGAAATGTCGCAGGTTAGAGCTGGCGTTCCAACACTCAGAGTGACAGGACATTTCCAAATGGGTAATTTCACGCCTTCTCGGCGTGAAGCAGACTAATACCGGCACCGAATAACTGTTATAGCCAAGAGCGCCCGAATGGCTGCGGATTGACTGAAATGCAAAACCAGGTTTCTGTCATATGAACTGCCAGTCAAGCCAAAGCTGGCCACATATCAGCATGCAGAAGGTTCAGCAAATATTAGAAACACCACCAGACCCTCGAGTCAAAACCTTAACTCCTTAGAAAAATTATTTGAAAAGGTTCTGCCCTGCTCATAAAATGTATTTGACAGGGCTGGCCATGTATAAATAAGTTCTAGTTAGGACCCTCTACCAGGATGTTGGTTTTTGGGGAGCAAAAACCTTCAGAGAAGAGTCCAAGAAGAAAGTGTTCCGCCTAAAACTGCAATTCCAATTAATTGCGTAGAAGAGGCAAACGAATCGTCTCAAAAGTAGAACTGGTCCAAAAAGGACGGCTGATGACCTTAAAATAACTCGGCGTTATCTTAAGCCAGTGCATCAAGTAAAAATGGTTCCAGCAGCTCAAAGAACCCTAAATTCATGCTTCTCTGAGTCATCGGTTCCACCTCAGAACTTCTCATGATTCCAGACTGAGCCATTACCACTGGATGTTTCTTCAAGTGATAATGGTTCCAGTTTTTAACTGTGATTGTTGTGAAGAACCACTTTAGAACCCTCTTACCCACAACTAAGTTGTTTCTCTGGGTAGACCTCCTTCCACCAAAAACTGCTGATGATTCAAAGAACCCCAAGACCAGTCAGTGCTTCATCAAGTGGTAATAATTCCACTATAAACTCCTATTGGTGTTGAGAACCATGCTGGAACCCCCTCATCCAAGACTAAGCCAGGATTCTCTGGGAAGCCCTGGCTCCACCAAAGACTAGACGATGCTTCTTCAAGAGGTAATGGTTCCACCTAAAACTGTCACTGTTTTAAAGAACCATTTTGAAACCTGCTTATCCAAGATTAAGACATATTTCTCTGGGTACAACTGGCTCCACCAAGAACTGCTGATAATCCCAGATGGAACCCTTTGCTTTTTTTTACCCTCAAGAGCAGTTCAAGACTAGCTGATGCTTCTTCAATGGTCACTGTTATTGGTGAGAAGAACCATTTTGGACTGTGGTTCCACCTTAAACTCCTCTTGGTGTCGAGAACCATTTAAGAACCCTCTTATCCCAGACTAATTACTGTTTCTCCAGGTAGGTTTCCTCGAGGGGAAACCTTCTGTTCCCGAGACTAATCGAATTGACCTGAAGGAGGGTTACTCCATAATAATGTTGTTGTGACGAGGCGAGTTCGGACCAAACCGGCTTACAGCCGCCCGATCAATAACCTATTACCAGCCGCACCGGCGACCCGTCTCGGGGATCGCTGCCCGCACAAGGTGTTCATGGAGTCATGGCAACGGCGGAATGTGCCTTCGAGGCCGAAGATGGGTCGTGGTGATGGACCGGTGTCCCGTCCAGGACACTCTTACACCTGGGACCGGTGTGCACTGACCAGGAGAAGCGATAATAAGAACGTCCTGCAAAGATCACACCACGAGCACAAAGTCTCTCTATAAGAAAACGTTCAATGATACAGTTTAGTGTAACGTAGTGTGTGTGTGTGTGTGTGTGTGTGTGTGTGTTTGTTGTGGATCAATGGTGCCAATCTCCTTGGCGTCGTTCCCCGCGTTGCACTTCCACTGTGTGTGAACACACACACACACACACACACACACACACACACACACACACTGTTCTGACAGAAAGTGACAAGCATTACATCATCCTGAAAGCATCACCTCACTGCTGTTCTTCTTCTTTTTTTGGCACCTTCTCTACTTTTATTCTTTTCCTTTCAGTAGCTACAGAATGTTGTGTTTCTTTCTTTCTTTATGATGATTTCTTTTTCAGTTTCTTCCTTCAGTCCATGCCTTTTTCTTTCTTTTGTTTATAAATTTGTCTTCAAAATTCCCCTAATCTCCTTTCTCCTGTCTTTATCCTTTCTTTGTTTTTCTCTTTCCTCTTTTTGGCATGTCTGTATCCTTTCTTTATTTTGTTTCTTCCTTCCCTTAAAGCCTTTTCTTTCTTACTTTTTGTTTATAAATCTTAGATCATTTTCATACTATTTTTCATTATCTATCTTCTTTTGTCATGTCAATCTTCATCTTTTCCCTGTTGTTTATCACTTCTTTTTCCTGCCATCACATTTTTCTTTTTTACTCATTTATAAATGTACCTCTTTTTTATTTTGTCTTTTCTGTATCCTTTCTCTTTTTTATGATTAGTTTCTGTTTTTGATCGATTTTTTTCCTTCCATCGACACATTTTTGTTTATTACTTTTTGTTCATAAATGTATCTCTTTTTTATTTTGTCTTGTCTGTATCTTTTCTTTCTTTTTTGTCTCTTTTCTCTTTGTTCTGAATAGTTTTTCCCCACGCATTTGCTCCAGTATCATTTATATATATCTTGGTATCTATATCTTGCAAAACCACGTGTTTCCTTTTTGAAATTTTGTTTCTGGATTATTATCTGTTTTTGCTTTTGGATTATTGTTTCTTCTTTCCAATAATCTTTTCATTTCTCCTTTTTATTTCTTTCTCTTCTATTTTACTTGTTTTTTGCTATTGTTTTGGCAGTTAAGGGCAGAATGAAACCCTTTCTATTTAAACTCTTCTTTCTTTGTTTATCTATTTCCTTCTTTTTATTGAGTGTAAGCGTGTGTGTGTGCGTGCGTGTGTGTGTGTGTGTGTTGCAGGACAGTCCACTGGTCTTGCAGTCGGACCGGAACGTGACGGTGAACGCGCGGAACGACCTTGGTCAGCTCACGGGGCAGCTGACTGTGGGTAAGAGTGTCTCTCTCTTTTTTTTCTTTTTTATAAAAAAAAAAAAAAAAAAACATAAAAAAAAAAAAAGGATTTTTCCATCTCTATTATGGTCTTTTTGATTATTTGTTTTTTCTTTCCATCAATGCCTTTGTCTTACTTTCCTTTTCAGTTTTGATCATTTTTGTTAATATTTCTCATTTTAATTTTATCCTTTTTTCTTAATTTTTTTTCAGCAATTTATTTTTTGTTATTGTTCTTTATTTACTTCCTTTTTATTTTCAATCTTACTTGTTTTTTCTCTTTTCCATCCTAAATTTGATCTCTCAAACCATTCAAAAACGTTCTCTCTTTTTATTCTTTCTTTTTTTCATTAATTAGTTAACTGATCACTTTTCTTATGAATTTATTTCTCTTATTTAATTTGCTATTACATTTTTTTTACCTTTTTTATTTAGTTCTTTCTCCCTTTTTAGTTTTTTTGCTTTCGTTTTCTGCATTTAATTCTCACTAACAAGTATTTCTCTTTTCTATCTTTTCTGTTTTTATTCCCACTTCCCTATATCTCAGTTTTTTAGTATCTGTTTCTTCCTTCCATCAATGCCTTTTTCTTCTTGCTTTCCTTTTCAATTTCCTTTTCAATCATTTTTCTTAATATTTCTCTTTTTAATTTTGCCCTGTCTGTATTCTTTATTTTTTTTTCCCCTCTACTTGTTTTTTCTCTTTTCTGTGCTAAATTTGATCTCTCAACCCACTCAAAAACGCTCTCTCTTTTTTTATTCTTTCTTTCTTTTTTATTAATTAGCTGACTGATTGTTCTTCATTATGAATATGTATTTTACTTACTTCCTTCTTGCCTTTTACATTTTTTATAACTTTTTTTCTCTGTCATATTAACTAAAGTGCTTTCTTTTGCTGTATTTTTTTATTCTCACTAACAACTCTCTCTTTTTCTTTCTTTGTTCTTTCTTTTCCCTCGAATCCAGTTTTTCTTCTTTTTAAATTCCTTATTTCTGTTCATTTCTCTCTCGTCTTCCATTTCCATTTTTCTTTCCATCTCTCTCGCTCGGCAATAACATCAATCACCAAATGATCCGGGTCACTGTGTGTGTGTGTGTGTGTGTGTGTGTGTGTGTGTGTGTGTGTTAGTGTAACACAGCCTCAGGAGACCGGCGCTTTTCTCTCCGTCTCTAATCCCCGCCGTATGTTCTGCTGAGCGATGCCGCATTGCATTGTGGGTGACGGAGGGGGAAATTTATCAGCACTCGGGTTCGACCTCATACGCGAAGAGCAAAGGATTATGGGCCAGGAAATGGATTATTAGGATGATGTATGTACGCCAACGGCGCTAGCTTCGGCTCGAATGCGACCTTCAGCGGAAAAGTGGTAAAAAGTGGGAGGAGTAACCCTACACAGATTGTGGGCGGGGCTTGAGTTGATTCGATTTTGTGACATCACAACCTTTTTACTTCTTTAGCCCGACGTCATGAGTGATTACCATTAATTATTGGATTGATGCTCATAGGACGGTACGGACACACACACACACACACGTGCATGCACACACACACAAACACGCACACACACACACGTGCGCACACACACACACACACACACGTGCACACACACACACACACACACACACACACACACACACACACACACGCTCAACAGCACACACCCCACACACGTTTCACACACAACACACACACACACACACACACACAACACACGCACACCCCACACACAGCGTGCGCGATCCAACCCCCCACACACACACTTTCTCCCCACCCACCCCCCACACACACCCAAAAACCCACGCACAACCCCCCCACACCGCACAAAACACACTAATTCCCACACCACACCACACACACACCTTTGCTCACCACACAACACACCCCACACGCCCACACGTTCACGCACACACCATTTCCCACACACCACACACTTGCCACACACACCACACACGTGCACTACCACACACACACAAAACACACGCACACACACACGTTCACGCACACACACACACAACGTTGCACGCACACTTGCACACACGCCGACACACATACGTGCACACACACACACACAACACACACCACACAAAACACACCACTGCGCACGCGGACACAACCCGCACACATACACACACACAAACACCACAAATGTGTGCACGCACACACACACACACACACACACAAACACACAAATGTGCGCACACACACACACACACAAACACACAAATGTGCGCACACACACACACACACACACACACACACACACACAAACACACAAATGTGCGGGCAGACACACACGCGCGGACACACACACACACGCACGCACGCACTGTACAGTGGTGAAGGGCTGCCAAGTTTGGAAGTGACTTTGAGCCTCTGTTGTGAGCGCTCACAACCGCCGTCAGGCTTTCTAACGGATTGGGAGTGTGTGTGTGTGTGTGTGTGTGTGGGGGAATGACTCATCAGTAGGCAGGTTACGCAATCTCACACCGAGTGCTAGAACAGTGTTTCATCATTCGTCTCATTAGAGCTGCTGTAGTAACACACTGTAGTAAATTGTGCGTCTGTTTGTGTGTGTGTGTGTGTGTGTGTGTGTGTGTGTGTGTGTGTGTGTGCGCGCGAACGCATCCGTCTTTGTGCCGTTTGCTGATTATGACAGCCATTTTCATTATCCATGTTACTAAATTCCACACACACGCTGATTAATGCGAGCGATCCCCCGTCCAGCCCTCGTGCTCGTCGCCGCGTTATTTATGACCCCTATCACGTCCCGCTAAACTATTTATCTTCCAGTCTTATTATTTTATTTTTATTTTACTTCACTCTTTTGAGCTGCGTTTCTTTGACGAAGATAGGCTGGGGCAGCCGAACACGCCATCCCAGTCTCAGTGACCGTGTTTCTAATTCTGTTAGCTATGTTGGTGTGAATATTTCTCTTTTTCTCTTTAATGGTGTTTTTCTTCCTTACTTTTCAGCATTTTCATTTTTACTTTTTTGTTCTGTTTTATTGCCTCATTGTTGCTTTTTTTGTTATTAATCGTTTCTTTCCCTTCTTTTCCATCCCTTTGTCATTATCTCTTATCACTACTTTATTTTTCAAAGCCACTTATTTCCTTTTTGGATTGTTGTTTTTTCCTTTGCATTGTTTCTTTTCTTTCTATGTCAATTTGACTTTTTTTTTCTCTTTTTCATACTAAATTTGATTTCTCTCTCCCTCTCTTTTTCCAAACCCACTCAAAAATTATTCATTATCATTCATTAAGTATTCATTATGTATTTTTTCTCCTTTTATAATTTAGTTTTTTTAGATTTTTTTTGTTATTTATTTGTATTTTTCTTACTTCTTTCATAATTTTTTTTTCATAAATGTTTTTATTATCTATTTTTGATCAGAACACAATATATTCCATTTCTTTCTAATTTTTAAAGTTATTTTTTGCTTTCTTTTTCTGTATTTTTTTAAATTCTCACTAATAATTAGTGATTTTACAATTTATTCCAGTTTTTTTTGTTTTTGTTTTGTACTACATTTGTTCTCTCTCTCTGAACCCACTCAAAAATGTTTCTTTTTATTATGTCTTTCTTTTTTAATAATTGCTTGATTAATAATTGCCACTCCTCACCATGTATTTATTTATATTCTTTATATTATTTATTTATATTCTTTCTTTGTTATTTTTTTCTTACTTCTTTCATAATTTTGACATTACATTTTCCCCAATATCATATTTTTGATCAGAAAACAATATATGCTATTTCTTTCTCATTTTTAAATTTCTTTTTTCCTTACTTTTTCTGTTTTTTTCTAAATATGACTAATAATTAGCACTTTTTTGCTATTTCTTCTTGTTTTTTAGAACTTTTGTTTTCTATTAAATTTGTTTTCTTTCTGATCCCACTCAAAAATGACTCGCTTTTATTCTTTCTTTCGTAATTAATTACTCAACTGATTACTTCTCACTATGTATTTATTTATATGATTTCCATGAACTATGTTTTTTACACCTTTTTTCCTCATATTTTTAATTAGAAAACAAAATACTTCTATTTACTTTTCTTTTTCTGTATTTTTCTCATTAATAATTAGTGTTAATGAGAAACATTTCTTTTTATTAATTACTTGATTGATTACTCCTCATCATGCATTTATTTCTATTCTTTACATTCATATTATTTTTTCGTAATTATTACATATAATTTTCTTCCCTTTAATGTTTTTCTTTCTGAACATTTCTCTCGTTTTCCAAATGTTTCTTTCCATCTCATCTCTCTCAGCAATAACATCAATCACCAAACGATCTGCGTCACTGTTGGCGCTGGCGCTGGCACCGTGTTGGGTTGGGCATCGCACACGGTCGCGAAAAAACAAGCTACACGGCGCGGCTTTAAGCAAAGACTCTCTGTTCTTTTTTAGCTCCTTCTCCATCTTCATCCATCACCCCCTCACTTCTGAAGGGTGAATCGCTACCGATTAATATTCCGTTAGGGGTCGTCATTCGTCACGTAAATCACCCAGGCGACCGAAAGATTCTGTCCTAATGCCGAGTTCGTTTTGAGCCCGATGGCCCTCCAGTCACGCTTCGTTCCACGCTCGAGATCAATGGTGCCTTTTGTCTAAAGGTGCTTAACAAATCAGACCCAGTTTGTATTATTGAACTCCTTTGTTTTTGGGATGTTTAATGGACGCCTCCGGGCCCCGGTCGGACCCCGCCCGCTGAAGAATGTTGTGCTTTGGTCTTTAAGCATTCATGCCACCTACATTATTTATGGGAGCCTCACAGGAAGCAGCTCGGTGCAGTTAGGGATGTAGGTGTGATCAAGACCAGCTTCTGAATCAAACTGAGCACCAGGAAGGGGATTCGCTCCTTTTCTTTCTTTCTTCTTTCTTTTTCTTCCCATTTCTAAATCCAGTTTTTTGTTCTTTTTATTATTAGTTTCTTCCTTCCATCAGTGCTTTTTTCTTCCTTACTTTCTTTCTTTTTTTTTTCTTTCTAACATTTCTCTTTTTCATTTTGTCCTGTCTGTATTGTTTCTTTCATATTTCTTCATTCTTTTTCAGAAATGTCTTTTTTGTTCTTATTCTTTATTGCTTTCCTTGCTATTTCTAATACTTTTCATTGTTTTTATTTCTCTTCTTTCAATTTACTATTTTTCTTACCTTTTTATGTTTTTACTATTACATTTTAATTACCCTTTTCTCTGTCATACTTTTGATTAGAGGCCTAACAAAAATTGTTAGTTCTTTTTCCTTTTTAAAAGTTTTTTTTTGCTTTCTTTCTCTCTTCCTTCTTTGTTCTTTCTGTTTTGTTCCCATAGTCCATTTTTTTGCATTTAGGCATGTAGATGTAGTCAAGACAAGCTGCTGCAGCTCAAACCAATAACCAGAATGGGCAAAAGAAAAAAGAAAAAAAAAGACGATTTAAGCGACCTTTTCATCAGAAACTGCTGATCTACTGGGATTTTCGCACACAGCACCATCTCTAGGGTTTACAGAGAATGGTCCAAAATATCCAGTCAGGGCAGTTATCTATCCATACTGCGGAAACTGTAACTAAGTTATGCAGCAGAGCATCTCTGTACAAACAACCTTGAAGCAGATGGGCTACAGCAGCAGTAGTTCGCACCAGTTACCCCTCCTGTCAGCTAAGAACAGGCAACCGAAGCAACACTTCAAATTAGGGACAACAGAAGAAAATGAGTCTTGATTTTTGCTGGAACCTTCAGATGGCAGGGTCAAAATTTGGCGTATTTGATTTGCAGCAACGGTTCAGGCCGCTGGCGGTACCATAATGGTGTGGAGGTGTTTTCTAGGCACATTTGGGGTGCCCTTAATACCAGCTGAGCATCTTTTAAAAACCACAGCCTCCCTGAGTACTGTTGCTGACCGTGTGCACCCCTTTATGCCCACAGCCCACGGCAGCTTCGGGATGTGGACGTGCAGCCGACAAATCTGCAGCGACTGCATCATGCTATTGGACCAAATTCTCTGAGGAATGTTTCCAGCAACTTGTTGAAACTGTGCCAAGAAGAATTAAGGCGGTTCTGAAGGCAAAAGCAGGTACCGAGTGGCCAAATCGGACCAAAATCCAACAGAAGGTCTTGAAAAGGATGGACCTGAAACCAGGAGCTGATGCCACTTTGACAAAACTTCCCCCCACTCTGCCATGGCGAATTTAACTGGACAGCAGTGTTCCTTGGTACCGCTGAAACTCTGGAAGTGGTAATTAGATACCCTGTAGGGTGCCACCACTAAAAACTGGTCCCACTTGCACAGAAATGCTTGAGCACTCAACGGGTGAGAAAATAAAAACAACCCGAGGGAATTATTCATGTTTATGGAAGCAGGAGAGGACGTTCGGGATCACACCGCTCTACCGGCGGCTGCTTTTAATAATTAACACGCAGGACTTTTTTCTCCCGACCGTTAGCATTTTCTCACTTTGGCGCTCACGTTTGCGCTGACCCACAGGCTACAGAGGGGCTCGGTTATTCATAGAACCTAATCATATTTTCTTGGGTTTAATATCTACCCAGGTTTTGGTGAAAGTACAAGTCGGATTTCATCCCTTCTTTCCACTGTACGCACATTCACCGACCTTTATTAGGAACGCTGCTACTAATACGGGGAAGGAACTAGCTATTGTAGCCCATCCACCTCAAGGTTTGACCGCACTAGTTTCACCAATAAGGCTCCAGTTTGACTGAAATGCAGTCCAGTTCCAAGGCTTACTCTCAGTAGGGCTGTAGCTGTCCAATTACTTACGGTCTTCTCAATTGGGTTCGCTGTGTTTCCTGCGAAGTACGTAGCCAAATGCTAAACGGCGGTGTTGTTTACTGTATAACTGTCAGGCAGTTTACCTAAACAAAGTCTCGTTAATTAGTTTACGTCTATACATACTCTAATTAAATAAGCATATGGTTGCAGACGGCAATCTGTGAGCCTTTGGGGTCGTCCCTTAGCTCCCCCCCTCATGTCTTAGAAACTCACGAGGCGAGCGAGGGTACAATGCAGCACGGATTAGCAAACAATAAAAATAACTTTCTTTAGGCGGGCATCATATCGGTGCGATCGAAATTAGTTTTGCCGTATCTTTGTGGACGTTCCTCTTTAATCCGTAGCCTCCGTAATTGAGGTCGATTCAGTTTTTCGGTGCTAATCTAGGCCCTTGGCATTTAACGTCTTTAAAGGACGTTCGTCGAGAAAGATTCCAGACAGACCTCACACGACCCGGGCAAAGTCCCGATCAGCAAAGGTGCTAACGTCTCGTTGCCACACCAGACGGAGCACTAATTGGCTCGCGGGAGCTTCTGAAAGCACCCTCAGTGCTGGTAGGAAGCTCTCAATCAATCATGAATGATCCAATCTCTCTTAGGCAATCAAATTTGCATAAGAAATTGAGTAGATTTAGGATAGAAATTGCAATTTGTTGCCTCTGTTTAACGGGCAGAGAGGAGAGGCGAGGAGTCCCAGCCATTGCCCCAGTTGGCACATCCTTATTCTCACTTCACTTCACTTTAGCCTTTTGTGCCAGTCCTTCATATAAGAGCTCCTTACTTTGATTCTGGAATGGTTCCAGGATTAAGATAAGGAAACTCAGTCACTGGGCTGAGTCACTGTGGAGAACAAGTGTTAAGGCATTCGAAGGTGACTCAGGACCTCACCGAGTTTGTGAGATGGGCCAGAGTTTGTTTGGCATTAGCTTTTCATGCCAGGGCAGTGTCATGACTTCATCAGAAAGACCTAACACCCATCCCGAACCCAGGAGGGGGCCTCAGTGTACATCTCTCACCATCTTACAATGCCGTTCACGCTGTTGTTCCCCATCCTATGTGAACAGCACACGTGGCCAATGTAATTAACAAACATGACGATTTGTGTATGAAACTGATCACCGGTTATTTGTTATGAAAATTTGCTGTGTATAAACTGGGGAAAGTTCTCCAACTAGGTGAGACCTAAGACGTCACTTAGATGAGTAACGAAATGTCTCTCTAGCAAGAAAAACATCCTTGTGTATAGATGAACCGATTCTGAGATACGAACTTGCTGGGGCCGAACACAATAGCTGCAGCCACCTCATTCCCGTTTAAGTGGCTTATCAAGCAGGTAATGAAGAGTGACACACCACTTTGGAGCTAATCGGCCCACCGAAATTTGAACGCTGAGCCCTTTTACTGTGGAACTCAAGGCGGGAGTATCAAGAAGCGGAATAAACTGCTGTAAGATCAAAACAAAGACAATTTGTTCCCGTCTTATAAAAGGTCATTCGGGATGTTATGGACGTTAGCGCTAATGAATCATCCAGTGATGTCCAGTGAGGATTTCAGAGAGGGTTCGAGCATCCTGTAGAGTCAGATTTGTTGGGGAAGCAGCGCTGTTCTCAAATAACCCTCAGCAGGAGATCAGCACAAGGTTCTTCCCCGTCTGTGTAGGTCCTCAGTCATCCAGGTCATGGTATGCTTGAGGGTTTGAGTTGGTCTACTTGGTTGTTGAAGACGTTTCACCTCTCATCCAAAAGGCTTCTTCAGTTCTAGAAGCTGACTGGGAGCCACAGGTATTTACCTTATCACCTTGGAGGCAGTTCTGAAAGACATGCGAGTCACTTGGATCACGGCCAAGGTGTGATCTATTTGTGAGCTGCTGCCCCACCCTGCCAGCATGTGTCCATTTGCATCTTTTTGTAAGGTTCTTCCCTCTGTGGCCTCTTCCTTATCCTCCACTGTCCATTAGCGTTGTGGTTCTTAACACCAATGTCGAGTTACTGAAGGCAGGTGACAAATTATAGGAAAAACCTGAGGGGGCCTGTTATGGGAGTTTACGTGTTCCCATAGAACCCATGTCAATCAATATTTTTGAAGGCAGGACAAACGCAAAGTCTGGTCAGGGATTATCTGAAGCGTCCAGCTTGTGCTGTAAGTGATTGGTGTCTGGAGGAAGGTTTGCTCCGGGTGGGATTGTACGCTATTTGCCGCTACACTAGCTCCAATTTAAGACACAACTCCAGAGGATTGGGCAGTGTGCACGAGTGTGTGTTTGTCCAGAGGATGTGATAGAGGACTCACTGGACCATCGCTGCTCTAATCTGCAGTAGCAGAGACTTTGAGCCGGGATCAGTCAGAACCTCTTTGCTGTTTTTTTCCCACTTGTCTGCTCCATCAGTGCAAAAGTGCTCAGCACCGAGGTACTCAGGAAAAAAATTAAAATCGCTCAGCAGCTTTTTCAGCTCTGAAGAGCTCTTGAGTCTTGATTTGGGAGTGCTGGAGGTGACCTTTGGGGCTGGAGTTTAAAGAAACACTGGCACTGACCTTTGTGTATGCTCGCTACCTCTTGGTGGTCCATGGGCAGTGTAGCCATCTTCATAATCAAATGTGGTGCTCTCAAAATCCTTGTCTGGAGCAGAGCTTTGGCACCAGTGGCTTATCGAGGCATAAGGGCAACAGATCCTGTCTGGTCCAAATGCCCAGGATCTGCTGAGGTGCAAGGCAGAAATGCTGAGTAGGGGGCTACCTAGTTGCAGACCCATTTCCACTGTTAAAATACCCAGACCAGGCATCAGAACTGGGCCTTGTTGCAATGGAAGAGGGATGCTGAGTGCCTTATTATGTACTATTTGGCAAAAATGAGCACAACCATCATGCAATGTCCTGTGATTGACCGGCACCCTGTCCAGGCCCCATCATTTCCGAGATACATGTACAGACCATAAATGCATGTTCCTCTGTTCTCTGTCTGCAGGCTCAGAAATGGTGGAGGCTCAGTGTCAGAGGTTTGAGGTCAGGAGTGCCGAAGGAGACCGAGTGCTGTTCTCTGCCGACGAGAACGAGGTCAGCATTGGCACCGACAAACTGAAGGTGACAGGTAATGTGCACACTCTGCTGTACACTAACACTGCGATTAGCTGAGGCAGCATAAACAGCGTAAGGTCGTCTGCGTCCACATGTATAACCTCCAGCTAGAAAAGCAAGCAGTTCCAGGCTTTGACGTTTGTTTTGAGTCGATCTCGGGGAGCAAAGCTTATCGTTTACCAAGCTGCGGACTTCTCAGCAGCACTGGCAGGGAGGTCAGGCAGAATTAGGGGAACGAGGAGCCAAATATTGACAGGCTCAAACTGAGTGCAGGTGACATTGGACTGGGGCAAAGCTTCACCTTTAAGCACGACAATGGCTCGAAGACTACGACCAAATTAATGTCAGAGTGGCCAAAACCTGAACTTGAACCAGGTGGCAGAAAACAGATCCAATTTGACGAGGTTTAAGAGGATTTGCCAGGTGTCCTGAGTAGAAAACCGGAAAGTGTCCAGCTTATCTTCAAGAGATGAAGTTTGATGCCTTCTGTGTCTGCAGGCAGAACAGTCCAGTTCTCTTGACACTGAGGACAAAATGGTGACTGCTGGCCAGGCCTTATCTTTGAGATAATAAAGGAACTGACTCCTGGGTAATTCCCATGGCTATTTTTTTCTGGGCGGAGGGTAATAAAAGATTAAAATGAATACACACGGTTCATGGGTACAGATTAAGCTTCACCTAAATTATCAGCAGGGATCCTCTAACGAGTTCCACTCTATACTGCCACTTTAATCAGCGCCCGGAATGTTAATCAGGATCGAAAGGAAAGCACTTGAGACGTCGAGAGCGGCGCCAACAATATTGTGATTATTTTCAGTACGTGCAGATCGAGAATCTGTAATTATCTGTTACAGCAAGTGGGGCTGTCGGGGTTCTCAAGGAGGGGAAATTTATTGGAGGGTCTGAAAGACAGATGGATGGATATCCATGCCCAGTGGTCAGAACCTGGAACAAATGTGTGAAAGATAATATCTAACCCCTTAAGAGTTACGTCCAGGCCAAGATCCCAACAATGACAGCTTGGCAGAGGTGGGATTTGAACCCCAGTACCAGGCCATCACAGTCCCCAGTCCTTATGACCACTGTCTTTTGACTGACTGAAAAGTGGAGACTGGAGTAAGAACATCATTTCCGATGACTTGACTTGAGATTGCTTGACTTATAGCTGGGACTTGACTTGAGTAACTTGAATATCACCACAGCCACTTGGGACTTGCACGTATGTGACTCACTCGCACCTCAGGAAACCTTCTGGTCCTACAGGAGGTCCTGGCAGTCGCTAAATACACAGAGTACAATGACTCACATCTTGTTTCTCCCCGTGATTCCCCCCTCACTGCCTCATGTTCCCCTCTCTCTCACACGCTTTGGCTTTCTCTCGTTCGACCATTTTTCTCACCGTGACTTCCATTCCTCTCTCTGCAGGTAACGAGGGAGTTGTGTTTGCTCATTCAGTCGAGACGCCGCATATCCGGGCTGAACCTTCCCAAGACCTGAAGTGAGTCTCGGCATTCCTCGTGGGAACCAGTGTGTGTGTGTGTGTGTGTGTGTGTGTGTGTGTGTGTGTGGGGCTGTCTGAAATATTAATGAGAGTCCTCAGTTATTGGACAGTGAGTTAATTTTAACACACACTCAATTTCCTTCCCCGGTGTCCATTAGCACGCTGTCCAATTAATTTAGGACTAAAAAGGAGGCGCTACGCCCGTACCAGACCTACCCATCAGTCAAGTACGGGTCGAGCGATCGGGTTCAACCAGGCTCTTAGACCGAATGTTGTTCATAAGCAACGTCTTTATATAGAGGATTTAGAATTCTGGCTGTATTCTGCATCCCCCCGGCCCTGTTGGTTTAATCCACGAGACCGCGCCTTAATCTTCTCCCTTTCATTAATTTGCGGGACGTGAATCAGGCTCGTTTCATCTCCGGCGCGGCTTTATTGAAGAGCCTCCGTCACCTCTGTACTTAACGTCTGACTCGAGAGGTGCTGGCTAATTGCACTAGTTATGAGCCGTGTGTCTCACCGTCTACAGAGAGATAACTTTTGGAACGAAGCTTGTTAAGTGGGAAATTCTTTTTCGGGTTCTCTCTTGCTATCTCTCAGCTCAAACCACCCCCCTCCCCACCCGCCCCCATTCCTCTGCCTCTATAAAGGGGCCAAATTAAGCTGTTAAAGCCAATGACACACATAATAGACTAATGGACTCCATTAGGCACTAATGACGTACTGTCCGGTTTTACAGACAGGGTAAAATTGCAGCTGTGTTAAAAATGCACCTCTGAAATCCAGGACCTGGTCAGAGAGATAAAGCTCATTAGGACTTATCTCTCTTTTCCAATGAGGTTTTGTTTTATTATCGTCACTGCAGCTAATTTGTTACTAAATAGCCAGCGTGATAAATGCTAGGTAAACTTTCAACAAACTGCTCAAATTCATTTAGATATACAGTGGGGCAAAAAAGTATTTAGTCAGCCACTGATTGTGTACGTTCTCCTACTTAGAAAGATGAGGGAGGTCTTTAATTTTCATCACAGGTACACTCAACTATGAGAGACAAAATGAGAAAAATTTAATTGTAAATTATGGTGGAAAATAAGTATTTGGTCACCCACAAACAAGCAAGATTTCTGGCTCTCACAGACCTGTAACTTCTTCTTTAAGAAGCTCTTTAAAAAATAAATTTTAAAATGTATTCTTCCACACATTTCCGCGACGAATACAGTCCGAAGCGCTTAACGTGCAGACACGGCTTAAACACCGTTGCGTAGATAATCACGCTGTGTGGTGAGGTATGTATTTCTGGATATAGTATAGTCTGTCTGGTTGATCATTTTTAATAGTTTTACGTTTAAATCTTAAAAATCTCCCATAGAAATGCATAGACAATGAAAATTCAAATTTCAACTGAAATCTCAGGGTCTGTGAGACTGTGTGTTGATGCATCTTCTGCTACATGCACGACAAACAAGTGGCCAAAAGTACTGGGACGCAAACCCACATTGCCACATTTCAAGCACTCTTGTTGTTCCTTCAGAAATACAGATCTAGTTATCATTGCGCTCCATTCGCCACTCAATTACATTCCGAAAACTTGCTTAGAACAACTAGATTGGTGCCAAAACGTTCCGACACTCCATATTACATTGGTTTTATTCATTATTTTTAAAAACAGCAATGCAAAGTTCACTTGCGTTTTCATAAATGACATACTAACCTTGTTTTAAAACTTAATCAAGAAATACTACCAATAAAATAAACATAATCTCAATTGATTTACATACCTGCTTGTCATGGGTCCTATCCAGCAATACAGGGCCCAAGGCGGGAACCTTTGTTTGAAACAAACAGAGAAAGTAAAATAAACACACAATCACATTTAATAATCTATTTTTAACATAGTATATCATAACAAACATCATAGTAGCAATTTCTATTCACGTTGGCATTAAGGCCAATGTGTCAGTCACAGCTAGTGGGCATGGCTTAAGCAGGTCAGCTGACTGTGGGATCATGAGGTTGAGGTTCTGTTTTTGGAATTTAGACGTCATTCAATGATATGTCGTTGCTGTGTCAAGATTCTGGCCTACAAACTCAAAGGGCCAAGCTTTGAGTCCTGGTACTGCCAAGCTGGCAATGCCAGGCCCTTGAGGAAAGACCTTAAAAGACTTGTGGGATTGTACTTTTAAACCTGTATGACTGGTAAGTTGTTCTAGATGAATGAAGTTATAATTCGACACTTGCCTCTGGTTACTTGGTTTCCTCTTGCCTTAGTGCTACAGCATGTCTCTGATATTAATTGTTACAGCCATGAGTGTTATGTACTGCACTCTCTCTGGGGTGAGGGTCTTGATTCAAAACCCTCTGCAGGATATAAAGGGCTTAGTGAAGACGTACTTAGATATGTTTTTCTACTACAGTTTTCTCTTGATATTCATGGAGCATGACACAGAATTTTATTGAACAAGGCTTTTTTGAACGCATTAATATTCTGGTCTTGTGCTCGGTCTTATCCGACTGTCCTTTGAGATGTTTAAGGAACTGCCTCATGAACTGAACGATAACCATCAAACATTATTCACCCAAAAAGAAGAGACGAATGCAGAGGCTTCCAGTAATTTAATTTCTCCTTTACCTCCAGGATAATTTAGCTTATCCACGTGCTGGATTCCAATCCCTTCAGAGAATATCAGAATTCAGCTCAACTAGGCCAATCCGGGCTTCATAAATCTGCTTGGTCTTGGAGCCCAGACTTCCATCAGGGTAATGAATGCATGCAGTGAATTCCCATCTATTCACAGAAAGAGGAACAGCTAAGAGCTGAAATCCTGCGGTGGTTTCATAAAATCAATCATGATCAACCACAGATATGCAACTTCATACTGGAAAAGGTCTGAACAGTTCAGCCAAACATTTTATTTAACACAACTTTACCACCACACCCAAACTTGTCAGCCATAAACTGTACAGTGTCCGGATGTTGCTCCTGCAGTAACTGGAGGATGAGATAGTTATAGCTTAAAAAAGAGCCGTAGACTGAGGCACTTCCACTCTAACTGCACTAATGGTAAAACAAATAATAAATTCTGTATGTTTAAATTACATTGGTAACCTCTTCTTTTTGAAATGCCACAAGCTACAGGCTTGCTGTAAAAAAAATAATACTTTCTATTTTGTTTTTCTCTCTGGCTGACATTACTCATTATTCATTATCTTGGGATTTTGCATGTTTTACCCTTTCCTACTGTTTTCTCCTCCTCAGATTGTCTTTCTTTATTTCTTTCTTTAAGAACAGCTCTAAAGTACTTCTGTCCTGACTATTCATTTCTTAGGCGCAATTTATTTTGCTTTCTGTTCTCATTGCACTCGTACACTTTCCTAGTTTTTCTTTCCTTTCTTCTTTATTTGTTACTATATTTTTGATTGCCTCACTCCTTTTGCTCTTCCCACTACTTCCTTTCATCTGATTTTCTTATTTTGCATTTTACTCCAAGCATGCACTCTTCTATGCACAAATAATTCCTATATTTCTTATGTTCCTACATTTATAATTATATTTTATAATTGCTTTATATCTTAATTTATCCATTCAGTTTTATTTCTACTCTCTTTATCTTAGTTTCCTTTCCTCACACTTCATGAATTTTCTTTTTTCGCTCTTTGAAACCTTTCAGTCCTACTTTTTGTCTTTATATTTCTTGATCAATTTCTGTTGCCAAGTTTTCTCTGGTCTGCCTTATTTAAAATATTTTCTTCTTGCTTTCTTGATTTTCATTTCTATTAGTTTGTCAGCTTTTATGTCCATCATGCCTCTTTGACATTCTTTCTCTCTGTCTTCTGTCATTTGTTTAATCTTTATTTGACTTTGTCCTTCTTTGGTTTCCTCATCTCTCTGCTTGAATTTTTTCAAGCTCTTGTCTTCTTTGATTTCTCTTAGGTCCTTTCTTTCTTCCTTTTCTTACAGCTTTCTTTCATCCCATTAGAAGTTCTCTTCCTGCCTGGTTTCATACCTTTCTGGGTTTCCATTCAATTGCCTGAAACTCTCAGTCGAGCATTTTTTAAAAATGTCACTTCCTGCCATTTCGGTTTCAGTGTCGGACTGATGAAGCTCATCTGTCCGTGTTACAGCACCATCCGTCTTCCTGAAAGGCTGTAGCTCGGCTTAAAACCGTGACAGGGGGATAAGAAAGCAAAGGTTAGTGGCAGGAACCCCAGTGGTTAATGTTAGCGCTGGACCGAGCCAAAAGTCAATATCTAGACCTGTCGGGATGAGGGACAGTGTGCAGGGAGACCCTTGATAAATGACAACACATCCAAAACATCTACAGGCATGGATGTCCGGAGACATTGATGAATTGATAGTGGACACATGGCTCGGATATCCAAGGACATTTTTTATTGTTGGTGATAGATAGTACTTTATTATTAGTGGAATCTGAATCTTCATGGCGTCCGTAGTTTGTAACATGCATGTCTCAGATATTCATTATGTTTGTAGAGAAACTACTCCTTAATTTAAGTAGAGCCCTGGACCAAATGTATGCCATCAAAAACGGTGATTTAAGTGCTTCCTATCAGACTGAGAGCTTCCCATAACATGGAATTGTTCATGAAGACACTCCCAGTGAGCAAATGGCGTCTTTGCACTCTGTTGGAAGCCGGTCATATCTAGGACATGCATTCTTGTCAAGTTGGACCAATACCTGGCATGCTGCTAGAGCACAATAAGGAAAACGGCACTTTCAGTTCACCTCACGACAAATTTGACTTGTACAGTACAGCACAAAAGGCTCTTTCTGTGCAGGACATGAACTTAAAAGCCCGAGCCCACCGACTCTATCCTGTAACGAGGCTCGTTCTTTACAGAACGAAGAGGAAGTGTACGTCCATTGTGTTCATTTTTTGCTTATCTCACCATGTAAAACCAAAAAACGTGTGCCTGAGAATCTTCCATGCAGACAGCTGAAGGTCGAGTCGGATGTTGGTGTTGAATTACTGCGATAAGAGGCAACCAGAGCTTATCTATTGATAAAATGAAAGCAGCTCAAGGAGGGGTGGTGTCGCCCGTCTGCAGACTTGAGATATTTATACGCTTTTTGTGAGAGGCCCACACTGGAGGACCCTGAAACAGAAAATCAATGACTTGATTGAATCCCTGTGTTGGAAAGGCCGCCGGGGAGAGATTCCACCAAGAGAGAACTTGAGGGCGGAAAAAAACTGAGGATCGTTAAGTCAATAGATTCATTTTTGTCAAGTCATTCGTTATCCGGCGAGCTAACAGAAGGCACCGAGAGAGACTTCGGTCCACTGGGAGGCCGCACTCAATTCAGAGAGTTTGTCTGCATATATGAATACGTGCAAATGTGTTTGCCTTCTCTGTTTATATCCATTATCCTTCCCTCGCCGCCCCCTGCCCTCTGCTTCTTGACGTTGACATCAAGTTGGACAGCAGCCACGTTCTTTAATTTGCCTCTTCTGTAAAATGCCATCTGAAAACTGAACAGGACATGTCATTTCAGGAACTGAGTGTTAGCTATTCTCAAGCTCAGCTTACCATGTATGGATACCCAGGAGGGTAGGCCTAGATCCGAGCTGTGACTGAAGTGGAACTCCAGAAGTCTCATGGGAATACCTGGCTCTTTGGTGTCATATCTGTACTTACACACTTTACTTCATTAAACTACTCTGTAGCTGGGGGGAGACACACAAGCCACTTCATAGCTAGGCTAATCTGTGTAGCTCTTATTATCATAAAGGTGGAGCACCTGCAATTGTTGTACATCTGATCCCTGGACTTACAGAATTCCCTCCTGCATTGCCTGAAATCAATGGGTTGTTTGGTTTCTTCATTCCTTGATGACGTACTGTAGACTGACAACCAGGAGGTTAGCCCTAGATCCTAACTGTGACTGAGCTACCCTTCCATAGGAGTCCAATGGAGGAGTCTATTATCTTAGGGACCAGATCTACCCTTACACACTTCACCCTACTAAAATATCACAAAGCCTAAAGAAATCTGTTTGTGTTGAAGTCAGCTGGACTTCTCGGTTCTTCAAGATCTTTTGCGTCTCATCTGAAAGGCTTTTCAGTTCTTGAAGCTGATGGGGAGTCCAAGGTATTTAACCTCTAGTCAAGTTGTCACCCTTGAGGTGGTCCAGAGAGTCCTTGACCCACCCTGTCAATGCAGGAGTTGTTAGCATCACAGGGGCGAAAGTGTGACCCTTTTGAGTCGTTGTTCCACCCTGCCATCATGTGAGTCCATAGAGTCACATGGGTCAGGCTGCAGATGGGTGTTAAACCACCTAAGAGGGGATCTCAAGACTAGGATCTTAAGTGGCCTGAAGGAAATAAGCACAATCCAAAATCCAAGAACAAGGCATATTCTATAGGTGATCAAGATAGATCAATTTTCTTTACCATTTCAATTCCAAACACCCTTCCAGTGCATTGCCCGAAGAGGGTTCTTCAGGTTCAGAGGCTTATTTGATTTGTTTGGTTTCTTCACTTATTGAACACCCACAACCCACACAGTCCTTCACTGGGACTGATTGGTGCTACCATGGGGCTCCATCAGAGCATCTTTGAAACCATTTGTGAACGTCATGACAAGTTGCTAAAGTTTGGCCAAGGGCAGGGTTAGCATTTGTAGCTTTAACACATTGTCCTCTTGAACATTTTACTTTTCTTGGTAAACCCCCCCCCCCCTCCTCCTCCTCCTCCTAGGTCCAGTCCTCTCTTATTACAGGAGCATTATTGTTTAGAAACTTTAAAGCTTCCTTTGCCCCTGTTCATTCTCCTCTCATTGCCAAATTGAGTGAAGGCGCCACGGCCATTCCCTCCTCCAAGCTAACGTGAACTCTAAAAATATTCTTACTCCGTCTCCAGAGAGACATGCTGGCAAAACACTGCATAGGTTATAGATATGCATACCTTTCTAATAACGATTTTTGACCCCATGGGTCCAGATTCATAAAGCCTCTTCTAGTGGGATATCAAAAGGTTATTAGCGGAGTGACCGTGGAGGAGTGTGTGTAAGAGAAATATTCAACTGCAATTTGATTTCGCCCTAGGCTGGAGTCTCCGACACGTACTCTGACGCTGGAGGCGCCCAAGGGTGTGGAGGTGAATGCCGGAGTAGGGGAGTTCAGAGCGTCCTGCAGGAAAGATCTCACACTGGAGTCGTCAGAAGGAGAGGTGAGCGAGCATTTTCTCGTTTTCACGCCAAAAAGAACTGCCAGGAAAGAAGGTGGACTGGCTGATTGGTGCAATCTTCTAGGTGCTGAGAAACGTGACAATACTAATCAATTAGGGAAATTTTTTGAGTCACACTCAAATGGAGTTGATGTAGAAGCAATCAAAAATGGTGTCCTGCTCTCCGTAGGTAGAAAACGGGTCCAGTTTTACCCAGAGGCATGCTAGACAGTAATTTGGGACTCTCTGGCAATCAATAATGCAATAATCAATGAAGATTCTCCATAGACCCGGCTACAACACATGTAGCTGCAGAAGAAAAGGAGGACTGGTTCAAATTTATCTATACATCTTCACAGTTGCAACTGCGTAGGCAAAGCCAGTCGATACGTAGGCCTGTGTGTTTACAGGCAAAAGAAGGAGAGTGCTCCCGCCATTAGCATTCAGCTGAACCGGTTGAGGATGAAGCTGTGGCTGAAGAGGCAAGCGTTGTGAGCTTATCATGCATCAAGGCTGGTTAGTTTGCAGTGTTATGACAGCTAGTTTACAAGGTCATGCAAGAATTACAAGCCATATCTGTATGAGCCAGACCTGTCCGTCTTTCTGTCTCATTGTGTGTGTGTTCTGCTGTCTGTGTACATCAAAACTGTCAAACTTTAGCGTTCTATCCATTCAAACGTGACTGATTCCGGTAATGAATGGAGCGACGGTTAGCAGTAGAAGACACTTTAGTTCTTAAAATTCTGCCTTAACTCTTTTCTCACCTTCCACCTTTGTTTCCTTTCAGTGTAAGATTATAAACACATTCTTTCTCTGTTTACTGCTCTAGTTTACAATCCATTACTTGTCTCATTAAGTTTGCTCGTTCATTTATCTTTTCTTTCTTTTTCGTGCCCACTTTTATGCATTAATATTTGGTGGCTTCTTCTCCTGTCTTTCCCTTATTCATTCCTTGTTTCATTTGCTTTTCTGTCCTATTTGTCAGTTTCACTGTCTTGTCTTGTTTTCCCCTCACTCCTTCCTTATTTCTCCATGACCTTAATATCCACCATTATTCAATCCATCACTTTCAGTCCATTGCAAGTGCAGCAATTCCTTAATTTCCTTTTATTTACTGAATCCCTTCACCTTCTTTCTTTGTTGCTCTTATATATTACTTTCCTTTCTTCTCCAGTTTCATGTGTTAATACTTTGAGTTTCTTTTCCTTTCTTTTCTTTACTTAATCTTTGTTTCTTTCATACTTTGTAATTTTATGCTTTCTTTTTCTTCATTTCCAACTGTTTTCATTCTTTCTCTCAATCTCTTTCCTTTATTTGTTCCTTTATTTCTCGGTTACACAGTTTTGCCTTGTTTTTCCTCTCTTTTTTCCCCTCATGCCTCCCACTTATTTCTCCATAACTTCAATAGCCATCATTATTCAATCCATCACTTTCAGTCCATTTGAAGGGCAACAAATCCTTCATTTTCTTCTATTTATTGAATTGTATTCCTTCAGTTTTTTTTGTTTCTCTTAGATGGTACTTTCTTTTCCTTGTCCAGTTTTATGCATTAATACTTTGTGATTTCTTTTCCTTTCTTTGTTTCCCCTCATCTTTTCTTTACTCATTCTTGTTTCCTTCATGCTTTGTTCCTTTATTTCACTGTTGTACCTTGTTTTTTCTCTCATTTGTTTCCTTCATGCCTCCCACTTATTTCTCCATCACTTCAATATCCATCATTATTCAATCCATCACTTTCAGTCCAGTGCAAGTACAGCAATTCCTTCATTTTCTTCTATTTATTTATTCGCTTCTCTATCTTCTTTTCTGTTTGTTTTTTCTTTATTTCCTTTTCTGGCTCTTCCAATCAGAGGAATGAAAACTATTTTAAATTCCTCAGCTTTCACTCAGCTTTCCATCACTTCCAGTTCATCACACGTCCAGCAGGACCTGCCCTTCGTACTTCGCAACGTAGTGCCCTGCTTGCCCTTAGCTCAGATTAGTGCCACTGTATCGGAAAGTCTCTCTGCTTTCCTTTTCCTCGCTGTAGGAATAGACCGGGCTATTTAATTAACTTCCAGGAGCCGGAGCAATACATCATGCTGTCCCGCCAACTTCCAGTGAAAGGGAAGCGCTCGGCTCTTTTCTGCTGGAGATATCGGGCGCTGCGTCGGACCCGCACAATGCCACCGAGAACTACATGTCGAGATATGATAGAGAAGTCACCGGCAGCAAGGCCCAGTGAAAGCACTTTTGAAACGTCTGTCCAATGCTTTTGCGGCACGAATTTGTCCAGTCAGTCTCTCTCTCTCTAGCATAACCATGAGGCGCACTTCCCAGCTTATCCAATGTTCTCTTTTAATTCTCGTTTATTCCTCCTGGGAGGAGAAACCAGACGTGACGAGGTGAAAGACAGAAACAAAGTGGGGAAAGAGAAAATAGATGTTTCTGTCAATTTGCAATAACGGAATGAGGTGTCTCAGACAGTCCAGATGGAAGCTAAATCAGGCCTGACAGCAGCTAACTGTTTAACCGGTTGCGTTAAAGGTCTGGGCATTTGGGAGGGAGAATTAAAGGCTGGATCGTCGAGCACAAGGCTGCCCATTACAATCAGAGAGGGAAATATGTGGTGTGATGACACTCTGTTTAGAAACGAGGCGGTGGCCTGTGGACAGGGATGCAATCAGGGTGAGAGAGAGATCAGGGTGAGGAAGCGATATCATTCGAATCCTGGTAAAAGGATTTTGACCAATTTTACGGATCAAAAACAATCAAAAACATGCTGGATTACTAGAATTGCGGGTGAATCTTCTCTGGGAAATTGGCAGCAAAGTGGGTAGAGCCTTGATTGGTCCTGTTATTAAGAGGAGGAGATACTGAGGACTGTCATTTTACCGAAAGAGCGCACTGTTAGGCATGGGAGGAGGACCTGTTGGGTAAATTTTAAAGGCGGCTCATGGCTGGATCTTCCATCCATTCCAGCCTGTTGTATGCCTCAGTCCGCTGACCAAAACCTCAATGCAAACAACCTGAGCCAAGTTCAATTGTGGCAGCTTGGAGGTTAAGGCAATCGTCCAGAAGGTCCAGGGTTCAAATCCCTGTTGGATTCTTGAGCAAGGCTCTTAACCGACATCTGCTTGCCTCCTTAAGAAAGGACCCAAGGAGGCTGAAGGATCTGGATTAAGAAGGTCTCCTTCTGCTAGACTTATTCTGTTACATCCGATAGAATCGAAGTTTTGTGCAGCTACTGGTTTAAGCCAGCGCTACTCTGAAGTTCGTCTTGTCAGCGCTTCCTCAGCTCGTTCAAACATGTTTATCTCGCACGTTAATGCTTCAGCGGCGGAATTCAAAAGCTGGCAGCGCTAAGCCTTAATTACTCAGGTTCCTTGTAATTAAGTCCTCGAAATGGACACGCATGCACACGCCGCACCACCTGAATACGGACCATTTTAACTCTGTCTCGCCGACTTCAAAACGTGGTACGTTCACGTCATCAAGTGGCCTGGTTTCACCGTCGATTAACATAGAGGAATATCTGCCTAGAATTGCTCGCTGGCTGTTTGTTTAAGGTAGTAAAGGTTGGAAATATTTACAGCAGTCACCAGGGACAAGTCGAGATGAGGAGGTTGGTGGCGCCCAGTTCCTCAAACCTGGGTTCAATCCTCAGTTCTGTGTGTCTTTCAAATTCCTTGTTAATTTCTCAAAATATCTCATTGAATAAAAAATAACACTCCCAGATAGAAATGTCGAACTGCTGCAAAACCCAGCATGCAGTTATGTCTCAGGCAGATATGTAAATGATTATGGTGTGGTCTGATTGGGCACTTGGTGTTGTCACAAGAGGGCACAACAGTGCTTCCACTTATAAAAAATGCTGTCAGAGGCTACCTTTGGGTAGTGTACCTCTTTGTGAGAGCTCGTTGACTGCTAGACATGAATCTACGGTGCACTCTAAGATATTTTGCCCAGGAACAGACTTTTAGACGGGGTGCATCACGATGTCCAAACATTAAGACTAGAAACAGAACGTCTCCAATCAAAGTATAATAACAACAGCAGACTGAAAACTTCAGAAACTCTGAAGCAACTGACAATTACAACGACTGATCGTGCTTCCCTCAGTTTTCCTCTGTCTGTACAATGTTCTATCTGGTAGATCAAGTCAAGTCAGATTTATTTATATAGCGCTTTTTACAATGGAGCATTGTCTCAAAGCAACTTTACAAGTTTAGATTATCTCCTAATAACTACGTCCAATCCCAAATTGAGCGAGCCTAGGGCGACAGTGGCAAGGAAAAAAATCCCTAGTTCTAGGAAGAAACTTGGGAGGACCCAAGACTCAAAAAGGGAACCGCAACCTCCTTGGGCGGCGTAGATGATAAATCTAAGAGCGAACTAAAGTCATGGAGTCAAAGTTTTCGAATAGAATGTGAAGTATGCACATCGACATTAAGTGGCCCGGGTATGGTGATATAAATATAAGAGCGAAACTAAAGTCATGGAGTCATGGTCGAATAAAATGTGAATTATGCACAGTGGAGCTCCATCAGATGTACATCATGTGTTGGGGCCGGAACTGCCGGAACACACAAGGCTCGGAGAGAAGAGGAGAGAAAACAGAAAATGTAATTAGTTATTGATTAGAGCACAGTGTCTATTAACAATCACTGATGCCATGTCAATCACTGATGCCAAGTGTAGCATGAGACCCCGGCAGCATTAGCTATAGCAGCCATACGCTAGAAAGCTAGAAAGAGGAGAACTGGAAGGAACACACGCCAAGAGGGATCACATGAGACATTGGCAACCCCACGAGCGGCAGAAGACAGCAACCCAACGTCTCTGATCACCATAAGAAACTCTTTTATGACTATGAACCCCCCAGCTCTGCCCTTATTCTAAGTGCAAGGTTGCATGAGTCAAGATCACGAGGGACCCAAGCCTAGTTTCAGCCAGGACCGCCCACCCCGACACTCCCGGGCAAGCGGACAAGGCAGGCAGGCCAGACATGACTTCAGGACTCCGGCCTCAGCAACCCAAAAAACCATGCAACCTGGTCTAAATCTAGTCAAAAGCCTGTGTAAATAGGTATGTCTTTAGCCTAGACTTAAAACTTTGGAGAGTGTCTGAGTGTCGAACGAAAGTGGGAAGTTTATTCCATAGTTGGGGGGCCATGTATGAGAGAGCCTTTCCCCCTGCTGTGACTTTTTTAATTCTAGGAACTAAAAGAAGTCCTGCACCCTGCGAACGAAGTAGACGGGTTGGATTGTAAAACTCTATGAGCTCAATCAGATAATGTGGGGCCAGGCCATGTAGAGCTTTATTATTTATAATATAAGTATTTTGTAATCAATGCGGAATTTGACAGGTAACCAGTGCAGTGATGATAGAACAGGAGTGATATGATCAAATTTTCTAGTTCCAGTTAGCAGCTGCATTCTGAACTAACTGAAGTTTATTTATAGATTTACTAGAGCATCCAGTAAGTAAGGCGTTACAGTAATCCAACCTTGAGGTTATAAACGCATGAACAAGTTTTTCTGCATCATTAAAAGAGAGGATATTTCTAAGTTTAGCGATATTACGTAATTGAAAGAAAGCAATTCGAGTTATGCTGCTAATGTGCGCATCAAAGGAGAGATCTGAATCAAATGTGACCCCTAAGTTTTTTACAGACGGACTGGGCAATACTTGGCAGCCATCTAGATTTAGGATAGATGTAGCCAACCTGTCTCTCATAGCCTTAGGTCCCACTAATAGCACCTCAGTTTTATCTGAGTTAAGTAAGAGAAAATTAAATAACATCCAATCTTTTATTTCCTTTACACAGTCCTCGATTTTGTTGATTGTAAGGCTGTCATTAGGTTTGGCTGATATGTACAGCTGTGTATCATCTGCATAGCAGTGAAACTAATGCCATGTTTACGAATAACTGAGCCTAATGGCAGCATGTACAGAGAGAATAAAAGCGGGTCTAGCACTGACCCCTGAGGCATGCCATACTTCACTTTTGAGGGCTTAGACCTTAGATTATTCATATGAACAAACTTTAAACCAAGAAAGTGCTGATCCCTTAATACCTACAATATATTCTAGTCTGTTTAGTAAAACATCATGATCTATAGTGTCAAATGCTGCACTTAAATCTGACAGAACAAGAAAAGAAACACATCCCTTATCTGAGGACATTAACAAGTCATTTAGTACCCTAATTAATGCTGTTTCAGTACTATGATGGGGCCTGAAACCAGACTGAAATGTTTCAAAAATTTCATTCCTTTGGAGGTAAATGCAGAGCTGCTGATAGATGGCTTTTTCTAAGATTTTGGACAGAAATGGTAGATTTGAAATTGGTCTATACTTAGATATCACACAAGGGTCAAGATTGGCTTTTTAATCAGTGGTTTGATAACAGCAGACTTAAAGGATTTGGGCACATAACCAAAGGTAAGGGATGAATTTAAAATAACTAACACTGGCTCTATAACACTAGGTAATACTTGTTTGAGTAAACGTGCAGGAATTGGATCTAATAAACATGTTGATGGCTTAGACGAGCTGATCAGTGCGGATAGTTCAGTATTAGTAATTGGGGTAAAATATTTTAATCTTGATTTACAGCTCATTAAACAGATGTCTTAACTAGTGCTGCATCTGGAAGGTGGCTGAATAGTTTGGTGATGCGATGAGCAGTGAGTTTTATGCCTAATGTTTTCTATCTTATCATTAAAGAAAGTCATGAAGTCATTACTGTTAAAATTACACAGAACGGGAGAGTCACTTTCTGTCGGGTTTTTTGTTAATTTGGAGACTGTATTAAAGAGAAATCTTGGATTATTCTTATTTTTCTCTATGATTGAAGAGAAGTATGCAGCTTTAGCTTTAGTGAGGGCATGCTTATACTCTGCCATGCTGTCCCTCCAAGCAATCTTAAACACCTCCAATTTACTATGTCTCTACTTGCGCTCTAGGTGCCGTGTTCTTTGCTTTAAGGTACGGGTGTTGTCATTTTACCATGGTGCTAGCCTTTTTTCCCTAATGTGTTTGACCCTAGCAGGAGCAATCGTGTCCAGGGTTGAGGGAAGCACACATTCTAATTGGTCATTTACACACTCAAGATGATTGATCTCTGTAGGTGTATTAAATTTCAAGTCTGGTAGGTTTTTAATAAACACAGCTGGAGTAGCAGATGTGATAGTGCGCTTGGTGTGATAACGAGGCAGAAGGATTTTATTTATTAGAGATAGCTCAAATACTAAAAGATAGTGATCTGAAATCAAATCACTTTGCGTGAAAACATCAAGGTTATCTATATTGATACCAATGTTAATATTAGATCTAAAGTATGATTACAGCGGTGGGTTGGTCCCATCACATTCTGAGTGATACCCATGGATTCTAAAATGGACTCACAAGCAATTTTAAGTGGATCCTGCTCTTTGTCAAAGTGAATATTGAAATCACCTACAATTAAAGCCTTATCTGTTGACAGTAGTAAGCAGGAAAGAAAGTTAGCAAATTCCTGAAGAAATTCTGAATAGGGACCAGGAGGGCGGTAAATAGTGATAAGCTGAAAAGAGTGTGGTTTTGACTTCCATAATGATGGATCAGTCACATTAAGAATCAGTATTTCAAAAGAATTAGCCTTGTATTGGGATTTAGCTGTAACACCTAACTCTTTGTCAAAAAAATGTAGCTATGCCTCCCCCCTGACCATTAGGACAAGGGCGACTAGCATGACTGTATCAAGGAGGGGAAGCTTCATTTAAGGCTAAATATTCATCAGGTCTAATCCAAGTCTCAGTGAGACAGAGAGCGTGTAAGCGTTTATCAGTGATCATTTCATTTACAATCACTGCTTTGTTTGTAAGTGATCTAATGTTAAGTAATCCTAGCTTTAGTCTAATGTTGTTATTTCTTTGGCAGCTATCTGTGTTTATACAAATGAGGTTATTAAAACAGACTTTTTGAGAGTGTTTACGTTTAGGGCAGATGCGGGTAACAGACACAGTTTCAATAATGTGGGTTCTGGTTGACAGTGCATGGCTACCAGCAGAGAGTTGGTTAAGCCGGTCTGTCTGCTGCCTGACCCCTGCTCTGGATAGTCAGCCCCTAACCAATTGGGCCATAAGACTATGGGCAATGTTGCAGGAGATGAGAGCAGCACCCTCCAGAGTGGGATGCACACCATCCCATCCTAAAAGGCCAGGCTTACCTTTAAAGGCTATCCAGTTGTCTATATAGCCCACGTTGTTTTCAGAGCACCAGTTGGACAGCCAGCAGTTCAGCGACCATAACCTGCTGTAGGCTTGGTCACCTCGCCTCATTGGGATGGGGCCAGAGCAGACTACAGCATCGGACATTGCCTTCGCCACGCTAACCACCTCTACAAAATTAGCCTTAGTAACCTCTGACTGACGAAGGCGTATATCATTAGCCCCTACATGAATAACTATCCTAGAGAATCTGCGGCTCTCGAGTTCACTAAGACTCGTTACAATGTCCTGCACTCTGGCTCCGGGGATACAGAGAACTCTAGCTGCTGGTGTCCCTAAAGGGGTAGCAAGTTTCACATGTCATAAAATAGAGTCACCTATGACCAGAGCTCTTTCAACAGGCTGCTCAGTAGGTGTTTCACTGAGGAGGGCAAACCTGTTGGACACGTGATCAGGTAAAGAGTGTGCTCTCGTGGACTAGCCTTACGACTACGTCGCCGAACCGTCACCCACTTGCCCTGCTGCGAGGACTCTGCCGGGGCTCTAACTTCGCCTTTGCCATCCAGATCTGCTAAGCTAGGAGCTGAGCTAGCCTTCTCTAATGTCTGGATGCGCGCCTCTAAAACTACAATCTAGATCACATGCTCCGCCATGTCCTTCTGGAGCTGATAAACGTATGTAGTAAAGAAGCTGAAATCAGGGATTCAGTGAGGCTCAGCAGATAAACCCTCTCACAGTCATCATGCTACAAGCTCAAGGATCAGATGCAATATAACACAGGATCATGCTGTAGGTCTCTGTGTAGCCACTCCCCCATCCACCCCATTAGCACAGAGGAATATCTGTCTAGAACTGTTCGCTGGCTGTTTGGTTAAGGTGGTAAAGGTTGGAAACATTTTCAGCAGAGGTTTTTTTTAGTGTCTTCTATCATATCCTCCCACTCAGCTTTGTCGTACTGCTGCTAAATATCGCAAACCATCCAACGCTTGCTCCTCTCAGTGGTTTATTAACCTCTTCTCCCATGCTATTATGAATCATGAGTACCCAGAATAGCTGCTTTGCTGGATTCTAGGTGCACTCTGAGCAGTAGGGAATTCTGGGAATTTAGACGCTTTAGCCAGGATCACAAGGTCCTGGAGATCAGTGGTCCATTCCAGAAGATTAATGGAGCTTTCAAGCCCGTCCTTCATTTTGGTCCCCAAAAAGACAAAAACATCCCTTTTCTTCTCATCCCCCCATCATCCATATGCACCCGCACACATTTGCATGGTAAACACGGCACCAGCGAGGCATTTTGCCTGCGTGAGAGCGTCAGGCGTTTAAACGAGTGCAGATCCATCCGCTGGGAGACGTTTATCCTCCTCGTAAACCCACCCCGAGGGGTCCATATCACTTCGTCTGAGTAAGCATATTTAAATGAGAATGATGCGCATTTCCATCAAAGCTAAGCAGCCGCTATGCTTGGTTTTTTCCTTTTTAACACTATATCCTGGGTTGTTTTGCTTCAAAGACATTCTCCAGAAGATGGAGACTCTACGAAGCACAGCGTTCTGATCTAAAATCAGCCGTTCAGTCAGCTGTTGAAAGCCAGATATAACTGCTTAATCCTGTTCATGACACCAAGTAGCCAAGCCAAGAAATCACCAGGGACAAGTCGAGATGAGAAGGCTGGTGCCGCAAAGTTCCTCAGACCTGGGTTCAATCCTCAGTTCTGTGTGTCTTTCAGATTGTCTTTCCTTGTTAATGTCTCAAAATATCTCACTGAATAAAAATAACACACCCAGATTGAAATGTCGAACTGCTGCAAAACCCAGCATGCAGTTCTGTCTCAGGCAGATATGTAAATGATTACGGTGTAGTCTGATTAGGCACTGGGTGTTGCCACAAGAGGGCACAACAGTGCTTTCCCTATAGCGCTGCCTATAAAAATGCTGTCAGAGGCTAACTTTGGGTAGTGTAGCTCTTTGTGAGAGCTCGTTTTGCCCAGGTAACAGACTTTCAGAGGAGGTGCATCATCAGACTGAGAGAAGCAGGAATGTCATTTCGATGAACTGCCTGCCAGCTGGGCATGCTGACCTAGCTGCTAGGAGGTGTTGGGAGCAGTGGTTTTATAAGGGCACACACATGGTGAACTGGGTCCGGACAGCCCAGACAGACCACCAGTAGGAAGGATCATCTGATCCACCAACAAGCACAAGAAGCTCCCACAGTTTCGTTATCCACCAGCCAGACACAGGGTACCTTCACTACACACCCCTGTCTCTGCCCGGACCATTTGAAGGAGCTTAGCAAAAGGAAATTTGCTGTCACGGCACTCATGGCATGTTCTGCCACTGACAGCCAGCCACTGTCCCATTCATTTACAGTGGTTTCGTGAACCAGAAACATGGACTAAGGATGAAACTGTGTCATGTTTAGTGACGAATTCAGGATCTATTTGCGATCCAACAACAGTCGGGTTAGAGTATGGAGGCCTCATGGTGAGCGCTTCAATCCTACCTTTGCTGTGGAGCGACACACTGCCCAAACGGCTGGTGCGATGATCTGGGGAGCCATGGCACTTGACAGACTGTCAGTCGGTCACTCCTACCAGTGACACGAGGCACACTAACAAGTCAGCGATATGTGCAGGACATCCTGCAGGGCAGGGCTTCCAACTGCCATTTTCAGCAGGATAATGCTCGCCCACACATAGCAAGGGTTTCCCAGGAATGTCTCCGCCAGATTGCAAGACTTCCCTGGCCAGCCCGGTTGAGCATTTATGGGTTAACCGACGAATGTGCAGGATCTACAGGTCCAGCTGCAACATCTGTGGCCAAATATGGATACCATACGTAACCTGTATGCTTCCATGCACAACCGTATCTCATCTTGTATCCAGGCTAGTGGTGGCCTAACAGGGTAACTAGAGCCTCCTTTTAATTGTACAGTTTTCCCCAATAAACGTATCCTTTCTAACACTGGCACCCATCAGAAAAAGAAGCCCCTGAAGAGAACTAAATGGTTCTGCTCATTAATCGCCTGATTTTGCTGAACGCCTAGCCCACTGCATCCTGGCCTTATGCAAACCATTTGGCAAACCTGTAAGTGAGCGAGCTCGATCATTGGATGGTTGCTGTTGTAGATCCATATGACGTCCAGACATTAAGGCTAGAAACAAGTCAAGTCAAGTCAAGTCAGATTTATTTATATAGCGCTTTTTACAATGGAGCATTGTCTCAAAGCAACTTTACAGGTTTAGATTATCTCCTAATAACTACGTCCAATCTCAAATTGAGCAAGCCTAGGGCGACAGTAAAGCCTTATCTGTTGACAGTAGTAAGCAGGAAAGAAAGTTAGCAAATTCCTGAAGAAATTCTGAATAGGGACCAGGAGGGCGGTAAATAGTGATAAGCTGAAAAGAGTGTGGTTTTGACTTCCATAACGATGGATCAGTCACATTAAGAATTAGTATTTCAAAAGAATTAGCCTTGTAATGGAATTTAGCTGTAACACCTAACTCTTTGTCAAAAATTGTGGCTATGCCTCCCCCCCGACCATTGGGACGAGGGCGACTAGCATGACTGTATCCAGGAGGTTAGGCTTCATTTAAGGCTAAATATTCATCAGGTCTAATCCAAGTCTCAGTGAGACTTGCGTGTAAGCGTTTATCAGTGATCATTTCATTTACAATTACTGCTTTGTTTGTAGGTGATCTAATGTTAAGTAATCCTTTACTAGACTAAATCCTAGCTTTAGTCTAATGTTGTTATTTCTTTGGCAGCTATCTGTGTTTATACTAATGAGGTTATTAAAACAGACTTTTTGAAATCGTTTACGTTTAGGGCAGATGCGGGTAACAGACACAGTTTCAATAATGTGGGTCTGGGTGACGGTGAAACATAACGTCCTCCAATCAATTTATCATAACAACAGCAGACTGAAAGCTTCAGATACTCTGAGGAAACTATATGACTTAAGAAAGGACAACGACGATCGTCCTTCCCTCAGTTTCCTCTGTCTGACAATGTTCCATCTGGTAATCGCATGCTCCACCGTTCCTTTTTTTTTCTGGACTGATCAATGTATGTAGTAGAAGAGCAAGAAGCTAAATCAGGGATCAGTGAGGCTTTAGCAGATAAACCCTCCACAGCCTCAGCTAACAAGCTCAAGGATCAGATGCAATATACCAGGATCATGCTGTAGGTCTCGTATAGCCACTCCCGCCCACGAACACACACACACCACACACACACACACACACACACACACACACACACACACACACACACACACACACACACACACACACACACACACACACACACACACACACACACACACACACACACACACACACACACACTGGTATTGCTGGTTTGCTTCCAGCGGTTTGATTAGATGGGATTACACCATAGAGGCATGTACGGTAAAGCTCCAGGGATTCTCGTCTCATCTCATTATTTTTCTCCCCACATATCAGAGGTGTCGTCATTTCACGTCTCTCCTTTCTTTTTGCTTTTTTTATCTGTTTCTATCTGCAGTTTTGTCTCCACTTTTCTCATCTTTCAAGTGGTTGTCCCTAACATGCTTTATCTTCGCTTTTGTCTCGCCAGTGTTGTTTTTCTCTTTCCAAGCTCTTCTTGTTGGTCCAATAATCTCATGTCTAATATTGTGTTCCTTCTCGGGTGTCTTTCCATTTTGTCTCTTCTCATGCTTCGGATTATTCTTGTTTATCCCAATCTTTTCATGTTATGCTAATGTCTTCTCGACTCAAATGTCCCTACGTTCCCTTCCTATCTTCCTTCTTTTTTCTTACTCCTTTTTTTCTCATCTCCTTTTCTTCTTTAGTCCATGTCAGTTATTTTCCTTTTTTGACTTTTTTTCTACTCAATCCATGTCTGTTCTTCTTGTATCTTCTGTTTTCTTTCTGCTGACTCTTTTTCTTGTTCAATTCATGTCTGTTTTTCTCTTCTTTTGACTTTTTTTTTTTGTTTCAAACCATGTCTGCTTTTATTTTATTTTCCGGTTTCTCTTCTTCTGAGTATTTTCAGTTTTCTCTTCTCTTTACTCTTCTTATTTTCAATGTATGTTTGTTTTTCTCTTCTATGGATTCTTTTCTTTTCTTGTTTTTTTTTCTCTTCTTTTGACTCTTTTTCTTTTATGTCCATATTGTTTTTTCTTGTATCTTCTGGCTTCTCTTCTAGTGACTCTTTTTCTTGGTCAGTCCATGTCTGTTTTTCCTCTTCTTTTGACTCTTTCTTTTCAATTAATTTCTGTTTTTTTCTATTTTCCGTTTTTCTCTTCTTTTGACTCTTTTACTTTTCAATCCATGGCAGTTTTTCTTGTTTTTTTCCCCCCCAATTCTCTCTACTAGTGACTGTTTTCTTTTCCGTTCATGTCTGTTTTTCTTATACTTTGTTTCCTCTTCTCTTTACTCTTTTTCTTTTCAATCCATGGCTGCCCCCCCCCTTCTGTTGACTCTTTCTTTTATATCCATGTCTGTTTTTCTTGTTTTTCCCCATTTTCCTTTCTATTGACTCTTTTCTTTTCAGTCCATGTCTGTTGTTCTTGCATTTTCACTTTTCTCTGCTCTTTACTCTTTTTCTCTTCAGTCCGTGTCTGTTGTTCTCTGCTTTTGACTCTTTTTCTTTCATTCTGTCCTTCAGATCTTCCTAAATGCAAACTCCATCCACATGCCAAACCTTCCCCACGGCAGCACGGACCCACTACTGAGTCCAGGCACCAGCTACCCCAAACCCACAGTCTACGAGGTGTGCGTGTGTCCCAGCGGCAAGCTGTACCTGTCGCCCGCCGAGAGCGCCTCCACCTGCCAGACCACCAACAGCGTGTGTTTATGGAGCTGAGAGTGGTGGGTGGGCGTCGCCCGACACCAGAAAGGCCTTCCTCCTTGTTTCTGTCCTCTTTCATTTTTTTGGTTTTTTTTTTACAAAACAGCTTCATTAGAGCTTAAGGATCACGGACTGGACACCCTGATAAAACCTGGAGTCAGATTTTAAATTTCAATTTCCCTGTCGGTTTTACTTTCACCTTCTTGAAACGCCCTATCCTTCCACCTTGAGAACAAATCAGGAATTAGAACAAACTTGGCTTAACATCGGCCTTCATCTTCCCGATCTGTAAATGAAGCAAAAACCTTTTGGTATTGATTTTTGGTATTTTTGTATGAACCCCCGACCTGTTGGACACTCAGGGGGGGACAAAGACGATAGTAACGGACCAGGCTAATGAAAAGCCCACACATATGCTTGCCAAGAGGGTGTATGTGATTTAGTTTTGTTTTTTTTGTTTTCTTTTTAAAGAAGTGATACACAGGTGCCTTTGCTGCCGTTGCTAAAGCACATGTTCAGACGTCCTCCAGTCGCAGCAGAACGTACGGCCGAAACGAGGAACGCTAATTAACATCCAACCCGGATCGTGAACAGTTCAGACATGAAAGAGATCCATCAAATGTAGTGTTTTCTCTTTCTTCTTTTTTTTGGACCTTTCTTCTTATCTCTTTTGGGAACAAAGCACAAGATTATGCCATGTATATAAAAAACAATAAATAATAATAATAATAAAAAGAGTTTATTTTAAACATTTTGTAAGAATTGTTGATGATTCATATATTTTTGTTTCTTTTCTACTGGTTTCTTTTTTTTCCCGGAATGTCTTTGTGCACCTTTTTTGAAATGGAATGTTTTGAATAGCTACACATTGACCCAAAAAATAACCACTTCTTAACAGGCAAAAAAAAAAATCTATTTAATAAGTAATTGAAGTGTTCGTTTGATTTTGGATTGTCTTATAGTTTCCTATAGTAAAGTGTAAAAACAGGCTTTTTCGGCCTTTATAAAAATGTTTCCTGAGGAATATGAATTGCTTTTGTAATATTTATTGACAAAAATATATTTTATTTGTTTGGTGGTCTGAAAAACTGTCTGCTCACTATACGTACCGTTCTTAACATCTTAACATCTTAGAAATCTATATCACTGAACGAAATTTTAACTACTACGAAGCGTTTTCCTTCTTAATATGGAAAATTACAATTATTATATTATGTTTTTCCAGTACAATGAACTTTGTAGTGTCACCTAAGCATACCTAGGGACACTAAGCCACCAACTAGGCCAAAGTAAACCAAAACATCCATGATTAACACCAAAACATTTATACAGTGGGGCAAAAAAGTATTTAGTCAGCCACTGACTGTGCAAGTTCTCCCATTTAGGAAAATGAGAGAGATCTGTAATTTTCATCATAGCTACACTTCAACTATGAGAGACAAAATGAGAAAAAACAAATCTAGGAAATCACATTGAAAAAAGAATTTAATTGTACATTATTTTGGAAAATAAGTATTTGGTCAATAACAAAAGTTCAACTCAATACTTTGGAACATAACCTTTGTTGGCAATGACAGAGGTCAAACGTTTCCTGTAAGTCTTCACCAGGTTGGCACACACTGTAGCTGGTATTTTGGCCCATTCCTCCATGCAGATCTCCTCTAGAGCAGTGATGTTTTGGGGCAACACGGACTTTCAACTCCCCTCCACACATTTTCTATGGGGCTGAGGTCTGGGAGACTGGCTAGGCCACTCCAGGAACTGGAAATGCTTTTTACGGAGCCACTCCTTCATTGCCGAGCGGTGTGTTGGGATCATGTCATGCTGGAAGCCCCAGCCCCGTCCATCTTCAATGCACTCATGACTGGAAGGATTGGGTTTTTGGGCTTAAAATCTCGATTAAGGGCCCCGTTCATTCTTCCCTTTTACACGGATCAGTCGTCTGACCCCCTCTGCAGAAAATCAGCCCCAAAGCATGATGTCCACCCCCATGCTTCACGTAGGTATGGCGCACTCAGCTTCTTCTGCTCCAAACACGACGAGTTGAGTTTTTACCAAAAAAGTTCTATTTTGGTTTAATCTGACCACATGATATTCTCCCCAATCATTTCTGATCATCCCATATGCTATCTGGCAAACTTCAGATTGGGCCTGGACAGTACTGGGTTTAGCAGGGGGCACGCCTGGCACTGCAGTCCCTCTGGGCGTAGTGTGTTACTGATGGTAGCCTTTGTTACTTTGGTCCCAGCTCTCTGCAGGTCATTCATCAGGTCCCTCCTTGTAGTTCCGGGATTTTTGCTCACCGTTCTCATGATCATTTTGACCCACGGGATGAGATCTTGCATGGAGCCCCAGATCGAGGGAGATTATCAATGGTCTTGTATGACTTCCATTTTCTTACAATTGCTCCCACAGTTGATTTACTCACACCAACCTGCTTGCCTATTGTAGATTCACTCTTCCCAGCCTGGTGCAGGTTTACAATTTTCTTCCTGGCGTTCTTCGACAGCTCTTTGGTCTTGACCATGGTTGAGTTTGGAGTCTGACTGTTTGAGGCTGTGGACAGGTGTCTTTTATACTGATAACGAGGCCAATCAGGTGCCATTAATACAGGTAACGAGTGGAGGACAGGAGAGCTTCTTAAAGAAGTTACAGGTCTGTGAGAGCCAGAAATCTTGCTTGTTTGTCGGTGGCCAAATACTTATTTTCCACCATGATTTAGAGTTAAATTCTTTAAAGATCCTACAATGTGATTTCCTGGATTTTTTTTTTTCTCATTTTGTCTCTCATAGTTGAAGTGTACCTATGATGAAAATTACAGACCTCTCTCAACTTAGGTAGGAGAACTTGTACAATTAGTGGCTGACTAAATACTATTTTGCCCCACTGTAGCTATGGGCAAAACATCTACATATTTGGCAAAATATCCATAATTTAACCCAAAACATCTATAGCTATGGGCAAAACATCTGCATATTGGGAAAAACATCCATGACTTAGACCAAAACAACCATGATTTAGACCAAAACATTTATAGATATGGGCAAAACATCAAGATTTAGGGCTTAATCCAAAACATCCAAAGTCATTCACAAACCATCCTGATTTTGCCACATCTTGATCGCATATATTCAACCACAAAATGATTAGTTGCCACTAATTGGGTGAAAAATCTATCTATCCAACTTCTTTCACTAAATAAATGCTTGACGGAAGCAAAATGATCTACAAATGTGTCCATCTCTCTGACTTTGTACTGCTATTCCTCATACTTCTTATATTTTATTCTCCAAATTTCCGGCAACAAATACAGCCCAAAACTCAGTGTACAGAGCCCGTTCAAAATCCGTTTCAAAGGCCTCGGTGGTGGGCGGTGTGGTGTGTATTTTGGAGTGGATCGCAATTGTAGTTTTTAATAAATCTACAATAAAAAATGAAAAACTTCCTACGCACACTTCCAGCTCTGTTCTAGCACTATGTATTTCCTACTGGAAATGGAAATCTATTTTGTCTGATCTTTTTCCAAACCTAACAAATTCGCTTTCTAACACTGGTAACGTCCACGTCTTGCGCACAGCGTAATACTGGCTTTTAACAGCGCCTTTAAATCTGTACTGTAGGCGACGGATTTGCTGCTCATTGGAATTCAGAGCAGAGGGAAGGTCAAGGCGTCGAGGCGAGTTCAGATGTCGGTACAAGGACAACTGCCAAGCCACGTGAGGAATTTATTCAGGGCCTTTACACACACTTGCTCAGAATGTTTGTTTTCCTGTTAGGACACGGACCCGTGGGATGTTGGCTCAACAGAGAGGGGGGGTTGTAGGTCAGACGCTGAATAGGAATGAGTTTCCAGTTACTGTGTGTAGATTTTTGGCCAATTCGAAGATCTACAACCAAAGGGTTATCCGTTCCTTCGACGTTCGGCCACGAGTGAACCCCAGCATCCCATGCAAACTTCTGGAGCAATTGTGGCCCTAACTGGTCTGATTGGACCATTTTCTGGGTCGGTGACCGCTCCTAATGTGCTTTTATTATGTACGGCTGGTGGTGCACATGCATAAAGGGACCTGGCGGTAAGAGCGCATCCAGACCCAAATCAGATTACGCAGGCATTCACCTGGAACAAAGCGCCGCTAACAGCAGCTAACGCTCCCTCTGCCACCAGCCGACCAGCAGGATTTATTTAACGCAACGGAACCTAATTCAGATGATGAATAGCGCTTTACTCCGGGAGCTCCAGCGCTGCCAAACCTAAAGTCGCTCTCCGTTAGCGCTCTTTATCTGAAGTAATATTACACAATTTACATAATCTAAAATAAAACAAATATTTTAAAAAACTGATTCCATCCTAGCACAGCCCCTTAAGGTGAAAAAACATATTTCATTCGAACCCTCCTGCTCCTCACATCCTCAATCCCAAAACTCAAACATTAGCAAAAGCCCGGCCCCTTAATTACCACCTTATATCAGACAAGTACAATAAGAAAGGATCCTAATAAAGAAAAGATATGAATGGCTGACCATTATGGCTTTGCACTCCTTGCGTTTTCTTAGGGAACATTAAAATTAGATTGGAGATTATTAGGTCAACATGACATGGAGCGCTCCATCAAATATAATTATGGTAACATCCTGATAAGTTAGCGGCTTCTCTAGAATGTTAGGATCTCAGTAAAAGCCGCAGAGGGTCGAGAAGATTCAATGTTAATATCTAAAGGATTAATCTTTCAGAGGCTCTGTTGAAAAGCAGGACTTATGAAAAGACTAAAACTTTAAATCAAAATGACTAGGTCTTTGTCTAAAAACCTCTAAAGTCTACACCAAAATTTCCAGAGAGTAGGCCATAATGTTTAGAAACATACTTAAAAATGTCAACTGTTAAGGCCAAAATGTCTATGTCCTAGGTCAACACGTCTACAGCTAAGCCCAAAATATTTAACACACAAGCAAAAACATCCTCAGTTATGCACATCTACATGTTGGGCAAAACATCCAAGATATAGACCAAAACACCAATAGCTATGGATAAAACATCTACATATTGGGCAAACATCCATGATTTACACCAAAACACCTATAGCTATAGCTAAAACATCTACATATTGGGCAAAACATTTACAATTCAAACAAAAAGTTCAATGGCGTTGGCAAAAATATCAAAATCTATGGACAAAACAATAGATTAAATTTAGTAATTTTAGCAGACAATACATTCAAGATTTAGGCCAAATTGTCTACGGCTCAGGCCAAAACATCTTGGCTATGGACAAAAATGGACAAAATATCCAATCCATGACTATGGCCAAAACATCCGTGATTTAGTCTAAAATGTTCAGGGCTTAATCCAAAAAAATATCTAGGTTTAGAGGCAAACACCCAAGCAACTGTCCAGAATTCAGGCCAAAACTTTACAGCCAAGAACAGAATGTTTGGGGCTTCTATCCGACTCTATTTTGATTGGTTGTTAGTGACGTTAGTTAAAGAGAATTTTACTCACCACATCGCAGAGGTTCTTGTCCATTTCGTGTGCGCACCCAGATCGCGACATCTATGGCTAATGAAAAGGCATCTTGATGAAAACATCCATGATTTAGGCCAAAACAGCTACATATTGGGCAAGACATGCATGAAGTAAAACAAAATGCTTATGGCTTAGGCCAAAATATCCATGGCTATGGACAAAACACTGATGCATTGGGCAAAACACCCATGACTAAGACGAAAATGGCTAGAGCTTAGACCAAACATCCACAATTTAGACCTAAATGTCTAGAGATTAGACCAAAACCCCACAATTTAGACCAAAACATTTACACATTAGGCCAAAACATCCATGATTTAGACCAAACTGACTATGGACTAGAACAAAACACCCAAGATTTAGATGAAAATGCCTAAGGCGTAGGTAAAAACATCCACAGCTAGAAAAAACATCCAAGTAGTATTCCAAAACATCCATGATTTAGATCGATTTAGATGGCTTCTATCCATTCAATCTCATTAGACATGAATTGGGTGACTTGATTTGGATTGGTTATTCGTAACGTTCGTTAAAGAGGACTTTACACTGCGTATTGCAGAAGCTCATGTTGCCACGTCTCCCATTTCCTGTGTGAACCGTTAGCAATATTAGCCAACATTTTGAAACAGGTGTGCTAAATCACGGCCAGAATAAAAGACTCCAAGAACGGTTTTGTCGACCGTTGAGGTTTATCTGTAGCCTGGGACCCGGTGTCTCAAACCCAGCATGATGCATTCCTTCAAACACCTGATTCAGCTCATGCAGTCCCTCCGATTAGCTAATGAGCTGAATCAGGTGTTCGAGCAGGAACAGCAAAGCCTGTTTGGCCTTCAGGACTGGAGATTCTCTCGCGTGTTCACCGCAACTCGGGCTGAGACGGCGCAGAGAATTAGGAGTCCTGACACCAATCTGTGCAGGGCCGACAAAGCTCCCCCGTACGTGGCGAAACCCAGCTGTCTGGACGCAGTCATTTCCTAAGGGGCCCCGAATTCATTTTCTGCCCAGGCAGGTCCGTGCGCATGTCCAAGCGGCTGTCTGCGGAAAATTAAAATGACACCCATTTGATTCCGGCGCATGCGACGCCGCATGCGAAGTGACAGGATGTTTTATTAGTTTAGCCGTTAGCATTTAGAGCGCACGCTCTGTCGGGAAACGTGCGTCTGGTTTTTGGCGTCGCTTTGCAAAACCTGCCAAGAGTCGGGCATATCAAGCGGTTATCTGCCAACAAACCAGGTTTGACGTTGCTTGACAGACTTTTGTTGTTTTGTCCTTGTAACTCAGGATGTTTGTAGAATTTGAGGCTGAGAGGTTGGTTTTGAAAAGTCTGTTTCTGACTACAAACTATATGCAGTTTAGAACAAAAACGTCCGGGATTATAGCTAAAACACCAAGGTATTAGCCCAATGTATCAAAGATTTGAGCCAACACATCCAAGGTTTCTCATGATTAAGCCTTATACACTTATTCCAGAACCTTATGATAATTAGACCAAGATGTTTGGACCTTAATATCCAGAGCCTAGGCCAAATATGTCCAGGGCTTAAGACATTTAAGACATTTAAGGCCACTTCCCCTATTATAGATGATTATTTAATGTCCAGGATTTAAGCCAAAATGTCCAAGGTTTCTCATGCTTAGGCCTCATAACCTCAGCCCAAAACCTTCTGAGGACATTTGGCCACAATATCCAGAGCCCAGATCTCAGATCAAAATAAGTCAGTGTACATATTTTAACACTTGCTCAAATGTCCAAACAATAAAAAAGTTTTTGGGGGATGCAGTACGAGATATCGCTGTACATTTGGATGTTTCAGTGCATGGTATTATAGTCTAAAATGTTTCAAGCTAAGACCAACTTATCGCCAAAATGTCCAACCAAGTTCCAAGATCGGGGGCTTCCGCCAAAATGTCACGGGCTTATTCTCCTATTCTTTACGATCTTCTCTCGACACACATCTTTGGCTTGGTTACTCTTCCCATGCATACTGCTGCTTATTCTTGCATTCATTCTGCCATTTTCTTCTGCCTGTACAGCAGGATGTTCGGTTTATTTTTGTGATGCCTTGTTTTCACACTCGCTTCTTTGTATTTGTCTTTTTTCTCTTAATATGAAATGGGCTCAACCACTTTTTCTTATCGTTTGTTCTGCCCTGTCTAGACATTTGTTCTCGGTTTTTGTCTGGAATGAATGTTTCTGATTGCCTCTTTTCTTCATTTCTTCGTGGGTGACTTGACTTGACTGGACCGGTCGATGGCCACATCAGAGTCTGTCTTGCGGGGAACATATTGACAAAACCGCCAAATGATTGAGTCTGTCCTGGCCTATTGTTTGCCTTCGCCGCATCCGAAGACAACGGGGTGTGCTAAATTATTGCTCACAACCGGAAATGGCTATTGTTGGCACTTCTTGAAATACAAGGACGTGACAAAGCGATTTTTTCCCTCCCAGATTTGGTGTCGCCGAATAAGCGACGTCCGACGTCCCACCAGTTGAGGACTAGTTCCATTTGATAATCGCCACGCGAATACCCGGGTGCGTGTGCATATCAGATGGCACCCTGTTTGTTTTTCTTTGCTCTCGGTACCATGATGTAACGTGAAGCAATAACGCTCAGAGAGGCTTCGCAGTGGAAACTGACAGCTGCTGGCTTGCAAGCTTGACTGCTTTTCATTAGCTCAGGCCTCGCAGCTGAAAATCTGTCGTTTAGAAAAGGTCTCAGCTGGTGCACACCATCACTGAAGAGTCCTTATGTCTGGAGATCCTACGATGGGGTCGGTCCTGGTGTTTGATGGCTTTTATCTACAGACCGGATACGGATGCTGGTTCTGCTTTTGTGCACTGGCAAGCTTGTCAGTAGTTCGGCACTATCAGTACACCCCCAGTGGCTGGGGTAAATGCCCCACTAGACCTTCACATTGCCAGCCCCAATTGGGATTGAGCCAAAGCCCCTCTGACGTTGGCGTTTCTAGCAACTGGCTCTTCTGCCTGAGCCACCAAGGCTTCCAAATGACTATTAATGGTTTGCTGATATAGAACCGATCAGTCCTGCAGTGCAATCACCTCAATGACTCGTTCAGGAAGCCTGAATGATTTTCATTATCAACACCATGGGGATTCGCATGGAAATCTGCATTTACCAATCACCCAACGGCGATGTAGGCGAATTCCCGAATCTGTATGGGCATCATGCTCACCCAATGCCAATTATCAACCTGGGGAAAAGACTTCATTTCAGCTGCCATAGACACAACGGCAGATTGCTAATAACCAACCAGTCCAGATGGCACTTTAGTGCGCTGCCTTAAATCCCTACAGAATTACAGGACATTAAACTGTAAATTAGAGGATGAAGAGGATCTTCAGAGGAAGACGAGGACTCATTCAGAACTCGATGTTGGTTTTTGTTGGACTGTGCTGAAGATCTGGATTTTTCTATAAGGCCACCTGCTCCAATCATTTTTAATTCATATGGAGGCCTACAACCACAAACTGGTTCAAGATGACATCAAACAGAGAGATGGCACATTTGTCCAGTCAACTGCAGAAAGACTTGCTTAATGGAAAGGACACTTCCACCAGTGGCACAGCCATGGATCGCCATCTTGACTGGCAGTGATGGCCTCCAACCTCTTAAGCATCGCCTGATTGGAGGAAAGCAACACTACCAAGGCTCGAAGATGGGAAAAGCTGCAGGTCACAAAATGACTGCTCCATTGTCATGGACAGAACACTGAGCAGAGGAGGAACACATCATTATCTTCATTGACTTAAAGGAGTACCTACAAAAATCGAGGTTGTACTCCAACATCTATTTGGTCAGCCATTGGGTCACGGAGGGGGTCAAACTGGTTAGGGAAATAACCCAATACTTGCTAAGAAAGAAGGTCAAGCTACCGACCTCTGCACAAAGCATCCCAATGAGCAAATGGTGTAAAACTGAATTCTAGAAAACAATGTCCTCCCACCAGAAGTCTTAGGCCACCATCAGATACCATTGTTTCAGAAGGTTCAGGGCTCGAATCATCCCTCTGCCAAGCTACCACTGTTAGCTCCTTGAGCAAGGTCCTTAATCTACAATTGCCTGGACAGCAAGACTATATCAGCTGCAAGTCCCATATGGATAAGGGTGTTTACTAAATGTAAATGTAAACAAAAGCACCGTTGATGGTAAACCAAGGTTGCACCAGGACCAGCAGTGTCCTAAGGTACAGAGAACAAAAACTGAAGTAAAAAATAAAAATACTAACAATAACAGCGTCTGCTTACATGTTTACTGTAGCGTAAAAACAGCATCAGCTCTGTGATGTTCACAAACGTTTAAAGTGCTTGAACGCACATCTGTGAGATGAGTTCTGCTCAATTAACCTTAAACCGTAGCAAATCATCGACTGCGGCGTCTCGGCACGCATTAAGCTCGCCAGAGACTAGCGCGTGACTTTTCCTTTTAGCGTTTTTCTCGTCTTCTGCTTCCCTCCAAACTTGCACCAGGAGTCCTGGAGCCGCTTATGACAAGTCGCTCGCAGCCTCATTAGGCCGATGATTATCCGATAATTACCTCGGCTAATCTGGCCAAACGCTCTAATGCGGCCACACAGGAGGCATCCACTTCGGCGGGCGACACTCTGATAGACGTGATGGCTGAATATGTGGCATCATGCGGGCATGGAGGCCTGTCTTTTAAATGAGCCCCTGCCCGTCACCCCGAGCTAGCAGGTGACTTAAGATCTGTCTCGCATCGCGGAGGATAGCGTATCAAAGCATAAGAAGGTTAGACTTGATGTTTAGTTTGGATTTCACCCCTTCACCTTCTGGTCCACAGTCCTGTACCTTAGAGTCACCTCAGTCCACCTGGGCGCCCGGGGTCACTCATTCCCATTATCCACACCCAGGATAATGTAGTTTGACAACTTTTCAGATCATTTTATGCCTCTCCTGATTCAGATTCACATCATGTTCGACGTTTTGGTTCAACAGCTAGCCGATGTTTCCCGAGGGATTTCCCTCTCAATGCACTATTCAAATCCGCTATTAGCTGTAACAAATCCCGCTATTAACGTGCCTCCGATTTCCCTGAGGAGCAAAGAAAACGGAGGCTATTTTCCAAGGCAAAATGCTTCAACACCTGCTAAACATCTTCCATCTTCTGCGCTCAGCTCGCCTGCTTAACGACTGAGAGAGGGATGGTGAGAGAACAACGAGAGAGAGAAAGGGTACAGTGATGGTAATTAGCAAGGCAGATAATGAGCTAGTATCAGGAGCACAACTAAATTGCAAACTACCGAACAAGCTCCCTGGGGAAAACGGTTCGGCGGCGACGATTTCCATCGCTGTTCTCAAGGAACAAAGAGCGTTCACACCTCCAGACTCTCCTCAGGGGGTAAGGGGTGAGCAAGGTGGCTCATTAATTCAGTGGCTCACAGATAAAGACAGAATGAGCAGCAGGATGAGATACTTCCAATGACTAAAAAACCTTCTAGAGGAACTGAAGACATGAAGGAGCTTATGGAGACATTTAGATCAGTCTCTGTCGACGACACATCACCAACCATTCGGTCGAACCATGTTCTCGCTGCATAGATAATTTTCCAAGTCCCAAGAGAAAAAGGGATTACACCAAACCTCCAAAGCCTAGGAGATTCTAGTACAAGAATTACAAGACCTAGTGTGCTCTTAGGAGGACTCGTTGATAGTCCAGGCTTGTGGACTCAGGTTTCTTGGACAAACTGGAAGTAGGCTACATTTGGAGGAAAAGACTCAGACTCATCCTGACTATGAAGCATGGTGGAGGGTTTGAGGTGTCCTCAGGTAAGGGTTCCTTGGGTGCTGTTAAACTTAACCAGGCTTAGTAGCCTAGAAGTGAGATTAGGATTACTACGATCCCTGCTGGCCAAGCAATGGCCTCTGCTCTTGGGATGGGAGCCAGAACCCCCAAAACCTGACCAATAAAAAGCGGGGTTTATACGTGAAAAAAAAATGTCCGCTTCATTTGGATAAACAGTTCCTTCAGCCTTATGTTTCTGCAATAAAACGATTTAGTAGAAACGAAATCTGGATCCTCCGGGCTGCTTTATTCCCCTCAGGCAGTTCTTCCCTGAGAGATGAAAGAACCCTTCCACGATTTGATCACCCACCTACAGCCACCAACACACTAGGTGGACATTTTCAGGGTTATTTTAATTCCTTCTGCAGCCTAATCAAAGGCGAGATTTGCGCTCATAATTCACCTCCCTCCCTCATTCGGCTCGCCACAGGAGTCAATGGATTTAATTAGTTGCTGGCGAAGGCTGAGTTTAATCACTAGCTGCTGAGTGTGTGAAACTCCTCCAGAAAAACTCCTGTGGGACGAATCGGCTCGGGCCGAGACGACGACCTGATAGGGTCGGGATTCCTTTGATCAGGGTTGAGACGGATTTGTGGATAGTCTGGACTTCTAGGTTTGTTTGAGGTCAGTAAAGAATAGAGAAGGTCAGACCTGGAGAGTTCAGGAGACAAGAATGGCATGGTTATTCAGATGCTGGTTTGATCTCTTTCAAAAAAACAACAAAACCTTTATTCACTGAAACACCTCAAGTTCTTGGTGGCCTACTGAGTAGAAAAGGCTGAGATTAACAAATCTTCGGAGAACTGGCGAAGATGGAAAGGTGTTAGGGTCTGTAGGCACGTAGGCCATGCATCCTGCAGCGTTGTTGTGAGGAAACATGCGCCACACTGAGTCAGCTGATTTGATCAGTGCAGGCCATATGGCGGTTCATTGGGAGGTCATCATGGGGGTTATTAATTAATGCTCAGCACGCCCAAGAAGAACCATAAATACACGCATATGTAGCATCTGCTAGACAAGCCTCTGTTGCGTTCAAACCCCAAATGACTCGTGAATCTCTAATGCTGGATTAAAGACTCTTGCCATTACGTTCAGAGCATATAACAGACGCCCTTCACCAGAACAAGTGCTTTTCTGCTCTGTCAGAGCCCATAACTTTGGCAGGTCTCTCACAGATCACGGCAGTGACAGTTCTTAACTATTTGAAATAGGGAGGCCAGGCTGGGGCCAGTGGCTACAATAGATACTAATCACTTTCTACCTAACAGTGTGAGGTAACTAAATCCTCATTCATTTTAATCAATAAATAAATGACCAAGTATAATATTTTTGTCTCACTTGTTTAACTGGGTCCTCTTTATCTACTTTTAGGAGTTGTGTGAAAATCTGAAGATGTTTTATGTCATATTTATACAGAAATATAGAACATGCTAAAGAGTTCATAACCTTTCAAGCACCACTGTAAGGGGGTCGTTTGGGTGCCAAACTTGTGGGGCAATGGACCCTGCTGCCTGCCCACCCTGAGCCACCAATGTCTAGGCCCCTGTATAGTCCGTCGGCTGACTCACCCCCCTGTGAATACTGTTAGGCTCCCCTGCAAACTTGGGTATTGATTTCCTGGGCTCTGCACTTTTCAGATCTATCGAGTTTTCAAGTCGTAGTGAGACCTGTCGAAATCTCACTGAGAAGTAAGGTACCTGTACCTACTGAACCACTTCTCTTTAGAGTTTCAGATCACGACCATTTAGCATCCAGATTCCTCGTATAACAAGCGAGACAACTTGACAGAGCGATAGATTTTGTCGCTCATACAGAGGCTCAATGATATTCTACTTCATAGCGTTTTAATCCCGATAAACACGTGGGCGCAGGCAGCGGAAATTCATGGGGGGGCCATGCAGATGCTATATTTCTTACTACACTGTAGATGCTGTGTCATTTTCAGACAGCTGAGCCTAAGAGACACCGTAAAGGTTAAACTCTTTTCAGCGCCTTCGGCTTTGATCTGCGATTTCGCTACCATTCCTACGAGAGAAAATGATTGGACTGTCAAGCGTATTATGCAGGCATGAAATCAAACTTGGCTGTCTCTCGCCACTGAGACTTCGGGAAGTCTGACATCCGGCGTAAGTGTGAAAAGCAAAACAGGACGAAGACGAAAGGTCATTTCCCTCAGAGAAACAACGGCGTTCTCTGAAGAGCGTTTGTGCTTTTGTTGTCTGGCACTAAAACGGCATCAGTCAGAGCAAAGACGTTCTGTTCGGAAGCTTTTTGTAACGGTAAAAAAAGTGTCAGGTTTAAGGAGTAAAAAAAAAAAAAAGTATCAAGTTTATTTTATACTTCATTTTAGGTCCCTTCTAGCAGTTGAAGGTTTAGGGCCTTATTCGATGGCAGTGGTGCATCATACATCATATATATAAAGACAAGAGTATTGGGACATGCCTCTTAACCACTGAATTAATGGGTGTAATAGAAAGCACCTAGCCATGTCGTCTGTGACATAGGATGCCACCGATGTCAGCTGGTGAAATTTCTTCCCTCTTAGATATTCCACCATAAACTGTGAGAGTTATTACTGAAAAGTGGACGCGTTTACAAACCATGTGAAATTACAGAGCGGGGTCGCCCAGTGCTGAGGGGCATAGTGCCTAAAAGTCACCAACACTCTGCTGACCCAATAACTGCAGAGTTCCAAACCTCCTCCCGCATTAACATCAGCACAAAAGATTTAGATCACCAAGCAAGGGTCAGATGGAATTTTGTAAAGCACACTGCCACTGGACTCTGGAGCAGCGGAAACATGTTCTGTGGAAAGACAAATCATGTTTCTCTGGAAGTCTAATGAACGAGTCTGGGTTTGGCAAATTCCAGGACTATGATCCCTGCCTGACTGTACAGTTTGGCAAAGAAGGGACTTGGGCCTAGGCCCCTCAGTTCCAGCGAAGGTAAATTGTAATGCTTCACCACATCAAATTATACACTTCCAGCATTGTGGGAACAGTTTGGGGAAGGCCTGTTTCTGTCCCAGTGCATAAAGCAAAGTCCATAAAGGCACGGTTTGGTGCTTCTGTGGTGGCAACGTTCTTCCAGTAGCTATGCAACTTAAGAATGTAGGCAGGTCCGGTTTATTCCGGAAGATAAATGGAAGTAGCGGTCCTCAGCATCACCAGAGCTGTGGAAGAAGAAGGTTTAGAGTGTAGAGTTCAGTACTGCACACAGTGTGCTCCCCACAGTATGCTGATCAATAATTTACTATGGAGCAGTCTTCTGTTCTTTCTCTCCTTCTATTTTTTCTGTCATTCTCCATCTCCAACCGGCTTCTCCTCACCCTTTCACCAAAGGCCTGCTTGATTGAGCACAAGTGCTTTTTACAGATCCAAATAAAACCTCGCTCACTTTGGCTTGCCATTTACCCTCGCTGACGCCATCTTAAGGGCCGATCCATTGCTGGAGAAACTGAAGTGCGTTAGATGAGCTCTCGGAGGGACTGAATGAGCACAGTTGTCCACTTCAGTGGCGGATCTTGCCCAGAAAGCGTTGATGCAGTTTCCATTCTTAATAGCTGTTTAGCCTGTTGGATAACCGATGACGTTTAGGAGTATTGTATTTAGGCTATCCGATCCTGTTTGCAGCCATCGCCACCATGCATGGAAACAGTCGCCTTCTCATCGGTATGGCTGATCGCCAAATTGCCTAAGGAATCAGGAAGAGTGCCTTCAAAAACCTGCTCCTCGTTTTCCTCTCGATTTATTTCTACAGGTCTTTCTCGCAAGAGCGTTGTGTCAAAGCAGCTTTACAAATATGTAGACGCACAGCCCAAACTGAGCAAGCCTGGGGCGACAAGGGCAAGTCCTTAGTTGTAAACGATTAAGTTGTCAGGTTAAGAGAGCGAAAGCATGTTATATAAAGAGATGCCAGGGACAAGCAGTGTGACTATGGACTAATTCCGTTGCGGGTCCCCTAATGAAAACCTAAAATACGGCTTCTGAGATGGGGCCTCCTTGGCACTGGATTTGACCAAATAGTTTGCTTCAACGAAACATTAAACAAAACCAGACTCTGACTTTGGACCCTGACCTTCACAACTTCTCCAAGCCAGAAAGAAAGAATAACAATAAAAGTCTCACCTTGACCTCCCGTATATCACAGTACATAATAAACCCATGCTCGTATTATTGAACCAGAATCCATGGAGCTCGTGAGAGCTTCGGCAACCCTTGCGAGAACTGCGCGATCCTTCGGCCAATATTGCGAGCAGATATTGCGTTGGGGTCAGCAGGTCCATGTGGAAACCTTGCGCGACCCTGACCGTAATGATTTCTCCATTAGCCCTCTCTTGTTTTCCGTTCAGACCTAAAAGGGTTGCCACGGTACATGAGCACTTGCTTGGGAGAAAGAACTACTGGACATGAAACATTTTTGTTCAGAGATGCTGCTTGTAAAGCTTGTCCCAGATGATTGCCTGATTGAAGTTTCTTCCATGCCAAGTATTAACCACACTTTCTCCTGGTCAGGGTTGCGGGGCTGTCACCCAGAAAACACAGGCCACAGGTATAACCTGTAGAGCACGCCATGGCTGAGTAAGGGCTCGTTATTGGTCATTGTTGCAGTATAGGGGGATGTTTGCCTGACTGGCCTTTGCACCCTTAGACATCTCAGTTTACATGGGAAGCCCAATGGGAGGGCACTTCGGTGGTGGGCTACGTTAGACATTTACTTAAGAATGAGATCCTGGGATCACATGGCTATTGCCATGGCTCTGATTGTTGGGAGTTGTTTTGTTATTGTGCTTAATGTAGTACTTGACTTACAGTATACCATGCCAGTTAAACGATGGGCATACGACATTTGCTCAAGTATGACATTAAATAAGAAGAAACTCAATGTGGAGAGAAGAACTTCGAGTCAGACAGTGGCAGGGGACAGAGAGAAGAGAAGGAAGATAGGAAGCGAAAGAGCAAATGAGCACAGTTGCATCCTGAGGAGTTCATGCCTATCTGCAGCCACCTGCCAGGCCATTACACAGCCACACGCTGCAGGATGCCAGCACTTCCAAGCAGTCAGATTTGGTGTGATTACAGGTCTATTAACGAGGACAGAAAGGGATGAAATTGCAGCTGCCCAGATTCACATGGCTGGTTTTTCTGCCCAGGTCTTTCACAGAACAGTAATCAACAGCAAAAATATACATGGAGACCTCCATGGGGGCATTATTGACATAACGAGCTTCCATTGCTGTTCTTTGTGCCAAGACACAGTTCTTTAGGCAATTCTAATTTTGTTCTGGTCAGGGTTGTGTTAGTTGGGCCTGTCGCACATCCTGGAAAGCATCCATAGTCAGTAGATCTCCAACGTCTCGTTCTAGATCTGCAGCCCCACCTAGTTTGGTGGCTCATCTGCTCTGAAGAAAGCTGCCAGGATCTGAAAAATCTGAATTTGTGCACTCTTGAATACTGGTTTTCACTTGCTGATAACTTAAACAAACTCTCCAGCTTCACAGCAGCGCTCAGCATGTGATTTCTCGGCACGCTGAAGCTGTAGATTGTCCATTTTTCACGGATCTATGGGAAAAGCTGTTCCGTCCACTTAAAAGCCTGCTTTCCTGTATGAAGAATTCACTCGGGGCGTCGGGTTTGGGAAGGTATTTCTTTTCCGCCGCCGTGAACTTGGCTGGACACTTTGCTCAGCGTAGTGAGCCGTGGAGAAAAGTGCGCCGGCGTTACGAGCCTGTAAAAGACTACGCTCCAGCAGTTAGGATCGAGCTCACCGGGCCATTTTTCACCAATTTATCCGGAGGGAAGAGCATCAGGCACTGAATATTTCAGCGGCTTCCACGACTCAGCTTCTCAGTTCCTTGGTTGAGGAGTTGAGTGTTTTGATTACAAGTCATGGGAGTCACTTCTGGACTACTGAATAGGTTTTAGGACAAAAGTCCATATCTGGAGAAACTTTGGGAGACCTTCTGCAAGTGCTTGAGATCTGAGTCTCCAGAGGTGGATGTACTTCATTCAGACTTAATTCAAGGTGAACAGTAAATCAGAGGAGTGCCCATAGCTTGGCATTCTTAGTACTGCTGGTTTACACCACCATCGCAGGGATATATCTACGAGCGAGAAGGTGAACTGATCAACTGGAGTCGGGACAAACTGGAGCTGTAATGGATGACCATGTTCAGCCAGTGCTCAGTGGGATATCCTCTCGCTCTCCTTCATGTTCACTCTGTGTGTTTACGGTGTTGTTACAGAACATCTGGCCTGAGCAGACATTTTTGCTGCGCTGCCGCTAGGTGTGAGATGGATTGTAGCTATGCCCAAGGATGCAAGTTTGCTCCCAGCTGAGATGCAAGCCTGCAAATAGAGATGCTGTAAGCATCGTAATGAATTTTAATCGTAAAGAATTTGCTACCAACGGCATGAATTGACAGTCTAGGCTGGTGATGGTGGCATAATGGCGTTGGGAACGTTTTCTTGGCACACTTCGGAGCCTTTAATACCAATAAATCATGGCTTGAATGCCACAACCCTTCATGGCCACAACTGACCACACATCTTGAATGCCACAGCCTGTTTGAGTATTGTTGCTGACCGTGTGCACCCTTTCATGACCACAACAGAGCCATCTTCCAGCAAGATAATGGTCAAATCTTCTCAAACAGGTTTCTCGAACATGACAATGAGTTCACTGTGGCCTCCACAAGTCACCAAATCTCAAATTCATCTAAAACAGGGTGGCTATTTCAGGAGAGGGCAAATTACGCCTAAAGACATAAGGAGCTCCCTTCGGATTGAGAAGCAACCTCAATCTCACTCTCTCGCTCGCAGTCGCGGTTCTCTTATCAGCCGTGCCAGGCAGAAATCCTGAGTAAGAACAGCTTGCAAGACAACTTCACACGAAGCACACACACAAGCAGATAGAACTGGTTCGTTCAGTATCGCGTTCAGTTCTATCCGCTAGCCTTTATCTTCACACAGCCAGACGTCATTTAGAGCCACGTCGCTCCCGTAGTTGAGTCAGAGTACGACTGGCATTCAATATCACTGCTAGCGTTGCCCTGAAAATACCCGTACAGTGCAGATCCCAGACCAGTGTGCGGGTTTAACATTCATGCATGGTAACATGAAATATCCTGCCAATTTCTGAAAGGGTATGCATAACTATGGTGCCTACTGACAAGAAGGTCCAGGGTTCAAGACAAAATGCCAACGTCCGGCCTTTGAGCAAGGTGCCAAATCCCAGTTGCTTGGACTCTAACTTGTAAGATTGCTAAATTGAGCCACTATTGGTCCACAGTACACTATCTTAACATCTGGATTAGTGGCTTGCTTTTTGGAAAGGCTTCTTTCATTGTGATCTTTGGGTTCTATTTGGCCTCGCTTACATCCATTTCTATCTCACTGTACTTAGATGTAGTAAAAATGGCCAAAATTGAGCTTTTTTGTCCTTTTTTAACAGACTGATAACATTTTATAACCTATTTCTAATCTGTGAAATAAGATTCTGCTTGTGTTTCATTTTGAAAATGCATTTGATTTTTATGTATTTCTTTGGGTTCCATTTGGCCTCGCCTACTCTCCTTCCAACTGTAAATAGAAGCTTTGACGCAGAATTTGTTTGATAAAAACGGCCAAGACTGAGCTTATTTATCCTTTTTAACAGACTAGTAATACTTCCTAACCACTTTCTAAGGTGAAACAAGTCTGCTTGTTTTTCATTAAAATATGCATTTAATTATGTTAAAATATTCTTTAGGGGTGCCAACTTCAGCCCAGTATTTTTTTTAACACTCCATCATGCTCTCATCATTCTTATAGGAATTTTAGATACATGATATGCAATTACACCAGATATTTCAATTATATTACAGTATTACACCGTGCTTTTAATATGACTGCTTGTTGAAGGGTGCCAATAGTTTTGGAGCTGATTTTTTAGGTATGTCTAAACATTATTTAACTGAAATTGGTACGTATTTAACGTTTAATAGAGCTACACTGGTGAAAAACGGTGTTTGAAAAACGTTTAGCTTAGCATAAGGGGTTTTCCATTATACATCGTTAGCGTCGTGGCTAACTGCCGCTTAGCATGACTAAGCACTTTTGACAACTTGGCTTACCGGTGCAGGATCCTGAATTAATACTGAACTTTTTCTGCGCAAAGCGCGTAGTTTGCAGGAAATACGTGGAGTTCCCGTGTAGTACGTGATTATTTTAAGTGTTTGCTTTGACTATTCTCACTTATTAACTTACAAAGACGCTCACTTTAATCAGCGCTGAAACGGCGCCATCTTTTGTGCGCTCGCGATAATACATCACGTGACTGCAGTTAACTAGACTGGAGCCAGGATTCAAACGCACATAAAATGATGCAACACGTCACACATTTACTATGCATACATGCACAAGAAACGGTCTCAGACACACAAATACATGCATACATTCGACACACACATTTGCACAGCACAGCTCATATGCATGTGTGCAACATACATATGACAGACTCACACAGTTGCACAATGCATGTCACACAAATGCATACATGCAACACACAGAACAAAAACAACACAGATATCATATGCAAGATAAACACACGACACAAATAAAACACACACATACACAGACAGATTCATATGCAAGATAAACACACGCAACAAAAAACAAGTGCATAATTCGCGCTGCTTATATGCAGAAATGAACATTTACACAACACAATGCAAACGTAAATCACACAAAAGTGCAACGCACAAACACAATTAAACAACACACATATGACAAACACAAGCAACACACGACAGACAAAAACACACATACGATAAAAACAAGCACACAACACACACATACATACAACAAACACAAATATCCAATACACACACACAAACACAACTAAACCACACACATAGGACAAACACAAATAAACAATACACATGGCAAACAAACAACACACAAAACAAGCACAAACACACAATTACACAACACACACAACAAACAACACACATACCCTGATACATTTGCCATGCATACGTGCACAACAAACAACACCCATGTCTGCATCTCCTTCACACACACACATGGACACACACAAATACATTTGATACACATTTGCACAACACAACACAAAGCATACTTATGTCAAACAAAAATACGTGAAACAAACAAATACATACGTCCATCACACACATACGACAAACACACAAACACACAATCATTTAAGTGACATACACAGAAAATCCTCTGAGATTCCTGTCAGGTTAGCTCGTCTTAGTTATCTGTGTAGCTTTATCTTTTTAAAATAAGATCTCTTGCAGGCTCACGTTAGCCGTAGCTGTGAAGGCTACGAACACGATACGACTTTGTTAGCTATCAAACTTTATACGTAAACACTTTCGTCTTTGCCTTTTGTCGTCATCATCAACCGTTTCTGTTCCAAACGAAGCGTCTCACAATCCAAGCGATTAAAATGAAACGCCACACCCTAATGAACAACCAAAACCGTGACACGGAGGTTAATTAACGCGACTCCATTCGCGTTGATGAAAAGCATTACGGAGAATTGATCTGGTGAAAAAAAATTATAAACATCTCTGTCTAATGAAAAGAGAGACTGGGGGTTTATTACGAGCGCACTTAGCGTAATGAGCCTGTTGGAACGAGTCGGTGATGGGTTTGGGTTTAATTAACTGCTCTGTCGTGCCGGTCCCCCGATCGACACGGCTTGAATTTGCCTCCATTTATTAAGGGGGGGATTTGTTTTTTGGTGGCATTTTTTAAGGCTTCGGTCAGGTTGATCGCTACCCTGGTGGCTCGATGGTAAGAGGCAGCTGCTGGAAGCTGCAGTGACAAGTTGCCTCAGGTTCACACAGGTACCACCTGGACCAGAGGGGTTGAAAACGCCCAAGTTACCCCAATATCAGTGGTTGAGTTCAAATCCTAGCTTTGGAGCCCTACCTATCGACTAATAATAAGAATCGTCAAATAATTGGTTGTCCACTCCAAACCAGACAATTAATAGCCCCCAAATCTAACCCTGTGGTACTGTGGTAGCCTAGCGGTTAAGGTACTTAAGTTCACATCCCACCTCTGCCAAGCTGCCACTGTTGGGTCCTTGAGCAAGACCCTTAAGCCATAATTGCTTGGATTGTAAGACTGTACCAATTGTAAGTCGCTCTGGATAAGGGCGTCTGCTAAATGCTGTAAATGTAAATGTAAATGTATCCCACTGCCACTCAAGGGCCCCTCATATGGCTGTCTTGCCCTTTCCCAGCTCTTCTTCGTCCTATATTTATAGATTTTCTTGACTCAAATATTTGCCTTGTCACCCCAACCCACAGCTCATGGGTTACCCCAATGGGGACCAGTCACTGACGATAACCCCATGGCACCTGTAATGACTTTGGATAATAAAAGTCAGCCGTCAATCTGTGCTCCAAACAATTCGCACATTTCACAAATAATTTGAATGAATTGGAGCAAACCAAAATGTAAACGCCAAGTTAGCGGGTACCTCATCTGAGGTTTGCTAGATTGCGGTTTTGTCCCACAACAAGTACAGCCTCATCCCCGGTTTTCAGTGATGATGATTCATGCGGTACATGGTGTAGGAAGAAGACAAAATGACAGGTCATGAAGAGACCAAATGATGGAAAAACGAAAAGAGGCTGTGGTGCTGCCTTAAAAACTCATGAGATGGAATTAGGGGACCTGCTTGGTTATCCTTCAACAACACCTGAGGAGGCAGGTGGAGATGAGAAGGTATCTGAATGCCACCTTTTATGTCTAAGAGCAGACATCTAGGCATGAGCTGCCCCCTGGTGGCCAGGACAGGGACCGCATCCATTTCAGAGAATGGTACAGAACAGGTTTTGGGTCCTTTTTTGGCTCCGATTCACAGGAAGACCATACCATGTCCTTTTCAAGGCTGGTTGGGTCCATGGGCATCACCCCAAATTCCGGTCCTGGATCAGACCATGCGACACTCTTCCAAGCCCATTGTCCACTGCCGTCATAGATTCCAGTTGGTCTACTTCGTCACCTGCAGTTGTAACCCATCCACCTCAAGGTTTGACAAGTCATATAGACAGACGGATGAACTGATGCAGGAATTCTCGTACTCCAAGGACAAACGATTTTCCAGAACGTCCTGCTAAAGCTGCGGATCTTCTGTGAGCGGTACTATATATAAAAAAGTTAAAGATTGTTTGAACAAGGCACAATTTTGTTAGATAATCAAATATTATCCTACCCTCAGAACAAATGTGTGCACAGAATAAAGTCAATACATTTTTTAATCACTATGGAAACTAGACGTTCAGGCAAAGGGTGGATTTGCAAAGCCCATCCTGGGAACCTCGAGGCTCAGCGTTTACTTCTAGGGCTTCATACATAGTAGTGCAGTCCAAAAGTTTTGGCACCCATTAGAAAAGGCAGTACAGCAGGGGTAAGTAGATGGAGCTACTTACCTCTGACCCTCTCACTTCTGGACATCCACATCTCAGCAGACAAAATTGAAATATGTCTCTAGTCAGGCTCTCTCTCTCTCTCTCTCTCTCTCTCTCTCTCTCTCTCTCTCTGCCGTCTCACTTGTCACAAAATACAATTCAGGACTCTAAGTGATTGCCCAAGCCTTCACATCATCCCCATTTCTATTTTCTTTCTGTCTCTCTCTCCTTGCCCGTGCCCTTTCCCCTCCCTCGTCCTCCCTCTCTCTGTTATTAACATGTCTCTCTCGTGGCATCCCCACGCAGCCAGTAATAAGCTTTGCCGTCATCGCCACCGGCGACCAAAATAAATCACGCTCTCCAGGTGAGCCCGTCGGGATTTGCCACCGAAATAGGAAAATAAAAAATTTAATTACGAAAAGCTTTCAGCGCTTCCAGAGCAGTCTGAGCTGCAACGTGGGTTCACACTGAACTCTTGTCGGCACTGGAATGCAAACTGCCCGACGCCTCCAAACCCCGCTCCACCACGTCCTCGCTCTGATTGATTTAATGGACGACCTGTCAGGACAAAATGCATCTCTCACCCTTCTGAAGAAGACAGTGACATCACACTCTAGTTATTACAGGAGCGGCGCAGTCCCCCACTCTCACCGAGATTATCTCCCAGCTGATTTGTTTGGCGACCGAACGACGCATCGTCTCAGCAATACTGTGCGCCGCTGCTCGTTCTGCCGCATTTGCATAATCGTTTCATTAAGAAACCCATCTTTATTGCACCTTATAATTAAATAAGAGCACAAAAGCAGCTTCGGAATTAATTGGATCATCTTGAGACGCATTTTGTCGTTTACGCCTGAGTTACATTAACTCCAGGTGCTTAACGCCTTCCGCATCCTCCAAGAACTGCCTCGTTCTGTCAGCAGCTAAAAGCTGGTCCTTATTAGTGAAGAGTACAATATAGAAACAAAGAAATCTGTTCGAGGAATCCTCACAGTAGGTCTGGAGCTAATGGGGCAACGCTACAAGGAAGCTCTGGAGATTCCAGATGTGGGTTCTAGATGGTTTTCAAACACCCACCGAACCATCCAAGCAACTCATTACCCATTTTTCCATCCAAACATAGCTTTCTCTTCACCCATCCATCCATCCATCCATCCATCCTCATTAGTGCGGAGTACTTTATAGAAACAATTAAATTTGTTCGAGGACTCCTCACAGTAGGTCTGGAGCTTATGGGGCAATGCTACATAGAGGCTCTGGAGATGCCAGATGTGGATTCTAGAGGGTCTTCAACAGCAGATGACCCAGAATGTCTGAGATCTAGTGAGACGCCAACTAGAGGTGAGGGAACATGGCAAAACCCCACCTGTATGGTTTGGATTTTTAACCATTTGCCCCCCAAACCTCAATTTATCTCCATCCTTCGATCCATCCAACAACCAACTCATAATCTATTTTTCAATACAAACCTCAGTTTCTCTCTCCATCCATCCATCCTTCCATCCAACCAACTTATTACCAATTTGTCTTTCCAAACCCCAGTTTATCTCTCCATCCACCCTTCTATCCAACCTTTTAACCATCCAACCAATTCATTACCCATTCGTCCATCCTAACCCCAGTTTATCTTTCCTTCCATCAATCCATCCAAGCAACTCATTGGCAATTCGTCCATCCATACCTCAGTTTCTCTCTCCATCCGTTGAACCATTTAACCAACTCATTACCAAACCATAATTTATCTCTCCATCCATCCACTGTCCATCCAAACCTCAGTTTACCTCTCCATCCATGCATCTATTGAATCATCCTGAAAGCTCACTACCCATTCACCCATCCAAACCTGATTATCTCATCTTCCATCTTTCTATCCATCCAATGAACCACCCACCAACCCATTCGTCCATCCAAACCTCAGTTTCTCCTTCCATCAATCCGTCTATCCAAATTTTTAACCATCCAACCATCTCATTAACATTCATCCATCCAACCATCAATTTGTCTTTCCATCAATCCACCGACTGAACCACTCAACCAACTCATTACCCATTCGTTCATCCAAACCTCAGTTTCTCTCTCCATCCACCTGATGAACCATCCCACCAACTCCTTACCAATTGCGCATCCAACCATCAATTTATCTCTCCAACGCTCCATCAACTGAACCGTCCAACCAACTCATTACCCATTTGTCCATCCAAACCTCAGTCCTCTCCATCTAACCAACTCATTCCTGACACTTGTTCACCATCATTCTATCTGTTAAAAAAACAACAACAGCGTTTTAATTTCTGGCAGTGGACGTTCGGACTCCGCCGGGGGCTGAAACAACAGGAACGTTCATTAGCGAGAGGATTGATGCAATTAGTGCTTTACATACCTCGCTCGACTTAATTAAATCAGAGACCGAATGATGGGGTGGTGGAGGGAGGGGTGTAATGGGGGGCTATGTAATTACGCTGAATGAGTGTCTTTATGGTTGCATAGCTCGCCGCACACACACACACACACACACACACACACACACACACACTTATCTCCGAAGGCTTGCTGCTGGTTTAATTCAGTCAGATGCTTTTCATTTCCTGCTGTCCAAGGCGCTGACGCAACCCCAGCGTAACATCAAAACACACACACTCTCACACACACACACAAGTACACAAATACACACTTCATTTTCCCCTCTCTATTCAGCGTTAGCTCGTATATGAAAAGCCACAACAATGATATGATATATTACCCATTAGGCAGGCGCTCCGAGGGACGACGCACACCGGGTCAGCACATTTGTGAGCTGGCGAACGCCCGCCCGCCCGCCCGCCCGGCAGCCCTGCCTTTAAAATGGAAGCAGAAGTAAAAATAGAAGAGAATGACTTAATTAAGCATCGAAAGTTAGAATAATACAGTAGCGTAATTAAGTGCTTACGCCTTATCATCTCCCAAAGGCGATGGCATGTAGGTAAATAATAAAACACAGGTGGGTGGATGTGTGTGCGTGCAAGTGCAAGAGAGCTCATATGTAATTAAGTCCGTATCGTTGAGGGAAGGCAAAAAAACAGCAATGCACCCCAGACCTTTCTGGGATGATGAAGTAGCTAATGAGCTCGAGGAAGCTGCCCAACGCCTAATGAGCGCACACACGCTGTATCCTTCAGCCGTCCAACACACCGGCTCGTTCTGTAATGATGATAAATCATGCTACGCCTTTTCCATGTCATGGGAGGTTTCATCCAGCTTTCACAAGTCCAGCATCAACACTTGCTCGATCTGTGCGCATCTTAAGATTCATTCATCCGTTCATTCGACTGTCTAGCCGCACATCCAGAGGTGGCGGAAGTACGCAAGTCATTCTACTAATCTGACAAATGATACTCAAGTAAAAGTTGAAGTTTATATATTTCACTCAAGTAGAGAAATAAAGTACTTCTAAATGCTACTAAATGTCAAAAGTAAAAGCATTTCTATAAAAAGCCTTTCCAACTCAATTTATGGAACATTTTACCGATCGTAAGAGGTACAGATGAGGCATAATGGTTTGTACTTTAACTAGAATGGATTTCCAGACACCAGGATCCAAAAATATACAAAATACCTTGGATTTATTTTATAATTGGCTCTAAATAGCTCATATCTAGACATGCTAATATTCAGTAATGCAGTAATCATGATATTTAACCCAAACTATAGTTATCATCAACTCTCTGAAACACTGTACCTGCAGTTTGGAGCAGTTCTTATTTTAAGCTCCGCTACACTGCTTAATTTTAAAATACGTACAGTGGGGCAAAAAAGTATTTAGCCAGCCACTAATTGTGCAAGTTCTCCTACTTAGAAAGATGAGAGAGGTCTGTCATTTTCATCATAGCTACACTTCAACTATGAGAGACAAAATGAGAAAAACAAATCCAGGAAATCACATTGTAGGATTTTTAAAAAAATTACTTGTAAATCATGGTGGAAAATAAGTATTTGGTCACCCACAAACAAGCAAGATTTCTGGCTCTCACAGACCTGTAACTTCTTCTTTCAGAAGCTCTGCTGTCCTCCACTCGTTACCTGTATTAATGGCACCTGTTTGACCTCGTTATCTGTATAAAAGACACCTGTCCACAGCCTCAAACAGTCAGACTCCAAACTCAGCCATGGCCAAGACCAAAGAGCTGTTGAAGGACACCAGGAAGAAAACTGTAGACCTGCACCAGGCTGGGAAGAGTGAATCTACAATAGGCAAGCAGGTTGGTGTGAATATTGGTCACTATTGACCAAATACTTATTTTCCACCATGATTTACAATTAAATTCTTTAAAAATCCTATGAAGTGTAGCTGTGATGGAAATTACAGACCTCTCTCATCTTTCTAAGTAGGAGAACTTGCACAATCAGTGGCCAACTAAAACCTTTTTCATATATATATATAAATATATATATATATATATGAAAAAAAGTTTTGTAGTATATATATATATATATATATATATATATATATATATATATATATATATACATACTTGTCATTGCTGATTCTTGTCATTCCTGATTGGTGCTTCATTAGGTGTCTGGCTAGAATTGCGTAAATATAAAAGACAACTAAACAGATGGGTAAAATACATAAATAAAGATCGAGGCTGGTTTGAAAATGGAGTGAGTAAAATGTACAGTTTTCTTCAGAAATCCAGTAAGTTAGAGAAATAATCAAGTATAGTAATGTACAGTAATGCATATATCATAGGACAAACAGCCAATCATCCATCCATGTCTTCATCCACTGAACCATCCAACCTTTTACTTATCTAAAAGGCACTGACCCATTCATCCAGTCAGCTAATTGGAAACTTTTCCATTGACCAATGCATTCATCCATCCATACACTCTTTATCTATCATTGCTACGTTGCTCTAAGCACATCATGAATCCGACTCTCTTGTCTTAACTGAAAATGTGAAGAAAATCGAATTTATATTTCAAACGTCTTACTCGGATAATTACACTTAAATGGAAACTTAAATGGAGTGAAACTTAAACATTCCTTATTACTTATCACTTATCGTCCATTTTCTCCACCGCCTTCCTTCTGTCTGGGCGTAGCGCTGTGGTTATTCTGCACAAATTACAGCCCGTGCATATTCGATTACACTCATTTTCTTCTATTGAATATTTCATTTACACGACTCCGATGGGCTTCGACCTTCATATCATCTACAGCCAATTTACAGCGGGTTCCGATTAGTGCCTAATCTTTTCTCATTCTGCCGCGTTAACTAGGGTGTACAGCCATAATAAGAAAAATGTTTGTTCTGCAGTTCGATTTCGGGAATCGTGCTTGGTGCAGAAGACTTGGTTTGTTTATCAACCAGGCAAACATGAAATGCTAAAGGCGTGAGGCACGGGCTCTAATCGTATCGGCTATGATATTTCTGGAGTCAGATGCCTATCGTACAGAGCGCGTTCTTTGTTTCCCCAAAGTGGAAAAACTGGAAAGTGCAATTTTCCCACGAGAAGCGCCTCGTTTGTCATGGGAGCCTCCCACGCTGAAACAAGCTGGAGGTTGTAATAAGGATTGTCAGTACAGAAAAATGTGTGGTCATGGTATCGTTCAACGAGAAAGCGATGAAGGTGATGGTGTTGGTTTAGCTATTCTGGGTCGATCCACTTCGCTTTTAGAACCTCTGACTCGCTGCGAAGTCAGACGTCTTGTGTCTTTAAAATCCAGTGGGCGAGAGACAGCGATAGAGAGAGGGCGAGAGAAAGAGAGGGAGAGAGAGAGCGCGCTTAGCTGTCATGGCTATATTAGGGAATGAATGGGCTCCACACAGAGAAATGCACTAGAAGTTGTTTTCCTTAGCCACGGCCTAACGACACAGTTGAGTCACTGTTCCAGCCGTTCAAAGCAGCTTTTTAGCTAGACGTGTGACAGAGAGGGTGCAGCAGCCAATGTTTGTGTTTTCATATGCCTGGCATCCTGGGCAGGAATGTCTGCCACGACGCGGCGCCGCGACGTTTGAACCCATCGCGTTCCATTTCCCTTCGTATTTGGGTGTTTGTGCAAGAACGCCTGTACAGTTACGGGGGGGAAAGGAGGAATAAGAACAACAAGTCGAGAGCCAAAAGCATTACAGCAATTCGAGCTGGCCCCGAGTTGCAGGCCGTTCGCGCAGTGGCGTGCCTGCTTCTAATCAAAACCAACTCGCAGACGTCAGGCCCAGCGAGAGAGGAAGTACCGAGCTATGAAAAGGCTGTGGGAGGACGGAGGGAGCGCAGCACAGAGAGGATAAGCAGATGACAGCAAATAAGTGAGGGGAAAGGACTGAAATGACTCAGTCTTGGAAGCCGTGGAGCAAGAGAGGCCAGGCTGACGCGCATCAGCTGAAATCTGCTAACGCCATCAAGATGCGTTTTCTCTGCTGCAGACTTTTATTCTGCTCGGCTCTGCCCTCCATGCCTTCCTGCTTGCCATCCCTCTATGTGGCCTAGCCAACAAGCAAGCGGGGCTGCAAGACACGGGGTCAGGCCCCTGGCAAACAGACTCTGGGGCACACCCCACAAATTAGGAGCTAGGACATCCTAACTTGGCATGGCACCTCTGGACACCCCAGTGTGGCATCTTGCATCAAACCGGAAGCTGTAGGAAAGTGTGGGATAACCTGCCCGACCTCACTGCATCGAAAGGAGCCAACCATCCGCCGACGACTCGGCAAGATCACCATCGCAGCAGAATGAGAGTCCGATAGAGACTCATGGAAAGAGAGACGCATTGAGGAGACCAAGTAAGGATAACTTGAATATCTTCGTATGTATGAAACAGATTAAAGGTATCAACGTGTCAGTTTTACTGAAACCCTGGATCAGATCTGATGTGACATTTGCCACGATTGCAGTCTTGCGCAACTCGGTAGGAGATGCTTGTAGAGGAATAGAAACCATGCGATAGGGATACATTTTGCTGTGGTATCGATAGATCCCTAATGCATAGCCCTCTCGCAAACAGATGTAGATATAGCCGGGGGAAACGGGGTACTCCCTCCTGAGATCAACCAAGACACCAGATGTGCTTCGCAGAAACTCCACTTGCCAGATGTGTGAGGGATACTCTGATTAGGGAACGACCGCCTAAGCCATGTAAGATCGAGTCACAAACCACTAGACATGACCACAATGTCGAGCACGCAAAAGGTCTCGATTTATGCCCTCCGTCTTTCATCGTGGATGTTCAGACTTTACATCTGGTGTAGCCGAGTGGTGCAGTGTGACCCAGAGGAAGAAGAGTGGTCCAACTGTACTTGTGAGGGGGTGGAGGGGTTGCTTGGTTTGTCCATTCCCTTCATTTAAGAATGTTTTACCAAACGTTGCCTCATATTTGTCTCTGAACTGGGTCAAAGACTGACTGGTGTATCGGCAGCTGGATTGCAGAAGTCTCTCATGGTCATGCACCAGACATCTGCTGAACCGGTTAACCCTTTTATAGGGTGGGAGTGGAATGCATCTGTACAGAATAATACGACCTCTCTCTTCTCTGTTGCAGGTTAGTGCTTCATGTGGGTGGCTGCACCAAACCTCCATGGGATAGCAAAGGTCATGCCTTTAGCCTTGCGCAAAAGGAGCTGGGAGGATCATGTGACCCCACACTCAAGAAAACAGTACAGCTACGATGACCTCGACCTGGATTGCTGCCTTGATGTTGCTGGCAACACTGGATCACAGAGAAAGAGCCAGAGAGGGAGATGTGCCTCGATGCCAGAATGTCAGTCTGATATTGAGACCTGCCAAGAGGAATGTGACAGAGACCGGGAAAAGGATAAAGCAGCATCTAACAATGGAGGGGAAAAGTGTCAGTCGGATGAGATGGCCAGGTCATTCTCTGGTCCAGGCCGATCATCCATGCCTGAAGGTATTCCTGCCCTAGATCAGGAAAGTGTTAAAGCCCCAAATAACTCATCCAGTCCCTCAGACCTGGATCTAGAAGAAACTTTCATTTGCAGCAATTCGTACAAAGACTATTCCAAAATGTGCCCCAAAGGAGACCCGTGGGTGACCATAGATATGGCAGAAAACCAATGGCTAACGGTTGTGAAGGAAATGGACTTCTGGGAAGGAAATGGTACGTCTGAGGAGGCTTCATCTGAGCCAAGAGCAGATGAAGATAAGTCAGAGGCCATCCAGGGTGTCTGTGACGTTGCATCTTCGGATGTTCTCTCTACTGGTAAAGAGATTCTGGATCCTGAACCCGAACCTTGTCCACACTTATTAGGTGGCAGTTCTGACAAGCACAAAGAAAGCCACACAAAACTGGACACAATCCTCGAAGTTTCCTTTCCTGACACAGCGGACGAAAGATCTGGCCAGGTGACAGCCCAGCAACTCTACTCCCCTACATCCTCAGACCTCGAGCATGTTGAGAGTGCAGTAGAGAGCGGTGATCTACAGAAGGAAGTATTTCTGGATTCTTCAGGGACTCTGAGCAAACCAGAATGTCTGGGAAACCCCCAAAATGGCAACGTCCACGAACTCCCGCTGGAAAATGAGTCTTATTCAGAAAGCATGACAAAATCGGATGGATGGATAATGGATCATCGGACAAGTCCAAATATGGATAGGAGCAAAGAGTCAGAGAGAGAGCCCAAACCTCAAGAAAGTCCTGTCAGATACCGGACACGGAAGGTAAGATCTGGATTAGGCTGAATTGGCATACCTTCATCCAGAGACAAACCTATCACCTCAAGGGCACCTGAGGAATTGTGTAGGGTACAAGTGTAGGGTACACACAACACCAAGCAAGTCAAAGGTCAGGAGAAGCCTGTTAGAATAATGGTACTTTACTACAGTAGCTAAACCGCCACTTACCTCCACTGTACATTCGAAGGCCTCCAGTGTTCCAGGTTCTGTAACCTTTACGTAAATATGATTTTAAGAAAGCAATGCGTTTCTGCTTGCTTTATAGTGTCCCATTAATTTAATTCATCTCTATAAGAAATCTCATTTTCAAGGTAATATTTTTTAGAGACAGGTTCCATTCCTGGTAACAGGTTAATTAGGGCTGGTGGTGATCCAACCAGGATCTGGGCGATACAGGGGGTTCATGTTAACAGGGCTGTTGTGACCTCGTAACACCAAGCAGCATAACTCGTTAAACTAAACCCTGCAAGAGGTATCCGCTTGGGACTAGAAGGTGAGACGTTCTCCAGGAAGTCTATTACGAAACAGCTGGAGGTAGATTATTCCGTCCAGCTCGACTGCTGGGAAACGCTGACATCATTGCACGTGCTTGCATCATTGGCCTGGGGGGAATAGGTAAAAGTTTTCAAGCTCCATGGGAGCACATTGCACTCAGAGGGCTTGTGTTCTTTTTGTATCAGTAAAGGAATCGACAGCTTCAGACCCGCTTTAGAAGAAACATGCGCTTGCTTTATCTTGACGTGTCTGGGGACTCGCTCCAAAACACAGGCATTATTTATAAAGCAAGGCCCTTTAGTAAGAAACTGGCCCAAACACAACAAAGTAATTGTCACTTATTTTGGAGGTCTGAATTCAGGGATAATTGGCCAAAGCTCTTAAGTACAAAGTGCCATGCTGTTTTTGGACAACGAAGCCAATTAAGGAGTCCCCAGACAATGGGACCTGGGAGAGGAGGGGAATTTGGACAAACAAAGGGGGTGGTGTGATGGGAAAAAAAAAAATATATATATATATATATATATATATCGTTCAGAAGGTCATGTTTCAAGCCCAGCCTTGGACCCAGGCCTTCAACTCACAGGAGATGCTGTCAGAGAATTAACTGAATCATTTCATTTTAAAACAGCAAATAATGCATTCATATGACTGAGTGAACATTTGAATTTGGTCACAACAGATTCACTAATCTTACATTCAGAAAGTCACTCTCTGAATCAACGAATCGATTCATGCAATTCCCTCCTCTCTTCTTCTGAGAGTCACTGATTGAAGTGGTTAATCATTTGGTCTGAAATTCACTCCTCTTACTTTCAGAGAGTCAATCTCTAAATCAACAAATCGATTCATTGTGTGATTTGCTCCTCTCTACTTCTGAGTCACTGGTTGAATCATTTGGTCACAACTGAGATTCACTCCTCGTAGTTTCAGAGGGTCAGTCTTTGAATCAACAAATCGATTCATCATGTGATTTGCTCCTCTATTGTTCTGAATCACTGACTGAATCAGTGACTCATTCTCTCTTGTTCTGAATCGGTCCTTTTTCGTTGAGTAAGTGAATTGTTGTGTCATGAACAGGAATCACTTGTCTGCTGTTTGGAGAACCAGATGCTGAATCACTGAATTATTTTGTCATGACAAGCATTTGTTCCACTCTCACTTACATAGTCAGTACATGAGTCAAAGACTCGTTTGTTCATGACCTACATTTGCTGCTTGCTCTTTTAGAGAGTCGGTTTGTAGAGAGTTGGTGTGTGTGTGTGTGTGTGTGTGTAAGTACACAACTGCAGAATCATCGATTCGTAATATCGAATGAGTCGGGGTCCCATTTGGTTTGCGTCCCTCAGCCTCATAAAGAGAAAGTAAGCAAAGCCCGAGTAATAATTATTACACTGATAGCAACGATCATACATCCCATAATTAGCTCCCTGGGGCATTTCTTCAGCACTTGGCTCCTCTACTTGCAGCTGGTGGAATTTGCTGAAGCAGATTTTTTAATTTTCCGATAACGAAGTCACTGGGGGATGTGTCTGCAGACACCTGTTGTCTTATTCAGCGGGATCTTGAGGGTTTTCTCTAGCAGTTTGGCCGAGCATCGCCTCGGAAAACAGAGGCCCATTTCTAATTTGGAGGAGATCAAGCTGGTAATATGATCTTCAACATTTTTCAAGTGGTCCCTGGTCCACTGAGCTGAGCAGTGGCAAGTCAAGGGCATTGTTCAAGGTTCAGCGGGTCAGTGTTTGAATTAGTAAATTACTTGTTCACGAACAATAATTGTGACTCTCTCCTTCATAGAGTCAGTGCCTGAATCAGTGAATCTTTTGGTCCAATATCTCCCTGTTCCATCAGTAGTTTAGTGTTTGAATTGGTGAATCATTTGGTCACAACTGAGATTTGTTCCTCTTTCATTCAGAGAGTCATCATTTGAATCAGAGAATCATTTGTTCATGAGCAAGGTCTGTGACTTTTGTTCACAGAGTCGGTGCCTGAATATTTGGTCAAGTCACTCCCTGCTCCATCAGCAGTTTAGTGTGTGAATCAGTGAATCATTTGGTCAGACGCAAGGTTTGCTTTTTCAGTAAGTCACTGACTCTTTCAGTCATTTGAATCAGTGAATAGTTTGTCACAATTGAGATTATTTCCTCTCTTGTTCAGTTGGCCAGTATTTTAATTAGTGAATCATATGTTCACGAGCAAGGTCTGTGACTTTTGTTCACAGAGTCAGTCCCTGAATCTTTTGGTCAAATCATACCCTGCTTCTTCAGCAGTTTAGTGTTTGAATCAGTGAATCATTTGGTCAGATCAAGGTTTGCTCTATCAGTAGGTCACTGAATCACTCAGTCATTTGAATCAGTGAATTGTTTGACACAACTGAGATTATTTCCTCTCTCATTCAGGGCGTAAGTGTTTGAATTATTGAAACATTTGGTCACAAGCAAGATTTGTGACTCTCATTCATAATGTTAGTGCCTGAACCAGTGAATCATTTCCTCACAGTCAAGGTTCGCTGATTTTGAAAGGCAATGTCTGAGTTACTGAATGACTCAGTCATTTGAATCAGTGAATCTTTTGGTCAGTTCTCTTTCAGAAATTTAGTGGTTGAACGGTGAAATGTTTGTCACAACAGAGATTTGTTCCTCTCTCGTTCAGTGAGTCAGTAGTTAGAATTAGTGAATCATTTGATCACAAGCAAGGTTTCATAGAGTCAGTGCTTCGATCAGTGAAACATTTGGTCACAGCAAGGTTTGCTCTTTCGAAAAGTCATTGAATCATTCATCACTTGTGAATCGATTTTTTTTTTCCCCTCTCGTTCACTGGGGCATTGTATGAACTAGAGAGTCATTTGTTCATGAGCAAGATTTGTGACTCTCCTTCACACAGTCAGTGCATCAATCAGTTTATCAATAAAGTGATTCTTGATTCTGATTTGGTCAGTGTTTTAGCTTGTGAATCATTTGGTCATGAGCAAGATTCGATCCACTTGTTTGTCATGACTGATTCACTCCTCGCTCATTCAGTGTCAGTGTGAGTCGGTGAATCATTTAGTCTTTAGTATTTGAGCAAGTGAGTCATTCAGTTCATTTGCTACTCTCTAGTTCAGAGAGTCAGTGTTTAAACCGGTGAGTCATCTGAGATTCACTCCCTCATTAAGTGGTCCATGTTTGATTCAGATGTGTTTGAATTAGTGAATCATTGATCCAGTTCCAACCAACCATCAACCACAGGAGGATGACGGCTAGCAAGTTTTCAGTTTGGGTGGAGCTTCACCTTAGGACGTCGTGGGATGTCCTGAGCCCAGAACGTTTGGCTCAGGATTGACATGTTGTGAGCATAACATCTCAGATAACCTTGCATATTCCGGCTCGTGTCAATTCATCTCAATCTCAAGAGTGCATTTATGTTTTACAGTTTGCATATTTCCACAGTCGTTAGCTGGTTTGTTTAATCTAACTGGAATGGAAGCTTCTGCTCTGCATCACGACGCTGCTGTTCTCTCATCCTGAGGGAACGAAACGCTTTGAGATTCATCATATTTTCCTTTGGAGCGCAAGCTCATAAAACAGGCCCCCGATTTTGGCGTGAAAAGCTCAGCGGGAAGCATCGCAGAATTCCCCGAGTCGACACACAACATGCTCACACACTTTCCATCCCGCTTAGAGACAGATGGTCATGGGATCTTACACAGTAAGGTTACGGAGATGCAGAGTTTATAGGAGATGTGGTGTGTTTGAAAAAAAAAAAATCCTGCGAGTTTTCACGTTCCTTTTTTTTCTCTGTAATTTCCTCACAAACCAAAGCAGACAGGGTCGGAGCCATTTCTGTCGAGGCCCAAAACGATATGATGGGCCTTATTTTCATAATCATACTCATAACACACTCGTGCGACGGCCTGAAGTGGCAATTTCTGGCGTTATTTGGCACCGAGGGAAAAGAATTACAGGTTTGCATGAGTCGATGCATCTCGATAGATGTTGCGTAGGCTACGCCATTCGACTCCTGCATCTTCAGGAACACGTTAACCCATGATCTGTAGGTCCTGGGTCACAGCTTACTGTTTATTGAGAGACACTTCGAGAACGTACTATTAAGAGATGCTTGGAGCTCTTTAATTCCACAGTACAGGTCGTTGACTGAAATGGACATTACCGAAGTCACGTGATCTTTTTAGGTGACTTTATTGCGAATATAAAAGGTATTGTCACAAGAAAACTGTGTGCAAAATGTGCGAAACTGCATTTCGAGGGAATGACGGACGTTCGCGCTTAAACTCTTAACTCCCGCCTCTACTCGTGGAACAGCAGCGTTAACTGATTGCTGAAGGTGTCCAGCAGTTTATGGCCACAACGTCTGGATGGATGTTAAATGGCACTTACCGGTAGATCCCAAACTCTTGTTACATGCTGTAGACCGATACTTTGTGTGGCACAGGGGAAGGAACTGTGTTCCAATTGGAAATTGCAAGAAAGTTGCCCAAGGACCCAAGCTGTAACTGGGTAGAATGGCATTTTCACCAGGACTGACCTTTGTTTATAGTCACACCGAGGAACTGTGGGTGGAGGGTTAAGCTTGTGGAGAACATGCTAAACTAAATATATTCAAGTTCGACAAAGACTATCTTCTGAAGACCCCATTTCCCCCTTGATTGAACTGTCTTCTCCTGTCTGGACAGCTCTCTGGGAAACAGGAAACAAGAAGCATCGTGGGATGCTCTGGCATGGGAACTCATGACTCTACGTGACACTTGGAAGGTCACTATCGCACCCGGATGACAAACGCGAGTAAACAAACAAGGAAATACGTAGGGAATGCTCTGGACAGCATGGAGGGCTACAAATGTTTTGGTTGAATTGCATGGTCGCCATTAGTTTCAGTGCATGATTAATCAGTCATGCATCTCAAGTGGACCGACTGGCATCAGCAAAATCGATAGCTTTGACAGGCAACTCAGGGCTAAAAATGGGAAATAAATGTAGTAGACGGAAACAAGACATGGGGAGAAGATTGGCGGCAGAGTAACAGCGACAGGGCTGTAGTCATTCCTCAGAGAAAATCAAACAGATATACTTCAGGGCTTTGCAAGGGTACTACTGTATTTGCATCGGCAGATCCTAAAGGAGGCAGGAACGCCAAGGTCTTGGGGACCCTTAAAATAGGGCTTATGCCAGCTGTACATCACTGCAAAAGGTCAGCTACCAACCCTTCACCACCTGTGAGTAGTTTAGGATGGTATGGTAGGTATCCTCATGGTTCCTCCAACGTTCTTCCAGAAGAGGAGTCCAACAAGGGGTTGGCGCTGATAGTGGACTCCTTTCCAAGCATCCAAGATTCTAACAACGTTCAGTGTCTGTTAGACTCAGGGTTAGTTGACATGTGGATGGAGTTCAGCTCACGATACACAAAAATCCCTCGACAAAGCCTTCCAATCCATAAGTAAAACACACTGGTGTCACGGGGAGGTCACGTCCTGGAAAACAAAGGCGCCGACAAGTATACGCTGAGAGGGGCGCCGTTCTAACAACAGGCATCCACTCAGTGAGTCCAAGTAAGGCAGGTTGAGGAAGAAAACCCACATGGCCCATTCGGGGCAGGTCGGGTCCTACTGTGGTAACACAAAACCCAAGTTCTCGCCACGGCAGCGTACTGGTGCCAAACATCAAGTCTTCAATCACGGTTTGAGCTCCTAACGTTGGAGACGATGGTTCACATGTTGTGCTTTTCCCAACCAGGACCGTGATTGATCCAAACGTATAAACGTGTTGTGTGTGTTATCATGAGCAAAATGAAATCGGTTAATGTAAAGGGATCACAAACTGTACGTAAAGAAATCGAGCTGAGAACGAGAAGCCGTTTGTTCATGTGTAGTACGATTAGGCGGCCAGTAGAGAGCAGTGTTTACCTATAGAAAGATATTTAGAGGGAACCTGTACCGGTCTTTCACGTGGAAGGAGAAATGGCCTGGCATCAGTGACCTTGCGATGGCCTGGCGTCTTGTCCAGAGCAGGCTTAGACCAAAAGATAAACTAAATAAAAATCCTGTACCAAACTGATTTGATGTTTGTTTCTTTCAGAGCTCACAAGAGGAGAAAGAGCGGGATCGATCTCAGCTTGACTCCATGGTTCTGCTCATCATGAAGCTCGACCTGCTGGACCAGGAGATCGAGAACGCCTTGAGCTCCACCTCGTCGCCCAAAGATACGCCCACAGTGAAGAGGCGCCTCATTTCTGTGAGTGTTTATGAATATGACAGTGGACAGCATATTACGTAAAAACGAGAAACACTTCCGAAGTTCTATATTGGAGCTGTTTACGTTAACCAGTCTTCCACGTATACCCAGAATAAGTTCGTAAGTCTGAACATAAACATCCGAATGGTAACTGATATGTGTTTTTTTGTTCCAGGAGGTGGACTCTGCGTCTCTTGACGGAAGTCTCTCCGTGTCTTTGTGCTCGCTCGCCTCTCCTCACCATCAGTCCACGTCGTCGCTGTCTTCAGCACAAAACAGAGTACGTTTCTATATTTCTAACTGACGACCTATTTACTACGTTCTGTGCCCGTCGCAGTAACCGAGCTCCATCCAGAGAACCCGTCCTAAAACCCCTAAGCCCCACATTAAGCCCTCGGCGACGCCCTCGCGTCTCTCAAACCGTAATCCTTGTTTTCATGGGCTTCTGGAATTGTTTACTTTTGGTGGATTAGAGCCGCTTTAATGATATAATGAGCAAACAGAAAGAACTCACCAATACCACAAGTAGTAAAGCCTCAGGCGGCCGATGTTTCCTCCCAAGTTTTCTTTAATCTGCACCGCTTTGCCACGTCAGGAACCACGTAGACGCTGCAAAAGGCCAGAGGAAAACACCTCCGCCTAATTCTATTGAATGCATTGAGCATATGGAAAAGTTGGTAGGGAAGCTGATGAAACTGAAACAGGTGTTGTTGAGGCTTCCAAACTCCAATCTCACAACTAATAGTTCAGACAAAACACCAATCCGCCCATGCCGCATTCATTCATCTGCCCATCTACCTAATCAGCATTCAATTATCCAACCAACCAAATAAAAACTCACCTAATACAGTGGGCAAAAAAGTATTTAGTCAGCCACTGATTGTGCAAGTTCTCCGACTTAGAAAGATGAGAGTCTGTAATTTTCATCAAAGGTACACTTCAACTTAAAAAAAAAAAAATGAGAAAAAAAATCCAGGAAATCACATTGTAGGAGTTGTAAATAATTTAATTGTAAATCATGGTGGAAAATAAGTATTTGGTCATTGACAAACAAGCAATATCTGGCTCTCACGGACCTGTAACTTCTTCTTTAAGAAGCTCTTCTGTCCTCCACTCGTTACCTGTATTACTGGCACCTGTTTGACCTCGTTATCTGTATAAAAGACACCTGTCCACAGCCTCAAACAGTCAGACTCCAAACTCAACCATGACCAAGACCAAAGAGCTGTCAAATTACACCAGGAAAAAATTGTAGACCTGCACCAGGCTGGGAAGAGGGAATCTACAATAGGCAAGCAGGTTGGTGTGAATAAATCAACTGTGGGTGTAATTGTAAGAAAATGGAAGATATACAATCTCCCTCGATCTGAGGCTCCACGCAAGATCTCATCCCGTGGGTCAAAATGATCATGAGAACGGTGAGCAAAAATCCCAGAACTAGATGGAGGGACCTGATGAATGACCTGCAAAGAGCTGGGTCCAAAGTAACAAGGTTACCGTCAGTAACACACTATGCCAAGAGAGTCTCCAAGAGAGCGTGTCCCCCTGCTTAAGCCAGTACATGTCCAGGCCCATCTGAAGTTTGCCAGAGAGCATATGGATGATCCAGAAGAGGATTGGAAGAATATCATGTGGTCAGATAAAACTAAAATAGACTTTTTGGTAAAAACTCAACTCGTGTTTTTAGGAAGAAGAATGCTGAGTTGCCCCATACCTACTGTGAAGCTATGGGGGTGGAAACATCATGCTTTGGGGCTGTTTTTCTTCAAAGGGGACAGTACGACTGATCCGTGTTAAGGGAAGAATGAATGGGGCCATGCATCATGAGATTTTAAGCCAAAACCTCCTTCCATCAGTGAGAGCATTGAAGATGGAACGTGGCTGGGTCTTCCAGCATGACAGTGATCCCAAACACACCGCTCGGGCAATGAAGGAGTGGCTCTGTAAAAAGCCTAGCCAGTCTCCAGACCTCAACCCCATAGAACATTTGTGGGGGGGAGTTGAAAATCCATGTTGCCCAGCGACGGCCCCAAAACATCACTGCTCTAGAGGAGATCTGTATGGAGGAATGGGCCAAAATACCAGCTACAGTGTGTGCAAACCTGGTGAAGCCTTACAGGAAACGTTTGACCTGTCAATACCAACAAAGGTTATGTTACAAAGTATTGAGTTGAACTTTTGTTATTGACCAAATACTTATTTTCCGCCATGACTTACAAGTACATTCTTTAAAAATCCTACAATGTGATTTCCTGGTTTTTTTTTCTCATTTTGTCACTCATAGTTGAAGTGTAGCTATGAGAAAATTACAGACCTCTATTATCTTTATAAGTAGGAGAACTTGCACAATCCGTGGATGGAACTAAAAATACTTTTTTGCCCACTGTACATGTGCAAAACATCCATCTATCTAGCCATCAAACCATAAATTCATCAGGTCATTCAGACCACCCATCCAATGGCCGCACCCATCTACCATCCGGCTAAAAAAAAGAAAAAAACCCTCAATTAGTTTTAAAACAATCAATCGATCAATTTAATGCAGCCAGCCACCAAACTAACCATCACCGAAAAATCCATCCATAATCAGCTACTCAGAACATTATCCTCCGTGGAGGCATTAATTCATCCATATGCCCAACCAATCAACCAGCCAAACACAAACAAATTCTAATCAACCTCCCCAAAACTTCAACCATAAAAGCTATGCAAGTATAGCCATATTACCTTCCATCCATCTATTTGTCTCATTTAACCATCAGGTTTTTAAGGACATCCATCCATCCACACAAACCAGTCTATTCAACAATCCATCCATCCATCCAAACTTGCACCAGACCATGTAATCATCCACCCACCTAACACTTATGCAGCCATAGAGCAACAGTATGACCATCCCTGCATCCAACCACTCAGCTATACAACAAAAACATTCAGACATACATGCAGAATATCAGTATCACCATCCAACGATCCATCCTTGCATCAATCCAGCTCATGTAACCATAAAATAATCAAAGCATCATTGCAGACATCCATCCATCCAACCAACCATCCACCTAAACATACAACAAGCCAACAATGTGACCATCCCTGCACCCACCCAACCAAACATCTAGTCCACCATCCATACATTAAAAAAACTTTTCAGCGATACAATCCATGCAGTACACTGTATATTACCACCCATCCATCAATTCATCCATCTCAAAGCATCAATACAGACATCCATCCAATCAACAATCCACACACCAATCCAATAACCACAAACCTACCAATCCATCAAACCAGACATCCATCCATCCATCCATCCATGCACCAGTTTATTTAATCATCCACCCATGTAACAATCAGCCATCCAACAGTCCAATGTGACTGTTCCTGCATCCAACCAACCAAACATCTAATAAACCATCCAGACATCATAAAATCAGTGACACAATCCATGCAATACACATTACCACCCATGCATTGATTCCTCCATCTTATACAGACATACAGACATCCATCCAATCAACCATCCATCCACCCACCCACACACACACACACACACACACACACACACCAATCCATTTAACCATCCGTCCAGCCATAACTTAATCCATCCATCCAGCTCATTCAGCCATCAATTCAAAGCATCAATGCATCCATCCAATCAACCATTCATCCATCCACACACATCAATCCTTTAACCATAAACCTACCAGTCCATCAAACCAGACATCCATCTATCTAATCAACCATCCACTTATTCAACAATCCATCCATCCATCCAAACACGGGCCAGTCCATTTAGAGACCTCACATCCCCACATGAGGACATGACTTAACTCAGTCCTCATTTGTAGACACTCTTGAGCATTTCACAAAAACAAAAATACCTCCCCTTCAAAGACGGTGCTCAGTTTTTATACATAAAAAAAATCAGAGCACCGAGAAGGACAATCATACACCCACCCATCTAAAGATGTGACCCCCCCCTGCCTCTAACCAACCAGCCATTATTTATTACCATCCATCCGGCTCATTTAACCATACATTCATCAACGCATCAATACAGACGTCCATCCATCCAAACATACATCAGTCCATTTAATCATCCACCCACCCAACTAATCAGCCATCCAACAGTCCAAATGAATGGCCATCCCTGCATCCAACAAATAAAAACATCATCCAACCACGCAATACATCAGTATTACCATGCATCCCATTCAACCACCCACAAACATCTGTCCTTCCATGCATTCATTAATTCATACTCTACCCACAATCCATCCATCCATCTATCTAATCAGCCATCCAATGATTCAACCAACAAAACTTTTAATCCTCCACCCAGCCATCCAAGAACACACACCATTCAGCCGTACAATTAGTGTAATAGATCCTTGTTACCATCCAGCTCCCGTTTATAAGTTTGTAAGGGATGCGTGTGCAGACACATTCGTTTTTGTATCGCAGTCTTAGCGTTCGTTTATTCGTGTTTACCTCGGGATTCGGCCGCTTGTTTTTAATGAGAGGAATTTACCGGAACATTTGTACTTTTTGTGCGTTCCTCACATTCCTGCCAGGATTATCAAAGTGCACCAGGTAAACACCGTGTGATTAGCTTTTGTATTATAACACACACACACACACACACACACACACACAGGATTTGCATGCAAATACCACAAACATATCGTTGGCTGCGTTGTACTTCAGCATGCTGTGTTTAGCGCTAATCCATCTCTGAGTAAGACTTAATCTCTACCTATTACAAATGTGTGTGTGTGTGTGTGTGTGTGTGTGTGTGTGTGTATCTAACCTTACATATTTACTGTATCTCCTAAAGTTTTTCTGCTTGGCAACAGTCTCCAAAAATACAGAATACATTAGAGACAGAGAGACAGAGAGAGAGAGAGAGAGAGAGAGAGGGCCAAGTTTATGTATTATACTGAGGACCAGAACAGCAGGATCTGATATTTCTTACTTTGTGGGGACATTTCGCCGCTCCTCGTGAACTTCAGCTTCAGTTTGTAGAGCCTAAAGAGACAAAGGATTTGCTTAAGTCCTCCCAAAAGTATGTTTGCCAACCCTGTGTGTGTGTTATAAATGAGTCACGACTTGCTAGCACAGCACTGGATAAAGTAAATGTTTCAGTACATTACTGTGTAATGACTTCCAGATTTCTGTGACTTCACAGCCGTGTGTGTGTGTGTGTGTGTGTGTGAGATCATATCAGGCTCTCCACAGGTCATTTAGCTTCTATGTAGAGCAATTCTACATTCCTCATTATTATCTGTATTGTGATAAAGCTCTCCTGAAACAACTCCAAAGTTCATGAGTTCTTAAAAGCTCCCTAATAAGGAGCTCCTAATAAGGTTCCTTGTTGCTGAGTTTTTAAAAAAGCCGCAGTATTGGTTTCTGGAGGTTTAAAATGTTTACAAGGTTCCTCAAATAGTTCCTGAGTTTCTGAAGTCATAACTTAATGGTTCTAGGAAACAATTTCTTCCTGAATTTCCGAATGAAACTTTGAGGTCCTACAAGATTTCCATGGTTCCTGAAACGGTTTGTGAGCTTATATAAACTTAACTTTGTGCTACCGCCAGTTGTCGAGTTCTTAAAATGGTTTCAGTTCTTCTAGAATTTGTGGATTACTGGGTTCCTGGACGTGTCTCCCTCAGGTTCTGGAAGGGTTGCTGGGCTTCTAAGAGGGTTTTCAAAGTTTCAGGGTTGACCATTTTTGAAATGGTTCAGGAGAAACCAACGTTTTTGAAAAGTGCCTTTTCGTTTCTGAGAGTGGCTTCACAAGGTTCCAATATTCTGACCTACCTCCTTTGTTTCTGTGAAGGTCCCTTCATGATTGTGACTTTATAAAAGGGATTCAAAGTCCCTGAGTTTCTGAAATGTATCCCAAGAGGCTTTCTGGATCTTTTCCATGGCTTCCAAAAGGATTCCCAATTCCATAATGGGCCTAATATTATGATTAATTATTATTATATTATATTATAACCAAAGGCAATGAAACTTTTGGAAGCAGATTCGATTTTCCTTCATCTCTCAGTTAGTCACTCAATCACAATCACCACATAAAGTCACCTGAATATAACCAACAACGTCCATTCTGTCCATTTTTATTAAATGTGAAAACATCATTGTCATAACATTTCATTCTGCCCTCAAACAAAATCCTTTTTTTTCAATTTTTCTAGAGTTTGTGGATTAGTGGGTTCCTAAGGGCTCCTGGGTGTGTCCCTTGGTTTCTGGAACGGTTACTGAGATTCAAGAAAGTCACTAAATATTTGAAATGGTTCAGGAGAAACCAGTTTCTGAGTGGCTTCACAAGGTTCCAATATTCTGTCCTACCTCCTTACGTTTTTGAGAATTTTCCTTCATGATTCTTGCTTTATAAAATGGATTTAAAGTCCCTGAGTTTCTGAAATGTATCCCAAGAGACTTTCTGGAACGGTTCCATGACATGAGGTCTTACCATTTACAGCGTTTAGCGGACGCCCTTATCCAGAGCGACGTACAGCTGATACAGTCTTAATGAGGTCGAGACCAGACTCAATTACTCAACCCACCAGCCTTGTGAGTCTTGTTGGAGGACAGTCGTAGCTCAGTAACTCAGACGTTCGGGCTCTATTTGAAGCTCGGGATCTAATCCATGGTCTCCTGGCTCAGCGCTAATTGCCCGAGATCAGAGCGAGCGAGAGTCATGACCCGCTGTAATCCGGGATAATCCCGGCGAGCCGTAACAGTGGATCTTTTTAGGAAAACAAAGGACTGGAGATGGATTTAGGACTGGGTCCTAATGAGCTGCCGGAATGGAGAGCGAGTGTGTACGGGAATCATCTGGATTATGAGGTCTAAAGAAGCAGTGGGACCTTTGGAACCTTAGTATGGGCTCTACCACACACGCACACACACGCACACACACACACACACACACACACACGGAGGTTGTAATCACACAAGACAAATAACTTTGTAATGACAAACACATACCTGGAGATATTTGGGAACTGCGGTATGTGGAAAACACCTGGTCTCAGTCGCCTCGGTCTGTTTTTACAGGGTTATTGATGACAGTGTCTAACACACACACACACACACACACACACCTACACACACACCTACACACACACACACTTTAGCGATGGAAATTCCAACACTTCTATTTACATAAAGCAACTAGGACAAACCTTTGATTAGATGAAGTGCAGTGTTTGACCAAGTACTGATATTCATTAAAGTACCAGATATTTGAGCAGGAACTTCAACGTACATCGAGTTAAAAAAACTTCCTAGGGTTGTGAACGCCTCACGCGTTCCCCTTGGATGAGCGGCATGGGCGTTAGTAATTTCTGTGTGGCTGAAATGAGTAACTCCGTTTGCCGTGGATGCCATGACAACCTGAGCTTGGTGACGCCCAGCGACGCAACTCCCAAAAATTTCCAGCTATGAAGCAACCTCATTCTTCATACAAAAGACCCCTTTTATGGACGAAGAAGATATGTGGGTGCTTGGGTGGTCTGGTCCATGATGAGAGTCCAAACTGCACTTAGATTTGAGTAAACAATTAACGATACGTTCTCTGAGACGTTGCCAAAACAGTCATGAATCATCAGGGAAGGTGCCAAAACATCTGCAAACATAATTTTTTTAAAATACAAGTGAGCTTCTTGTGCAGGAAGCAAAGATGGGCAGAGGATCTCTACTTTGTCAACAAAGAATCAACAAGAATCTGGAGGAATTTCAGTCCATAAAGGGTACGGGCACTAAACTGGAGAGGGGTGATCTCCGATCCTTCATCTAGAATCGTCATTCATCAGTAGCTGATAGAACCACATGGATAAGGGATTACTTTATCAAACCTTTATCAAGCTCTACAATACGGACTTACATTCGCAAATGCCACTTAAAACGTTACTGTGCTAAAAAAGAAGCCTTATGTTATAACCATGTCCAGAAGCGGCGTCAGCGAAGGAGGCGTCTGGGATGGACCATCATAAAGTGAAAATGGGGATTGTGCTCAGACCCATCCCAGAAGACAAAAATCCAGACTGTTATGAGGAACAAGTCCAAAAGCCTGGCTCCATCATGGTATGGAGTCGGGTCAGGGCCCTTGGTAAAGGTCAAGTACACTTCTGTGATGCAGCATTAATGCAGAAAAGTATACAGAGATTTGAGAGAGACTGTTACACACCTTAAGACATGTTTGCATTAGGAATGGAACAAAATAACGCCTGAAACACTAAATTGCTTGGTATCCTCAGTGCCAACTTTTTTTGGGGGGGAATGCGTTGCAGGCTTGAAATGCCAGAATGGATGTTTATGTAATACTCATGCACCTCAGGTTATTATTTAGCTGTAAATCCAGCAGCGAGCAGCGTTCCTGCGGAGCACGTATCGTATATCCGTCATCGCCCGTGTATCGCGTGTCTGCCTCAGCGATTGAGATCTGCACGCGTGAACCCTGCAATCCAGCGCTCGGTGCATTTCAGGGTACGAGAGCGCTCACGCCTTTCTGTACATCTTGTTATCCTTGGTTGGGCGAATGCATGGTTGAACAACGCCAGACAGATTGGATCCAAGACAAGTCGCGTGATCCAGACATTGGAGACAGAAAAGATAAAGGAGGAGGACTGGGGGGGCTCTGGCGACTGGAAAGTGCAGGGCTACAAACCAAAATATTATGACTGAAAAGGTTTGAGAACCCTTCAGAACCCACTGAACCCTCAAGTAGGAGCAGTTGCCTGAACCTTGGATCAGCAAATCAGGGGAAGGTCTGGAAGGTCTGAATAAGCATTTTCCTCCATTGTTTTATCAGAATATGCCAAAAGCCTCGATTGCACCACCATGTTTGACAGCTGGTTTGAGATCTTGACGTTGGCGTAGCATTTTTTTCCTCCAGTTCGGTCTGCCCATTTCTGACGTTCTTAGTAGTCTCTAAAGAGCATCTCAAGAGCATCGGCTTCACTTTTACCTCCATCATTGCAAGCTGGTGTGCGTTTTGATGTGATTTTTGGTGTGATCCAGATGGAATGCAAGCTCTCTCACCTCTGACCTCGGACCTCCTGTGCTGCCTGGTGACCTTTCATCTTTATTAACCCTCCCAGGTCAGCTCTAGACGCTGGCGCTGCATCGAGGCGCCTCGCACTGCGTGGGTGCTAATAGATTACTAAACGTGTCCACAAGTTTTTGGAGCTCGCTTGTTTTATGTGGGACTGTGGTAGCCTAGCGGTTAAGGTACTGGACTATGGACCAGAAGGTCCAGGGTTCAAATCCCACCTCTGCCAATCTGCCACTGTTGGGTCCTTGAGCAAGACCCTTCACCCACGACTGCTTGGATTGTAAGACTGCATCAATTGTAAGTCTCTCTGGATAAGGGCGTCTGCTAAATGCTGTAAATGTAAATGTAAATGTAATGTGTGGCTCAATATATTTGGGCAGGACACATCCGTAGAGAAGCCAGATGTTGAGGCGTTCATTTTGGCAGCGGATTGTGATTTAGTTTTAATCATTTAATTACTGTTAGTTAGAGGCCTCGGAAGGCCTCTTGTTGACGTCACCAAAGAGCAGACTTCGAGGAGAGCTGTAGAAGCTGTAGAGAGTAGGGTGTGATTTTGGGAGTGGGTTACAGTAAACTAAAGGAGGCTTTTAGCAAACACTAAAATCGAAGTGCTTTGAGTGAGAAGCAGCGCTTCAGGATCTGCTAAGAAAAGCTTTGGGATGTTCTTGCTTCGTTTTTATTCATTTACTTGAATGCTTTTCGTTATTGTTTATGTTGACTGTTGATGTTCAGAGATGAAAACCCAATCCTTGCTGGTGTTGCACTTAGTGTCCTGTTTTTGCTCCTAGACGTTTCCACTACAGTTACTAAGTGCAGATTGAATGGCTGTATGCTTGATGGTACTGCATAACAAGAGTAATCTGTTGAAATGGTTTTTCTCTTTGTTTTTCAGACCTCCACTGCGTTACTGGAGAAAGATAAGGCAGGTAAGTGCTCGAAATCTTCTCTTCTATCACTTCCCAAGTTGATGGGACAAATTTAGTTGGTAACAAAGGCTCCTCATGAGCCAGTAATCTACTAATAATGGATCTTTCATCAGTTATGCAAGCTGATGACCCCCCTCTGCCAAAGCCCCCAACCCCAATAGTTCTTTGGCTCTCTGGGTTGTTTGTGTGTTGCGGCCAACAGGCGACCAAGGCACAATGCCCACCCTGTTCGCACCATACCGAGAAACATTCCAACACAGGGACCCTGCCCCAAAAAATGGGCCATATTCCTCCTCTTTCTCATCATCATTTTTCACAATGAATCATGGCATAGTTCAGCGTGTCCTGTTTTTCACTGCGTGCCTCACGGGCATGAGGATTGTGAGAGCACAGGGCTATTTATAACCCGAGGCAAACAAAGTAAAGTTCATGCTTTTCCCGGCTGGAGGAATTTGGCTCTATTCAGGGGGTCAGGGCCAAATATTCTTGGACAGCATGAAAGTTTCGAGAGTGCATGAGGCTACTGCTCGGCATATACAGGACAGGCAGCAGAAGTGGGGATATAAGAAATAATAGAGCTAAGAGGCCGAGAACGAAAGCTGGAAAAGTCGAATAACCGCAGAGTGGCTTTTACCGACATTCAGTTGCCCCTACTTCCTGTTCCTGCCGGACCCCTTCATTAAGGCCAAGAAATTCCTCTGTGCGCTCTCTGGATGGTGAGACAGGGAAGAAAAGAGAATAAGAAAAGGTAGAATTGTCATTACAGCTACCCACAGTATGAGGGAATGCAAGACGGGCGAAAATGAAAGCTGTTCTGGGTGGTAGCTACGACCCTGCCTTTTAGAGCCACCCAGCTGAGTTAATTCAGTTCTAAAGGTTGTTAGTTCAAAGTTAACGGAGCTACAAGAGGTCCAAGGTGTCCGTTGTCTTACTAGATCTCGAACATTTCCCTAAATCTTGAAAATGCTCGGCTGATGCTGATACGACACTGAGATCAGCCAGGAAGAATGAATTCCAGCCCTCACCTGCTGGATCCATCAGTGCTTGGTACCTGAGATTATCTCTGAACGGACCCCCCGCACCTTTTCCTTCAGCAGTTCTGTGTTCTTTGATGTCTCGGCTCCTTCTGAGCATTCCTACCCTCATTGCCCCACTCATCCAACCGTTGAGTGGAAGTGGGACAAAAGCAAAGGGCCCGTTGCTTTTACTCTAGAAAGGTAGTAAAGGGTTTGAATGGATCAGTCTTGACAGGGCTGGAGAAGGGATCCGTGGCCAAGAGTTTGACTCGGACATGAGAACGACGAAATCCCACAAACATATTTCCAAATCCGGGCAGGTTTTTGCGCAAGGTCTGCATTAGAGATAAGATGTGGGCGAGATTAGGAGATTATTTCCATGTGGTTTCCCAGCCAAGGGAAAGTTCACATCCTTTTCATTTCCTCATTCTTAGAGTGAAATAAACAACAACAGATTTAGCAGCTTAGGCACACTAAAGGCAGACTGAGGCACGGAAGCAAACCTGGGGTTTCTTAGGGGGTTCAAACACCTGTACCTATTCCAAAAATATCTCCAGACTGGCAGTGGTAAGAGCCTGCTGCTAGAAACAGCAGTTCCCAAGGGTGTGGGTTTGAATCTTGGGTGGGCTGGGTATTCCAGGGTGTACCTCTGCCTAGGCTCAGTGAATTTAGGTCGGGATCCAGGGGCACCCCCAGTGTGAACATGTTACCTTTGAAGCTTAGACAAAGGTGATTTGGCAGGTTCGCGTTCTGAAGGAGTCTGGAATGATCTTGGCAGTTGACAGAATGCTTGAATGAGTAGCAGAATATTTAGACCTTGATATTTCTACCCTATTTTCCCCAAAGTTGCCCCAAGTTTTCACCCACTGGAGACCTTAGTTCAACAACAGACCAGTGGTTTTCATTTCCGTTTGCCAAGGCCCTTTGTCTGTTAGAGGCCATCAAGATCTTTTGTACCCGCATTTCTCCTTTAGTAGCATCCGTGAGCTTCTTGGTCCCAGCTGGGAATCGGAGGCACCTTGACAAACACTTATCTACACCACCGCCAGAAGCACCAGAAATAAAACAAGTGTCATTTGTCAGTACTGGGTGTAGGTCGGCTAACAGCGGCCTCCACCTGCTCTTTAAATAGGCGAAGCAAAAAGCACATAAATAGAACGGTAGTCGCCATCCGTCTTCCTCAGACGGCGCACTGACTGAACTTTCACCTGGAGACTTTGCTTTCTGAGAAGTGGACACTTGAGCACAACACAAACGGGCTTGTTTACTTTACGTACTATCTAAGAACGGAAGGGCGGAGAAGGTAGGAGGGAAGCGTTTTATCACTCAGCAGCAGCTTTAAAGAAATTTGCTCCAGGCTGACTTTTTGGCTTGCGTCAAATTCCAGGAGGAAATCCTGTCGTTGGCTTCCCTTCCATCGGTGTGCACCATTTCTACCTCGCAAGACTACTAAAAATCTTTAGGGGCACCTTATCAGTAACCCCCACTACCCACACTCCCTTAACCACGGAGTTCCCATTTATCATTTACACTCCTGTCTTTGCTTCAAGAAAATCTTGATTGGTAGATACTCAATCTAGAATGTGCCAGAAGTTGACCTCCTGCCCTGTTCCACCATCCAACCATCACCTTTTTGTTGGGTTAAGAATGAGAACAGAAAGTGTAGGCAACTGGAGACGCCTCGGATCTGAGAATATTTCTCGGAGAAGAAGCGCTGACGGGTTTTTTCACTCCATTTCTGGAAAATGGTTTCTGGAAAACTAAGATGAGAACACACTCTGGGAATCTGCCGCTGCAATGACCGGGGAAATGGCAGGCGGGCTGGGGCATGAACTTTCCATGTCGTGAATTTCCTTCGGATGATGAGGTATCTTAGTCACATCTCTTTCCTGCTGATATTGCCAGTTTAGCTCTGTGGTTCAAGTTTAAAAAAGACTTGTGATTCATTTGCTCCATTCTGCCACCTTCACCTTTGAGATATCTGGAAAAATTATTCGTGTAGATCCTTAAAAAGTCCCTAGAAGTTTGTTTTTGTTTCCTTTGTTTCATTTCCAGTGGTGCACTTTTAGGAGACATAGGTTTGAGATTCTAGCTACAGGACAATGCATCCCAGAATTTGTCAGGCAGGTCTCGCCTCACCTTGCCAGAGGCAGGGATCAAACCAAAGTGACTCAGCATGGGGAGCCAGCACTCTGATTCAAAGCTCACCTCTGCCAACGTGAGATCCCTCTAACACCTATAAATCTCCAAACAGTGCCATGTATAGTCAGGAGTGTAGGATTCCTGACACCGGAGGGGTTGGTTGGCACCCTTGTAGTCTGGACTGCATCTCGGAATATTACAGCATGACCACCTGCTGTGCCAGTGAGAATTTCTGACTCTCAGTCCTCCATGGGGCACAATTACCCAAGTAACTTGAATAAAGATACAAAGTAGAGTTGATATTTGCCCAGGGTAACTGTCTTTGTGAAGTTTGCCACTTCAGACCCTTAACCTTCTCAAAGAGATATTTTCACACTGCAGGAACTGGAGACGAGTGTTCTTAGAATGCCGTGTATAGGGACCATGTAGCTCCTGCTTCTAGTGTTAGGGTGCGCGGAGGAACAGGATGAATGCAGGTTCCAGTTTACACAATACGACAGTTGACAGAACCGGGAACTAACAATTTAACAAAGACTAGGCATAAAACAAGGAACCAACACAGCTAACTAAAGAACGGTGATCTAACAAACCTAGAGAAAATGCTAGGCCAACGAAACACAGGAATAATACAGGTACTTTTCTCCTTACATAGGCACCCTGCGGGGCATAAGTAAGTGCGTATGTGGAGGACAACTGCCTTTTTAAAATATCTGTGAGGGATAGTCCCTCCAAAATCAGTCTCTAGATCTGTTTATTGCAAAAGCACCTTTAGTTCTTGCATTAGTGTTGCTCAAAACTTCATTCTTGTCTCTAGCATCATTTTGCCACCACCCATTGGTACATGTTCCTTCGTTTCCACTTCGGCTTTGTTGAGACAGTCAGGGTGTAAGACGCTTCCCCAAGACTAGTAATTTTCCATGTGAATTGGCTCCTTTAACATGTGACGCTGCCTTCAACTGTGCATTCTTCATTTTGCCCCCACAACAAGCAGGTAGCCTTTTCCTCGTTTCCGCTTCCTGTACTCCAAGAACGCTTTATCTTTTTCGTCGGGGGTAAATACCCATGGTGCCCAGGGTCAGCTAGGGTGATGCACGCTTCCGTGTAGCCCTGCTTTCTGTAAAACTTTTTATAGCTGGTGAGTGTACGGTCATCTGACAAATGGTAGTTCCAGACGTTCCAGGGGTGTGAGGATGCAGAGATAACGTGATGTCTCTGGGGATAAACCGTGAGTCAGCTTGTGTGTGTGGGGTGTTTTTCCTCACGGAGGTCCGAGCTTTCTTCCTCACGGACGGATGATTGGATGTTGGCGATAGAATCAGCATGAGAATGGAATGTTTCAGCGAGATTACTCACAGCGCCACCAGTTCCCAAAGGTGCCACCGATGCTCTGTGCCCACCGGCTTGCCTAATTAAAGGATTTAAAGAGATTTCATTCCATATTCTTGCCACGTTGTCCACAATCACCGCCACCCAATTACAAATAACACGTGTGTTTTAGACTCTCCATGCCATTGAGATTTCGACAATTGATACTTATCAACCATAACCATCTGAAACAAAATGTTTGAGTTGCACAGCGGGTGTTCGGTCTGCAAAGTGTGTGTGTAGGCTAATTGTCCCCTGCATGGTTCAGCGGTGCATTGCTGGGAATGTTGTGGCACTAATACTGACTTTACTTGCCTTAACGATGGCTAAACACACACACACACACACACACACACACACACACACACACACTTGCTCTGCAAATTTCAGAGTGGAACGACTCCAACTTAAAACAACACTCCTAGATTGTCTGGGCTTTGTCCCGAAGGACAACATACTGCCTATATATAGTGCACTGCTTTGAGAGTCTGGAACATCCGGGTCAAAGTTTAATGGTTGTTTGGATTGGGACACGTCCCAAACAGAGTGACGATGAGGTATGCTGATGATGATTATGTCTCCTCCGTAGTGTGAATTGGGACTTGTCCCCAGTAGAATCGCTCCGTTAGGTCAACATGGCTTGTGGATTGAGACACGTCCAAACTGGACTGGGGTTTAATGAGGCTTTTTGTATTCAATGTAGGGTATAGGGTGAGTGGATTGGTTCACAGATGGGGCTTTAATGGTGCTTTGTGTGTCCTATATAAGGTATATGATGAGTGAATTGGGACACATCCACAGTGGACTGAGCTTTAATGATGCTTTGTGTGTCCTATAGGGGTATAGGGTGAGTGGATACGGACATATACACAGACAGGGCTTTAATGATGTTTTTGGTGTCCTATGTAGGGTTTAAGGCAAGTGGACTGGGACACATCCACAGATGGGGGTTTAATTATGCTTTTTGTGTCCTATATAGGGTATAGGGTGAGTGGACTGGGACATGTTTACAGATGGGGCTTTAATGAAGCTTTTTGTGACCTATAGTCAAGTCAAGTCAAGTCAACTCAAGTCAAGTCAGATCTATTTATATAGCGCTTTTTACAATGGAGCATTGTCTCAAAACAACTTTACAAGTTTAGATTATCTCCTAATAACTACGTCCAATCCCAAATTGAGCAAGCCTAGGGTGACAGTGGCAAGGAAAAAAACTCCTGAGTGTTATAGGGAAGAACATTGGAGGACCAAGACTCAAAAAGGGACCCAACCTCCTTGGGCGGAGTAGATGATAAATCTAAGAGCGAAACTAAAGTCATGGAGTCATAGTTCGAATTTATAAAATGTGAAGTATGCACATTGCATAAGTGGGCCCGGGTATGATGGGGCTGGAGCTGATGACGGAAGCAAGCTCAGCTTGTGATGGATACAGCGGATGAACAATCATGTGTGGGGCTGGAAACACTGCCGGAACACAGCTCGGAGAGAAAAACAGAAAATGGTAATGAGTCATTGATTAAAGAGCCACAGGGTCTATTAAAACAATTCACTGATTGCCATGTCGATCACTGATAACCATGTGTTAGCATGAGACCTCGGCAGCCATAGCTATGCAGCAAGCTAGAAAAAGAAAGAGGAGACTGGTAGGAAACACAGACAAGAGGATCACATGAGACACTGGCAACCCGCACGGGAAGGCGGAGCAGCAACCCAACGCTCCTATGACACAAAGACTCTTGACTATGACCCCCAACTCTGCCCTTCATCTAAGGCAAGGATGCACAAGTCAAGATCAAGAGGACTGAAGCCCAGTACAGCCAGACCGCCCACCCAACACTCCCCGCTAAAGGCAGGCAGGCCAAACATGACTCCAGACTCCGGCCCCAGTGACCCGAGCCATGCATCCCGGTCTAAATCTAGTCAAAAGCCTGTGTAAATATGTATGTCTTTAGCCTAGACTTAAAATTTTGGAGAGTGTCTGAGTCTCAAACGAAAGTGTGAGGTTTATTCCATATTTGGGGGGCCATGTATGAGAAATCCTTTCCCCCTGCTGTGACTTTTTTAATTCTAGGAACTAAAAGAAATCTTGCACCCTGTGAACGAAGTAGACGTTCTGGATTGTAAGACTCTAAGAGTTCACTCAGATAATGTGGGGCCAGGCCATGTAGAGCTTTATAAGTTATAAGAAGTATTTTGTAATCAATGCTGAATTTAACTGGTAACCAGTGTAGTGATGATAAAACAGGAGTGATATGATCAAATTTTCTCGTTCGAGCAGCAGGCGGCTACATTCTGAACTAATTGAAGTTTATTTATAGATTTACTAGAGCATCCAGTAAGTAAGGCGTTTCAGTAATCCAACCATGAGGTTATAAATGCATGAACCAGTTTCTCCACATCATTAAAAGAGAGGATATTTCTAAGTTTAGCGATATTGCGTAATTGAAAGAAAGCAATTCGAGTGATATTGCTAATGTGCGCATCAAAGGAGAGATCTGAATCAAATGTGACACCTAAGTTTTTTACAGATGGACTGGGCAGTAATGGACAGCCATCTAGATTTAGGATAGATGTAGCCAACCTGTCTCTCACAGCCCACTAATAAAACCTCAGTTTTATCTGAGTTAAATAAGAGAAAATTAAATGACATCCAATCTATTATTTCCTTTACACAGTCCTCAATTTTGTTGATTGTAAGGCCGTCATTAGGTTTGGCTGATATGTACAGCTGTGTGTCATCTGCATAGCAGTGGAAACTAATGCCATGTTTACGAATAATTGAGCCTAGTGGCAGCATATACAGAGAAAATAAAAGCGGGCCAAGCACTGACACTGAGGCACACCATACATCACTTCTGAGAGCTTAGAGCGTAGATTATTTACATGAACAAACTGGTACCGGTCGGTTAAGTAGGATTTAAACCAAGAAAGTGCCAATCCCTTAACACCTACAGTATTTTCTAGTCTGTTTAGTAAAACATCATGATCTATAGTGTCAAATGCTGCACTTAAATCTAACAGAACAAGAAAAGAAACATCCTTTATCTGAGGACATTAACAAGTCATTTAGTACCCTAATTAATGCTGTTTCAGTACTATGATGGGGCCTGAAGCCAGACTGAAATGTTTTATAAATATCATTCCTTTGGAGGTATTGCAGAGCTGCCGATAGACAGCTTTTTCTAAGATTTTGGACAGAAACGGTAGATTTGAAATTGGTCTATAATTAGATATCACACAAGGGTCAAGATTGGCTTTTTTAATCAGTGGTTTGATAACGGCAGACTTAAAGGATTTGGGCACATAACCAAAGGTAAGAGATGAATTTAAAATAACTAACAGTGGCTTTATAATACTAGATATTACTTCTTTGAGAAAACGTGCAGGAATTGGATCTAATAAATACGTTGATGACTTAGATGAGCTGATAAGTGCGGATAGTTCAGAATTAGTAATTGGGGTAAAAGATTCTAATCTTGATTTACAGCTAATTAAACAGATGTCTTCACTAGTGCTGCATCTGGAAAGTGGCTGAATAGTTTGGTGAAGTGATGAGCATCGAGCTTAATGCCTTATGTTTTCTATCTTATCATTAAAGAAAGTCATGAAATCATCACTGTTAAAATTACACAGAATGAGAGAATCGCTTTCTGTAGGGTTTTTTGTTAATTTGGAGACTGTATAAAAGACAAATCTTGGATTATTCTTATTTTTCTCTATGATTGAGGAGAAGTATGCAGCTTTAGCTTTAGTAAGGGCATGGTTATACTCTGCCATGCTGTCCCTCCAAGCAATCTTAAACACCTCCAATTTACTATGTCTCCACTTGCGCTCTAGATGCCGTGTTCTTTGCTTTAAGGTACGGGTGTGGTCATTAGACCATGGTGCTAGCCTTTTTTTACCTAATGCGTTTGACCCTAGCAGGAGCAATCGTTTCCAGGGTTGAGCTAAGCACACTTTCTAATTGGTCATTTACACACTCAAGATGATTTATCACCATAGGTGTATTAAATTTCAAGTCTGGTAGGTTAATAATGCAGCTGGGTAGCAGATGTTAATAGTTGCGCTTGGTGTTGATAAAGAGGGCAGAAAGGATTTTATTTATAGAGATAGCCAAATACTAAAGTAGTGATCTGAAAATCGAATCACTTGCGGGAAAGGAAACATTTCAATGGTTATCTTATAGTGATACCAAAATGTGAATATTAGATCTAAAAGTATGATTAAGCGGTGTTGGGTTGGTCCCCCCCTCAAATTCTGAGTGATACCATGGGATTCAAGATGGATCAAAAAGCAATTTAAGTGGATTCCTGACTAATTGTCAAAGTGAATATTGAAATCACCTACAATTAAAGCCTTATCTGTTGACAGTAGTAAGCAGGAAAGAAAGTTAGCAAATTCCTGAAGAAATTCTGAATAGGGACCAGGAGGACGGTAAATAGTGATAAGCTGAAAAGAGTGTGGTTTTGACTTCCATAACGATGGATCAGTCACATTATGAATCAGTATTTCAAAAGAATTAGACTTGTAATGGGATTTAGCTGTAACATCTAACTCTTTGTCAAAAATTGTGGCTATAGGGAGAGTGGATTGGGATATGTCCACAGTGGACTGGGGTTTAATGAGGCTTTTTGTATTCAATATAGGGTATATGGTGAGTGGATTGTTACACATCCACAGTGGGCTGGGTTTTCACGATGCTTTGTGTCCTATAGGGGTATAGAGAGAGTGGATTGGGACATGTCCACAGATGGGCTTTAATAATGGTTTTTGTGTCCTATATAGGGTATAGGGTGAGTGGATTGGGACAGGTCCACAGATGGGGAATTAATGATGCTTTATGTGTTCTATAGAGGTATCGCAACCAAAACTATCTGCAGTGTGTGCGTCCATATACTTTTGGCCATGCAGTGTAGCTAGAATTACAGAGAGTGGGAGAGTGAGAGCATTAATGCTAATGTAGCTTTTTCGAGCAATATCCCCAGGGCTCTCTCTCTCCCTCTCTCTCTCTCACTCACTCACACACACACACACACACACACACACACACACACACACTCACAGCAGCAGTGCATCTCAGATACACCGATGCTCGTCGCATTAGCTCAGTGCAGGAGTGGGCGAGGATGGACTGGAGATCAGTTTAAAATAACCCCAAAACAACCAGTCCAGGATGGCTTGGCCCATGCGGTGGCTCCTGCTGCAGCACATCCGATCGTCCACCTGCAGGGCCATGGGCCTCCTCAGCACCCAGACGCCGGACCACAGACAGACAGGTGAGTGCGGGTTTCAGTTAGGAGGTCACTCCCTACATAGGCGACCTTCTGCATGAGCCTAGAGAAGAGCCATCACATTTAGATAAGTCTGAGCTTTGCATGTGTTGGTCCTATGCTTCCCATAATTCTGTTCATCTAGACAAAGAGTGTGTTTTGTTACACTTGTTGGTCCAAAATGGTAGTCCAAGAACTAGCTAAGAAGACCAAGCTAGAACCAGGCTAAACTCCAATCTAAAACCAACCAGTCAGACCAGTCTAGAACCAGCCTGTATGTGTCCAAAACCAGACACCCTGAGTGGTTTAACTGTCTAGAACCAAAACATCCAGGTAGAACCAGCCTGTAGGTATCAAATACCAGCCAGACAGACCAGTTTAAGCAGCTAGAACCAGGTGAACCAACTAGAACCAGCATGTAGGTGTCAAAAAAACAGCCAGTCTGGCCAGTTTAAGCAGCTAGAACCAGGTGAACCAACTAGAACCAGCCTGTAGGTGTCAAAAACCCCTCTAACACAAGCCAGCCAGACCAGTCTAATCAGATAGTACTAGGAAAAACAGCTGGAACCAGTCTAAGTATCCAAAACCAGTCTGACAAGCTAGAATCAGAACAGCCAGCTAGAAACAGCCAGTCAGACCAGTTTAAGCAGCTAGAACTGGGTCAACCACCTAGAACCAGCCTGTAGGTGTTTAAAACTCCTCTAAAACAAGCTAGCCAGACCAGTCTAACTAGCTAGAACTAGAAGAACCAGCTAGAATCAACCTGTAAGTGTCTAAACCCAGCCAGCATGGCCAGTCTAACCAGCTAGAACCAGATAAGCCAACTAGAACCAGCCCGTAGGTGTCAAAAACTCCTCCAAGACCAGATAGAACCTGATCAAAATCCACCAAAACCAGCCAGACAGACCAGTCTAACCAGATAGTAACAGAAAACACAGCTGGAACCAGTCTGTAAGTGTCCAAAGCTCCTTAAAACCAACCACCCAGACCAGTCTAACTAGCTAGAACCAGAACCAGCTAGAATCACCCTGTAAACATCCAAAACCCCCCTAAAACAGGCCAACCAACCAGTCAAACGATTCCGCAAGTGCCCAAACCCCTTCATAGCTAGCCAGTCTCACTAGTCTGACCAGCGAGAATCGGCTCAATCAACTAGAATGTTGTCCAAAACATCTAAAATCATCTCCACAGACCAGTCTGGTCACCTGCAGCCAGTGATACTGGTTATTTGGTTTAATTAGTGAATACTTTGTGGTTTGGGACCGATCATGACTAGACGGGTGACGTAATGGACTGATGACACGCTTGTGATTGTTAATGTGCTCTAAATAGCGAATATGGGTGTGGTGTGAGACACATTGGGTGGTATTTCTGTGTATTTTTGGCATACTGTGAAGACGGTGTGAGGTTTCTCAGGATCTAACGGTCGTACCAAGTTATATGAAATATAAGGTGAATAACCTGTGGTCTGGGATACGCCCACAGAGGATGAGAAATATCGTAGTTGTTTAGGTGCTGTAAATCGTGAATATCCTGTGGTTTGGGATGCTTCCCCAGTGATGTAATGATGTTGGGAAATAGGAAGGGTAATTATGTGGGCTAATTAGGATGTCTACATGGACGTGGACTAATACTGATGCATATACTAGTGAATACGGATGTGATTCCAGACACTAGTGCTGGTGATGTGTTTGTGATGGAATTTCTGTGGTCAGTATAATGAGTAACCAGCTTGTGATTTGGGACGTGACCACAGCAGAACAAGGACGATGAGAATAACTTGTGGTTTGACCCACAACGGAGCGAGGATGGTAGGGAATATTGAAGGTTTTTACTAATTAGTGATTATGCTGTGGTTTGGACGCCTCCAAACAGACTGGTGTTTGTGTGGCCTATATAGTGAATTGTGGTTTGAGACACACCCCAAAGTGGCCAAGTGATAAAAGACAATATCTGGCCTCTATTGTGAAAAAGAATCTCATTTTGGACACACCCACATGAACAAACGATGGTGCAACGATAGTAATGGGGGTTATGCAGCCTAATTGCGGTAGACCTTTTGGTTTGGGACACGTCCATATTGGAGCAACGGCGTTGAGAAATAGCAATTGAGTTTATTTGGCCTATTTAGTGAACGTGTTGAAAACTGGGAAAACATGGTCTCAAGTTCAAGTAGGTGGGGGTCAGAAAATGCTGCATCACCACTGCACTCTGTGCGCGCATACATGTGTGTGTGTGTGTGTGTGTGCGCGCTCTGCACTTAGCTCCTCCATTAGCAATAAAAGAAGAGCGATTCAAAAACACGCCTGCCCTCTTTGTGCATCTGCGCAGCCCGTGCTCGTCCTTCGGGCTTGTCTGCACGCTCTTATAACGCTGATGGCCTTGATGCCAACACAAAGTACACACACCCTACAAACATGCACCAGCTGGCCTTGGCCTGTGAAAGCGGGCGGATTATTCTTACACACAGGAAGGCAGAGCGAGCCGTTACTAACAAGCCGCGGGGACTCCGTAGAACTTCTGCTAATGTGAGGGAACGTCTAGGGTGATGAGATGATGGGTTTCACCATGTGCGATGCCAACCCCGATAAGAGACCAGCTGGTACAAGCAGGTGAACTCGCTGGTGAATGGCAGCTGTTACAGCTGGTACAAGCTGGTGAATGGCAGATGTTGGCGCCAAATCATATCCAACAAACAGCAACAAATTCTGGAGACTTCACATTCACAATAACCTTAACCCCTTATATCTACCCCTAACCCTAACTGAAACCCCTACCCTTAATCCCAACCCCATTTCTTAACCCTAACCCTAACCCTAACCCTAACCGCTATCCCCAAACCCTGACATTTACTCCCAACCCCAACCTCTGACCCCTATCCCTAATTCCAACCTTATCGAACAGTAACCCTAACCCCTATTCCCAAACCCTAAACTTTACCCCCAATCCCCAGTCCCTATTCCTAACCCTCACTCCCAAACTCTAATGCCTAACCCCAAACGAAACTCTAAACCTAACACCTTACCTTAACTCTAATTCCTACTCATAACCCCTAACCCCTTATCCTTAACTCCTACCCCGTGTCCAAAACCTCTCCAACTCTACCCTACCAACCAAACCAAGCATAACCCCTAACCCTGCAAACTTCAACTACTAACCTTAACTCTAAATGATAAGCCTATCCCAAACCTCTAACTTCTACCCCAACCCCAAACTCCCAAACCTAAACCCTAACTCCCAACCAATAACTTCTTACCCTTACCTCCAACACCTATCCCTTAATGCCTAATGTCCAAAGCCTGTCCAAAACCTGACCATTCTAATCAGTCATAACCAGAACAAATGTAAATGTCCAAAGCTTCCTAAATCCAGTCAGCCAGACCAGTCTAACCAATTAGAAGCAGAACAACCAGTCAAACCAACCAAACCAACCGTAACCCCTAACCCCTAACCCTAGGCTGTGACGACGCTACAGCATCCACTGTTACTCCACAGATACATCGGTTTTGGGGCATCCTTGCCTGTTCCCAGGGTAACACAAATCTGTGGGAAACCTGGAGACCTGGCAATGTGCTCCCAGCAACACGTTTCCTCTGATTCGCACCTGGGTTTTTGAGAAGGCAGGGTGCAGCCTAATTTTCAGGCTTAGCGCATCCAGCCCATAAGCGAAGGCAGATGTTCAGCTGGCTCCGAAACTGTTATTCAGCTAATCGTCCTAAGCTCGGCGTGTTTATGGTTATTATCCGATAACCATGCGACACTCGTGGAACAGAAACATCCTGACTTGGACTTGGTCTCTAGATATCGTGCAGCTTTTGGAACAGGGCCTGCTAACATGTCAGAATTAAATTGGTTGTGCAGCCAAAGCTCTGGGAGGCTTGGAAGGTCATGGGGAAGGAATTCAGCCTGATTAGCAAGGTTTGTGCGAACCTGCTAATGTCATTACGTAACCCAAAGCAAGCTTAAAAAGACTAACGCAGGCTTTAGCAGAAGAGGGTCTGACGCAACGGCAGGTTATTTTTACGAATTATGGGAATCCAGATCTCACCAGGAATCCAGCTTATTTTTGGTTTGTGTGTAGGCTGCAGGTTCGAAAAGTAATAAGCACCTCGAGTAAAAACAAGCCATTTATCACTAGGAAGTCAGATTTGTTGCATCTACATGCTCATCTCTGTTTGGCTAATAAAGACGTAACCAGCATGACGGCGACTCTGAAAGGGACCCCAGTCGTTCAGCTTTTGTGCACGCTTGTATGCTCGAGTGTGTTTGCGTTCCAGACTTTGTATGGACCATTTCCACTTCTTTGTGCGGGGTGTAAAAGGATTAGCGGTAGGGAGCCCTGTCGGCCTTTTTAAATACCTCAGCTTAGCTTCATCTCTATTGTGAAGGGTTTGGGTGCCTTCCGACCATCAGGGATCCTCCTGTCGGTGCCTACAAAGTTCTGCTTCACTGCTGAGCAGCTGCGAGGGAACCGCAGGCCAGTTCCACCACTAGGAACATCTTCAGGAATGCTTCCAACCGAGTTTTCCTTTCCACTTTTCCCGCAAACGCCCACACGATGGTGCACGGCTGAATACTTTGTCTTAACAATAATTTCAGCACTTATCGTCAAATCTTCTAATTGCCAGGTTTAGCGATGATCCCGAGGTCTTCCCGCTCAGGGAAAGTATGCATTAAAAGAGAAAAAAAGCTTAAGGTTGGGTATACGCAAGACGAAGTGCTTCGCTGGATTTCCGTAAAGGAAATGCATCGAAACGTATGTGGACTAGGAAGTTCCCTCAGACAAAACAATCTGGGGATGTCCCAGAATTCATGGGAGAAATCAATAATTAGGAGCTTCACAACGATCCCTGATGCAGCAAATTCCAAAAAGTTCTAAGGGTAACAATGGGGGGCCAAACCTGGACCAGTCCTCCTAGTCCTATAGCAATGGGGACATAAGTACAACCCCACAGGATGGAGGTTTGAATTTGCCTAAACACCTGAGGGAGCAGCAATCAGGGACAGAATATGGTCCTTATAATCCATTAACACTTGTACATTGAGCTTTGGAGAATTCTGGAGAACTTTAATGAGTGCGTCTCAACCAGACTCGTCATTTTGAGATCTTGATTCACATCCAAACCTCCACCACACTCTGTAAAGCTGCCCCAGACTTAATTACCACCCTGTATGTGGGGGTGGAGGTGTATCCTGTAGGTTTTGAACATTCCTTCCTCGTTTATGTTCCAAGTCTGCTGGCAGTCCCAAAACCACTGGCTGCTTGGGTAACTGGGAATCACTTTCTTCTGCTGCAAGAGCTTCCATCAAACCTCAAGGGCATCGGTAAGGTCTGGCTTCCAGCTACCCAAAGATGTTGGATGAGATTCTGGCATCCACCTCAAAACACCACTCATCCACTTGTTCAACCGTGTAAGCCTGATTTGATGCCCGAGAAGATCAAGAACAGGTCTGACGTAGCTCCTAAAAGTGGTGGTCCAAGGATGGACTTTTGTTTGTGGATGTTTGTGTTGCCTCCATCTTTGCCAAACTGTTGTTCGAAGTCTTTTTTGGAAAGGTGGCTCTTGTAACAACCATTCTTCCGGTTAATGAGGGTCCTTTGCTTGACACACACCAGCAAGCTGTTCTTGGATTCCTGTTGAGTTTGAGTCTCGCTCTTCTCCACTTTCCTTCACCCTCCAACCTTGCAATTTGTCCAAACAGCAGCAGCCGTTGTGCACCGAAGTGTATTTACGTGGGCCTACGTGCATGTAAACACCAGAAGGACAGAGGAACCGGTTCATACCAGAAAACTGGCGTGCTCCAGCAGCCTTGTCCGACCTGAAGGCCGCGTGTGTTTGGACGAGAGCGTGGAATGTTTTCCTGAACCCGATGACTCCTTCACCACGTGTTTACTCTCCTGTCTTTCATTAATTCCTTCGTGGCCACTCTCTTCTACACAAACCTGGTGCATCACAGCCTTGTGACTCAGGCGACCACAAGGCCCAGAAGCCGCGTCTCTGAAGCACATGGCTTGCTCTCAAGTGCCGTTAAGGCTGTCACTGTTAAGACTTAACGTTCGTTTGCTCCACATGGCATCCATGCACCACCTTAAACATAAAGAGGTGTCGCTATGACCTTTGCCATTTCACCCCGGGGTCGCAGCCTAAGTGTCGTCCCGACAGGACCGCCAGCTGCGGACTCTCGATCTCTGCTGGATGAACTCTGACCCGGCTCTGACCCCTTTCTGAGATGCCAGTGGGATTTAATAATAACGGAGTGTAACATACAACACGAAGCTCAGCTCTTCAGAACAGGCTTGGATGCGTATGTGGTACTGGCACTGCGTAAATATAGAAGCACAAAACATAAAGGAAAAACCGTCAGCTTATTAGAAGCTGGTGTGATGACCTCACAGTGTGGTCACGATGCTCGACTCCATGTCCCTCTGCAAGATTTCTTGGATATTTGCTTGGTCCTTCGCACAGCCTGGTACCCTCGAGGTCCGGCACACAATGGCCGCATTTGATAGCGCTCCAAGCCCCAGCAACAATGCTTTGGTTGTTTTCCAAAAACAGACAGCGCTCAGTCCGAATGGCTACATTGTTTTGGCGCCCTGGCATCGTCAGAGTCTTGTGACGTTCCTTCTTGGAAGCGGCAGGGAACCGTATCAGGAGGGAGCTGACCTTTTTTTTCCCGGCTGAATGCGCCGGTTCAGTTCTTGAGGACCTTTACAGATATCCTCCATGATCATGAGGTCGGGTGTTTCTTCTCCAAACTTTTTTGGTTTCTAAAATGTAGGGTTGCCCATCGCTGAGGGTTGATGGCATTGGAATCATCTTCCTAAATTCTAAATTGATGACTGTTGGACGGCCAGCCTTCAACAGACACCTAGACCTTCTGGACCATGTCTTAGAGTTTGCCAATTCAGACCTCGACTCTAGGCTATTGCCTATCTTGGTGACAAGACTTTTCAAATCACCTGCAATTATGCAGTATAACGGAATGACCCCAAGGGTCACTAGTCTAAGGTCCACAACGTCTGAAGATGCACAAAGAGCCCTTGAATTTTTGTTCAATGGAAGCTGCTTAATTGCCCCTTCATCTTCATTGTTCATTCATCTAGAGTCCTTGCCTTTTTGAGCCTAATTTGAGAACCTTTTGTGATTAAGATCGATTCTTGGGCAAAGACCTACGTTTTCTTCAGGCACAAACCCCAAGTTTGAGGGCGTTCCCCATAGCATTCCTCCGGAGTGCAACCAGCTCTACCTTGAAATTCAGGAATTTTCCTCCCTCTTCTTGGGAAAACCAGGTCAAATACTTTGATAAGGAGTCTCTCACAGATCATTCCGCACCTTCTCAGACGTTCCCGTTCCTTTTCAAAAACAAACAAGTCTTGGACTGTTTTGAAAGCATTATGAAAGGAATATGACAGATCTGTCTTTCAGTTGCTGTTTGGTGGTCCGGGCCGGTGGGTAACACTGTGAAAATGTCATCCATTCTTGGCACTCCGTGGAGGAGGGGGTGTGGGCGCGGAGTGTAGATAAGAGCCAGCCTCTATCTGAAGAGAATGCCGCTTGTTCTTTCAACGCAAAGATGTTGGCACGCTCTCAAACTCCTTCGTACTGTCCTGCTCCTGTTTTTTTTTTCTTAGACCTTCAAATCGTTGCCAGTTTCAAGCATGTTTAGATCCAACGATGTGCCACAATGTGACTGAAAAACCTGTGATGGCTCCCCTGACTCTGAAATGTTTGCAGATTCCTAAACAGAACTGAGGTGTAGGCCGAAAGGAAAACAGCGACATCCCTAGATGTTTGACAGACTGTTTAGATCACCTACAAAACCCTCTGTGCAGGTTCTATTAAAGAAATATGATGTGCCCCCTGAAAGGATAAGGCACGTACCCCAACTTTTGCAAATATGTCCATGTCAAAAAGTCTTGTGGTAAACTCGTTCGACGTGTAGCACTTCTTGAAAAACCACTCCAGTGCTGACCCCCCACCTCGAGGAACTACTCCTGGCTCTCTAACCAGGATTTTACCTCAGGTGAGCGACTTCGGCGTCTCTAGGGGTAAGCAGTTAAAGATTTGATTCTGACCGCGGCACAAAAAGCACCCAAGGCGAGGTCGTAGGCCTGCGATGTCACCCACACATCTGTTCTGGAACGCCCTGCAATTTGTGTCCCTCGTGTTTAGATCCCCATCCAAACTGTCCACGATTAAAGCACCACATGTGAGGAGCTAAGCACACGCTCACCGTACGGCTAACGACCGGTTACAGGGACATCTGAGATCCTCCACATTAGATGACATTAACTGCCTTTCTGACTTTTAGCTGTGCGTTTATGGTTTCATTTCATAGTTCAATGGTCAAACTACATCAAAAATACGATCAGTCTTAGCAGCAAAAATAGAAAGAATTCCAGGAGTAATATTTATCGTATTTCTTTTTTATATACAATTTTCTGTGACGTCCTTTCCTTCTTCTTTAAATACCTTGCTGTTTACATCTTTAATTATTTTTTTTGTTTCCTTTCTTTTCTGTTTCTTTCCTCTTTCTTTCTTTGAGATCCTTTTTCTTTCTATCTATGAAACTTTTCTTGTTTGTTTTTTACTTTGAAATGCATGTCCAACAAAACTAACTTTAAAAAATTTGTTTTTACTAAAACACTGTTTTCGTTCTTTACTTTGTTTCTTTTTCTGGTTGCATCTTTTAATAACATTTCTTGTTTCCTTTCTTTTTTTATTTTTGACATCTTTTCCTTCAAGTATTTGTCTTTTACTGAAAGTTCTTTGTTTCCTTTGGAATCCTTTCTTTCTCCTTTGAAATTGTTTCATTTTCTTTTATGTTTCTTTCTTTGAGATTTTCTTTGTAATTTCTTTTTATTATTACAATCTTTGACTTTCTTGTTTGTTTTTTATTTGAAATGTACATCCAGCTAAATGAACTAAAATTTAACCAAATAAACACTAATTAAATAAAGTTTGTTTTTACTGATTTTTTTTGCTTACTTTCTTTTCTTTGTTTCTTTTGACATTCCTTCTTCTTTAAGTATTTTTCTGTTTACATTTCCTACGGACATTTCCTTAAACGCTGATTTAAGCGCGTCTTGTTTCCTTTCTTTTTGGTTTCTTTTGACATCCTTTAATTAGATTCTTTAAGCATCTTTCTGTTTGTTTACTGAAATTTACTTTTTAATTTCTTTTGACATCCTTACCAATTACATCTTTTAATGAAATTTCCTTTCTTTTTTGAATTTCCTTTCTGCTCATTTTCATTTCATTTATGTCCATTAGTTATTTATTTTCTTTGTTGAGTGTTTTCCTTATGTTCATTTCGATTGCCTTACTCTCTGAGCTTTCTTTCTTTCTTCCTTCCTTCCAACACTCTCATCTGACTATCTACCATTTATTTTTTATTTATTTATTTAAGTGTAATTTAAGTGAAACAAGTTTAAACTTTAAGAAGTCGATTAATAAATAAGGTTTGGTTTTGAAGGTAGTATTTCTACTTCTTGTTTAGTTTTTTAGAAATAACAAACAAAGACAAGAACAGAGCCAAAAAAAGACAGACAAAAAGCAAGCAGAGAACTGAGCGGTGAGCTCTGAAGCTGTAGCAGACGGTGCAGGGGTGATGTGATGACACCGCCATGATTCATAAGCCACAGCCAAAAAGAAAAGGAGGCAAAAAAAATGCTTCTACTGTAATGACAGATGAGCGGGAGGCCAAAGCTAAAGCAAACACTCCCTCTCTCGCTAGTCTCCCTCTTCTTGCATTACTAATGGCTAAAATATGAGGCAGGAGGTTCGAGCTCTGATCCGACGCCTCGGGCCTCTTTGGCCGTGCTCACTCTGAAGAAGCGCTACGATGGCTTAGCCGTACGTGTGCGTGCTTGCAGATCTTAGTCGTTCTCTTGGTGTGATCTTTGCAGGACGTCTGTCCCGGGACCTCGTCTCCTCAGCGGTGGAGAAGCATAAAACATATCCTAAAAACATACTAAAAGCTAATCTTCAGTTCTCTTTCTGTCTTTCTTTCTATTACATGTCTGCCTTTGTGCCTTTCTTTTATTGTCTGGTTGTTTTCTTCTTTCTTTTTTAGGACTAAAAAGAGAAGTTGAAATACCACCTCCAAAACTAACAAAAACATAAGTTTGAGTTTCTTTCTATATCCTTGAGTACAGTCTTCTGTAACATCTTACCTTCTTCTTTAAGGATCTTTGCGTTTACAAATTTTACATACTTTTTTATTGACTTTTACTTTTTTTTTATAACCTTTCCTTCTTTTTAAGTATATTATTGATTATTATTCTTGTTTCCTTTCTTTTCCTCCGGTTTGTCTTTTACTGAAAAATTCGTTTCATTTCTTTTTTATTTCGTTTGACATCCTTTCTTTCTTCTTACATGTATAACAGAAATGTAGTTTCCTTTCTTTTCTTTATTTCTTTTGACATCATTTCCTTACTTTTTATGTCTTTTACTACCATTTCTTGTTCTCTTTCTTTTTTATTCCTTTTGGCATGCTTTCCTTCTTTTTTAAGTTGCTTTCTGTTCATGTGTATTACTGAAATTCCTTGTTTCTTTTCTTTTTGTTTCGTTTGACATTCCCCCATCTTTAACTACATTACTGTTATGTCTTTTATTGAAATTTCTTGCTTCCTTTCTTCTCTTTGTTTCTTTTGACATCCTTTCCTTCATCTATATATCTGGTTGTCTTTTACTGAAATTTCCTGTTTCCTTTCTTTTTCTTCTATTTGACATTGTTCTCCTTTTAAGTATCTTTCTGCTTACATCTTTTACTTGAATGTCTTTTCTTCCTAACTATTTCTTTTGATATCCTTTCTGCTTATATCTATAACACACATTTCCTGTTTCCTTTCTTTCCTTCACTGCTTGCAACAATAAAACTATAAAATATACATCAGTTTTTCTTTGTACCATTCTTAATCATCACTCAACATCCAGGATCGATGGAGCCACACCAAAACCAAATATCACACGGAAATGAAAGATAAATCTTAACTAATAAATATGCCGATTTAAAGAAATCCTGCTTCCTGAGCTGCTGGTCCTGAACCAGATAGCGCCGGCTGTTTGGGATTCTTTATAGGAACCTTATGGACGAAGGTCATCTCGGTTACCCCTCTATCAGCTCAGCCTGGTTCCTCTAACGCCGGCTTCAAAGAGCTCATGCCATGCATCAAGCTGACATGACGTCCACATCAAAAGATGGAAAAAAAAAAAACCAAAAAATGTCCACTCGGGACTCAGGAGAGACACGGGATCTCCAGCTGATCAACAAATGTTTAGGAAAATGATTAAAACAGAGAAAGATTGGAAGGGGTTTATACATTTCTCTCTCTACAGAGCACAATATCATTAAGCGATGCGAGGAATTTCCTAAAAAGCCTAAACTGCAGAGGGGTGATCGCCGCTCCCTCAGACGGCACAGCATCAAGAACCATCATTCATCAATAGCTGATAGAACCACATGGACCAGGGATTCCTTTATCAAGCTCTACAATACAGAGCTACATTCACAGATGCCACTTAAAACGTTACTGTGCTAAAAAGAATAACAAATAAAACATTACTAGACCTAAATTGCACTAAACCATTTTTTGGAATGTGTTGCAGGAATGAAATGCAGGAATGGATGTTTACTAATGTTATTGCCATACCGTGCCAACTTTTCTGACTTGGGGTTGTACCCCCCTCATTTTTCAACCTGAGGACATTTCTGGTTTGGCCTTGGCACATTTTGTGCCGAAACGTTACGAAGGTTAAGGCCTATCGACGGATAGGGAGAAATGGAAAGTGCAAGACGGGACTGCATTTGTAAAATAAAAGCTCGGCTCAAGCACAAATCCTGCTCATCTGGAAACTCGGTGCTCGCTGGATTTACTGTAAGCCATGCAGAAGAGGATTTGAGCCGGGAGATCCAGCGACACCGGTTACAGCGCTACTTCAACTCAAAAGGAGCAACCCGGAGAGTTCCAGTACAGAGAGAGATAAAGAGGACATGTTCTCCTACTGAATGGTCCATCAACATCCCGGCATCAGACGGGTCTAACTTAGCTTCTCTCTGTTAATATTCCTTTTGCTCAATTACTATAAACCTGTTAATTAGATAATGGTGTAATTCTTAAGCTATCCCAAGCAGGTTGGACCCCTTTTTGAGTCTCGTCCTCCTAAGGTTCATTAATTATAATGTTTAGGGATTTTCCTTTCCACTGTCAGCCTAGGTTTGCTCAGTTTGGGCTTTGGGCTTAGATAATAGAAGATCATCAAAAATTATAAAGCTGCTTTGAAACAATGCTGCTGTAGAAATAAATCCGACATTGACTTTGTGGTCAATAATAATAATAATTTCCAATTATATAGCTCCTTTCTCATACCCAACGTCACCTTACATAAGGAAAAGAAACCTAAGATTTTAAGTGGAGAGAGAAAAAAAAAATATATATATAATAAAATAAAAGTAATTTAGTAGCTTAACCACAGCACCATCACAGTTAAATATGATACTTAAATTTTTAAGCACTTACTTTGGAGCAGCTCCGGTGCCTCAGGGCTAAGACTGAGGGCCTGGGTTCGAATCCAGACATTCTGTATGGAACCTTGCAACGGACTGGCACTCTTTCATGGAGAAATTAGATCTCCTCCACGACCCTGCCCAGGAGAAACTGGGGTCAAACACAGCACTTTTATCTTTATTAATCGATGAATCTTGCTTACCGGGTCCTCAGGGTCATGCTGGGAGTCTCACCGCCAGGGTGCCAGGGTAATGCCCACATGAATGCCAGGACCCAAGGTTGCCCGGCACCTGTCTAACCACATACCTACCTGCATATAACCCTACTTATCTAATAATGTTATTATGATTTGGGTGGAACTTCATTACATTGTGTGTGTGTGTGTGTGTGTGTGTGTGTGTGTGTGTTACACAATTGAAGTCAACCCCGTCTCACATTCTTAGCTCCTCTCATTTCCTGTGTGTGTGTGTGCCAAAAAAGTGCGTCTATTTGTGGACGCTTCCTGTTTTGGGCCTTGAAATATCAAAAGCTGACACACTTCGTTAGACACGCAACGCTGACCCGCTCACTCACACACTCACAGACACTCTCTCTCTCTCACACACACACACAGCTACACATCAAACACTCACCGTGACACATCACTGCCTCCACAAAAACACACCTGCTTCATTCGGTTCCTGTGTGAAGTACATGTACCTTGTGTGAGTGTGTGTGCGCGCCTGTGGAATTGGCACACCGCAGCCCCACACACACACACACACACACACACACACACACACACACACACACAAACACAAACACAAACACAAACCCTGTGGGCTAAGCAGTAAAAGCAAAACCTTTGGATGGATAGGATTAGACAAAGATATAGATCTTGATTAGATAACGCAAACAGATGAGTGACTTTTACACACACACACACACACACACACACACACACACACACCTTTCCAATAAAGTTCATCATCCACCTCAATGACAGATTAACAACAGTTACTTTCTAACATGGAAATATGCATAGTTTTAGGCACTTTTGGCTTCCCAGAATCGAATTTACATGGACTAAAAGTATTTTTACCAAAGGTTAACAGATTCGTAATGGAGCATTGCCTCAAAGCAACAATTTTATGTTATCTTCTAAGTCCAAAGCCCATAGTGAGCGAGCCCAGAGCGACAGCGGCAAGGAAACACCGTCTAAACTTCATCAGGAAACTCAGGAGGACCGAGAATCAAAACGAGACCAAAGGCTGTCTTATATGTAAGAATTAAACTTTACTTTAAAGGTAGTTCATTAAATGAGCTTGAATTGAATGAAATAACGTAACAATATCGTCATTATCGAGTCACACTTCGAGTTTGAGAGCAGTTTCAGAGTTTCCAGACCGTTTCGTGGAGCCACTTTAATTCTTGCACGTAGCCCGCTTTTTATGCCCAAGGCAGTAACCAGTCAGAGCCGGTCTGATTCCGGGGAGGGTGCTCCGGGGCCAATCGGATCGAGCGTGGGTGTGTTTGTTGGAGAGCGCGGCCAGGCAGAGGCGCAGCTTCGGTTCATTCAGGATTACGCTCTGGCTGGAGACGCTGAACCCGCACGAGCGCGCGCTGCTGGACCACAGTTCGGACCTATGGCGCTTCGGACGCCGCGCGTTTGGAGTTTGGATTATCGATGAACAGCTCGGTATCGGGTTCGGGGACCCGGCGGAGGACCGTGCCGGACCGCGCGGAGATGTCGGACTAGCCTGGAACTGGGTCTGCACACCGAGAGGACCGAGATGATCCTTACGCGTAAGTGCTGCGGGGTTTGGGCTAATGTTGAGGCTCACCGTTTGGAACGCTGTCTCGAATTAAGTGGAAGTGAGGGCTCGTGCGTGGAGAAGGAGTGAAACGGGTATGAGGGAGATGTTTGGAGTCTGTTTGGCTGCGCGTCTTATACCCATATACGTCGTACTTCTTCAATCTTAGTTTATTCGTATATTTGGTTTAATTAATCTTCAGGCTCAGCTAATAATCCTTAGGTGCCCCTTATGGTTCCCTAAAGAGGTCTGTGACTCGTTGAGCACACTTTCTGCATCACAGAGACGTGACTTTTGGCGTCAATGGCTTTGCGTAACGTTTGAATGGACGTACAGAATTTGCGTTATTAATATTTTTCAGGGATTATTTTGCGATTTCTGCATCGTAAATGAGATTCTTGTCTGACAGAATGGGCGCCACGTTACAACTGTGACACTTATGTGCATTATTGAGACTTTTCTGGCACACAAAGATACTCCAGCTGCAGTGAGTGTGGTTACATCATCAATGAATGACTTACCAGTGACACCTTCGCCTTATGAATGTCATATGTTCCCCTTGTGCATTTGACACCTTTGCATTATGGCCCTCCTTTGGTGTTTGCGTTACAGATGTGACGTTTTACAGATGTGAAGTGCAAGACTCGGTTATGGGTTTAACGAAAAATATTTACGTTACGACAGTAACGCTGCAACACATTTGTAGTTGAGAACGTTCTGTTTTTGTGCTAGAATATTGAAATTTAGTGTTACAGATACTAGATTTGGGGGACGGATGAGAAGGTTTACGCTACAAGTGTGACATTTTTGCATTAGGGATGTTACAAATTTGCATTACGAATTTGACACCTTTGCATTACGGTCGTCACATTTTTGTGTTACATGCTGTGAATGCAAAATGGCCTGTAGAGTTTTTATTGTTTGTGTTATGGATGTGACATTTTTAGTATTATGTCTGTTACAAATGTGTTATAGATTGTGTTATAGATTTTAAAAAAGTGAACAAGAATTCAGGATGTAACCCATTTGCGTTACAGAAGTTTGTTGCGTTGCTGTGTTATATGTAGTAGATTGTTTTTGCAACACGTTGTGTGACATGCGACATCGTCTCGACTGCGGTTGTTACATCGTAGTATTACGGTGTGACGATAAATTTTTACTTTAGAAGTGTAACAGCCATAGGAAAGGGTCATTTTGTGTTACGGACGTGACAGTTTTGTAGTTAAGAGCATTGTCTTTTGTGCTATAAATCTGATCTTTTGTGTTACATATATTGCATTTGGGCTACGGATAAGACATTTTGCGTTACGAATGTGACATTTGTGCATTGTGGATGTTACATATTCACGTTACGTGTGACACCTTTGCATTATGGTTGTCGCATTTTTGTGTTACGCCTTGTGAATGGAAAGTGCCCTGTAGAGTTTTTATTGTTTGTGTTACAGGTGTGACATTTTTTGGGATATATGTGTTACAAATGTTTTTCTATTTTAAAAAGTGAAGGAGAACTGAGGATGTAACGCATTTGCGTTACTGAATTGTTGTTAGTGTCACAGATGCTTCACCTTGGCAGTGTGGAAGTGACTTACGTTAAATTACGATTGCTGCGTTGTTTTGGTGTATGTAGTAGCGTGTTTTTGTGGCATGTTGTACGTGACATGCAGCAACGCCACAGTTATGGGCGTTACATCGATGGGAGACAATAAATATTTACATTACGAGTGTAACACAAACAGTTTTCTAGTTTGGAACGTTCTGATTATGTGTTATAAATGTGAACTGTTGTGTTTCAGATATTGCGTTGCGAATTTGACACCTCTGCATTATGGTCGTCTCGTTTTTGCGTTACATGCTGTGAATGAAAAAAGCTACAGCTAGGTGTTTGCGTTACGGGTGTGACATTGTCCGTGTTATATGTGCTTCTAATGTGTTCTAGATCTGTTTTATAAACATCAAATGTAAAATGAGGACATAACGTTAAATTACAATCATTGTGTTACACGTAGTAGGTTGCTTTTGCGACATTGTAAGTGTGACATTTGGCAAGGACCGATTACAGGTGTTATGTCATAGTGTGACGATAAATATTTACACTAAAAGTGTAACACCAATATGAACGCAACGTGACAATTTTGTACTTAGGAATGTTCTGATTTTGTGCTATAAAAGTGGACTTTTGCATTACAGATGTTACACTTTGGTTTCGGATGAGAAACTTCAACGTTTGCGTTATGACTTTTCCTTTACTATTGTGGGTGTGGCATCTTTGAGGGTTGCGTTTCCAACGTAAGGGATGTTTTTACATTGCAGGCATCCTTACGCCGAAGTTTTGTACTTACAACTGTTTGCATTTTTGTATAACGGACATGACTCTGTCTGGTGGTGTTACGGCTAGAAACTTGTTGCAGCACCTAAAATATATTCGTTTGTTTACGTACCTCATGTTGTTGTGTATCGATGGTTGGAGGTGAGAACCAATCGGCCCATGAGGCGTTTTCACATCTCCATATGCTGAGAATGAAAAAGGTCCAGATGGAGGAGATCATCAGGTCTAAGGTTTCTCCAGGTGCTCACCTTCAGGAGCTTCAATCCATCATGAACGTTATCGATGATGTCATCGTTTCCAGGGGGTTCAGCCAGCTCTTGGCTTTGAAGTGCAGAGCGACCCGAGGTTCCTCCACCTCCTCCTGCCCCCCATGTGGACGCAATGTTGGCCAGCCACTGGGAGAACTTCCTCTGGCAGGAAATGGACCAGGCCAGAAGAAAAGTGGGTGGGTAATTTTGGAAACGTGTAATGAACCATGCATGCGAGTCCACCCAGGGTCTCTCAAGTGTGGGTCGAGGATAAATAAATTAACTCCTGTCACTCTCTGGAGCTCGTTTTGCGAGCAGGAAACGCACCCACAATGACCTTGCTGCTGTTTTCTTTGGGTAAATCCCTGAGCTGCTTGGCAAACATTGAGGTCAAGAGGTGACAGTACCATGAAGGTCTAGATGGATTGTGGGTCTGGTGAGTTTCATTTTCTTAAAAAGAACTTCTGAAAGCCTGGGGTGTTCATGAGCAGAACCTTGTTGAACGAACTTCTGAAAGCCTAGTGAGTTCATGAGAAGAATGTTCTTGAAGGGACTTCTGAGAGCCTTTTGCTGTCATGAGTAGAACCTTGTTGGACAAACTTCTAAAACCTTGGGGTGTTCATTAAAAACCTTATGGAGAAACCTCTGAGAGCCTGGTGAGTTCATGAGAAGAACCTTCTTGAAAGAACTTCTGAAAGCCTGGACTGTTTATGAGACCAACCTTCATGGAGGAATTTATGAAAGATTGGTGAGTTTATGAGAAAAAGCTTAATGGAGGAACTTCTGAAAGCTTGAGACGGTGGTGTTCAGGAGAAGAACCTTGTTGAAGGAACTTTTGAGAGCCTGGTGAGTTCTTGAAGGAAATTCTAAGAGCCTGTAACATTTATGAGTAGAACCTTCATGGAGCAACTTCTGAAAGTTTGGGACATTCCATTCAATGGAAGAATCTTGTTGAAGGAACTTCTAAAAGCCTGGTGAGTTCATGAGAAGAACCTTAGGAGGAACTCGAGAGCCTGGGGGTATTCATGAGAAGGAGCTTATTGAAGGAACTTTGGTAAGCTTGAGGCATTCCATTCAATGGAAGAACTTTGTTGAAGGAACTTATGAAAGCCTGGGCGTTCATGAGAGAAACCTTCATGGAGGAACATTAAGAGCCTGGGGCGTTAATGAGAAGAACCTCATTGAAGGAAATTCTGAGAGCCTGGTGAGTTCATGAAAAGGACTTTCTTGAAGGAGATTCTAAGAGCCTGAAGAACCTTCATGGAGGAACTTCTGAAATATTGGGACATCCTTGAGAAAAACCTTCATGGAGGAACGCCTAAGAGCTGGGGGAATTCATGAGAAGAACCGTATTGAAGGAAATTCTAAAAACCTGGGCATTCCATTCAGTGGAAGAACCTTGTTGAAGAAACTTCTGAGAGCCTGGTAAGCTTATGAGGCAAACCTTATGGAGGATCTTTTGAGAGCCTGGAGCATTTATGAGAAGAACCTTCTTGAAGGAAGTTCTGAGAGTCTGGTGAGTTCCTGAGTAGAACTTTGTTGAAGGAACTTCTGAAAGCCTGTGGTGTTCGTGAAAAGAAACTTGTCGAGGGAAATGCTAATAGCCTGTGGCATTCTTGAGAAGAACCTTCCTGGACGAACGTCTAAGAGCCTGGTGCTTTCATAAGAAGAACCTTCTTGAGAGAACTTCAGAGAACCTGGGGCATTCCTGAAAAGAACCTTCATGGAGGAACTTCTGAAAGATTGGCGAGTTCATGAGAAAAACCTTCCTGAAGAAACTTCTGAAAGCCTCTCAGATGTGACTCCAGACCTCTCGTGAGTGACTCCACCACCCAAAGAGCCTCCAGTTTGACTTATTCATGGTCGGCGAGAACAAATGAGCAGATGGTTGCTGTTCCTTGGCATAACATTGGAGTGCTCTTGAGGTTTGGGGTTGGACGGAGCTTCTGGCATGAGACTTTTTTTTCAAATTTAGGCCGTTAAATGTGGCATTTTCACTTCTCCTTAGCAATTAGTGTCCAGGATTAGTCGAAGAGCAGCTGTGTGTGTGAGAGAGAGAGAGGGAGGCAGAGGGAGTAGGGAGTGTGTTCATTGTTAGCATATTTAACTCAAGCGCTCTCAGGTTTCTGGTGGAATTTATTCCTCGAAAGCTCTTCCCCGAGGAACTGGGGAGCTAAACCTGTTTGGGCTTCTCTCCTTACATTTTTTTGTTTACTCTGTAGGCAGCCTTTAGGCTAATCGCTCGGCCCGACTGCCGCACTGTGACTAGAAATGCATAGAAGCTTGGTTTAGCAGCACTGAGGAGGTTGGGTCCCTTTTTGAATCTCTTTTTGGGTTTCTTAACTTAATACACCGAGTATAATCCGATAACTGCAGGATTTCTACTTTGCATTCAGCCAATGATCTCACAGAAAGGTCGGACGTAAACTTCAGAAATTAAATAACGAAACCCTCAATTTCCCCCAGCACACATTGTGTTTCAGAGTCTCCACGAATGCGTCTGGAAGCCAATTCACGGGTGCTTCCTGGGTTGCCAGATGCCACAAGAGGAACTAGCCCAAAAGAAGCAGTTTCCTTAATGACCGATGGCTGAATACTGCTTTCATCCAATCTGCTGCACTCCATGATTGCTTCTCTTTGGCCAATTGGAACTTGTTTGTTTCCTTTAGGTTTTAGTGCTTGTTTTTTATTCTCCATTCCTTACAGTTCATCCACATGCGTCAAGTTTTCTACATGTATGTTTCCTTTCTATAACCTTCCCATTTTTAGACTCGCACCGTACCCGGTCGCCTTGTACTGTGCCATAGCAGGATTGTCCCCCTTAACATTTGTTGTGGAGCAAGAGCTCGCACATGGACTACTTCATGGTTGTACTTTCTTTCTGGCTTTGTTTTTACTCATTTTGGGGAGCGCTGACACACAGCCCTGCCATACACCGTATAGATTTATTGATTATGCAACGCAGAGATTTGGACTATGGACCAGAAGCTCCACTGTCAAGCTGCCACTGCCGGGTTCTTGAGCAAGGAACTTAACCCTCAATTGCTTGGACTGTAAGACTGTATTTAGGCGTTAGTCGCTCTGGATAAGGGCGTCTGCTAAAGTATGTAAAGCGATCAAACTAGTCAAACGAACTGCACTTTGGGGGTCAAACTTGCTCGTGAACAGCAAACATCTTTTGCCACAGTCTGTGTTGGATTTCCTTCTTGAACGAGTTTGATCATCTTTGCCATGGATTCAATTGACAGCTCTCTTGATGGGCACCTTGTTTTTTGTCCAATTAGCTGAGTCCAGAAAGCTCGTTACATCACAAAACGTTTTTGCCAGGGATCGTGTCAGTCTGTCTACGTATTCGTTTACTTATCAGTTAGGACCTGTGGCTTGACCCGTCTGTCTGACTGTCTGGATATTTGTCTACCTGTGTGTTTACCCGTCTGTCTTTCTATATGTAGACTTGGTTTTTGGCATGTCTGCCTATCAGTCTTTCTGTCTTACCCGTCTGTCTCTCCGTCTCTCACGCAAATAGGTCTTGATCTTAATTACCAAGCTTCCCTGTGTGTGTGTGTGTGTGCGTCGCATTGTGTCCCATGTTTGCTTTGGAGCGTTTCACCGCTTTTCATTGTTTGACTTTGAACAAAAGGAGGTGGGGCGACCTGAGCGAGCATGACTGCACCGTTTGCCTTCCGATTGGACAGGAAAGGGAAATGAGGTCAGCTCTGGCGCGGCAGGACACAGGATGCAACATGCAAACACACTCGGAGAGAATCACACACTAAACTTTACTGCCGAGAGACGAGATAAGGACTGTAGTTCGTGCTCGCGAGAGGGCGTTGAACTTTATGGCTTTAGACATGTACTTATACACACACACACACACACACACACACACACACACACACACACAGAGCTCATTATCCTGCAGTAACTGTGTCAGTGCGCTGGGATAAATGCATGTGCAAGGCCATAAACTTATGTAAGGAACACTAACCTATGTCAACGCCCAACACACACAGGAAGCTTGTGTGTGTGTGTTTGTGTGTGTGTTAGAGAGTATTCGTACATTCTTCAGGGTTCATGAACCTCCGTTACAGACTTGCGCAGCGCTGTGGTATGTTTACACAAGTGTACGAAACGTGTGTGCGTGCATGTGTGTGTTCAGACCCCGCTATCTCATCACCTTGTGTCTGTCCAGGCTTGTTTTTGGTATGTAAACTTTGCGGCTGGTTTGTGTGTGTATGCGTGCATGAAAACATGGGGCCTCCACACACACACACACACACACACACACACACACACACACACACACACACACACACACACACACACATTCTGTCAGTCAGTCAGTCAGCCAGTCGAGCAGCGAGTCACGTATCAGAGGCCCTCTCTCTCCCTTTCCCGTGCTTTGAGGCTCCTCACGCGGCAGTGGCACTTTGGACCAAAGCTCACCCACCTCCCAGCATGAAACCAAGCCTCGGTTTGAGCCAAAATGGACGTCTTCGACGCTGTAAAACATTTAGCGCTTGGTTTATAAAGGGGTCGTTTCCCACCAGAGCTGGCTTTTGCAGGGCAGTCTGAAAACTAGCACCGTGCCACAAGGTCCAGGGGGACACGCTAGGGGAGGTGTGTGAACGGAACTAAACCCCTGATGTTGGCGTTTCTCACTTTGCGTGACTCTGTCTGAAGGAGAAGGGTAATGATTAAGTTGTCATGACCGGCCTTGACATTTTCAGGCTTATCTCATTTTATCTGTTCCACAACACCCACGGTGTCACGTTGGCACGCCGACACAAAGGTGGCACGTTGTTAACAACCTTCCCCTTCGCAACCCTTGCGGCGCAAGTCCCAGTCTCGACCTGGACCATTCCTCCACGGTCCAATCTCAAATCTCTTACATCTTTCGATCCCCCTATAGGACCCTGTCAGGACCTGGCCGTTCCCCATTACGTTCTCGTGCGATGATGATGATGGAGCTCTACCAAACACGGCTTGCTAACGCCTTCTCTCTGTCTGGTTTGCAGAAATCGAGGCGAAGGAGGCCTGCACGTGGCTCCGCGCTACGGGATTCCCCCAGTACGCTCAGCTCTACGAAGGTAAGTCCCGTTTTTGTATCACTAAATGCCGATCTCGCATTAAATGAGCACGTTTAAATGCAACTCGCTAACTTCAGAAAATCAGATTTATTCAGTCATCTGACCAACTCCGATCACATGAACTTGAATAACCAGATTGGGTTTACACGACTGGGATTTCTACTTTGCAACCAGTCAATAATCTCACAAAAAGATGTGCCGAAAACTGCGGTTTAAAAAAAACATCCAGGTCTTTGGAAACTAATCAGAAAGGTAGCGAAGTCGAAGAACAAAAGCGGACGTGGCAACCGTGTTGCACTCTAGTGTCGCGCAGACTGAGCAAACTGATAGAAATCAGACTACTGAGATAAATCCAGCTCTCTCTGTCGGATTTCTTAATCTGATATCCAGAGCGGAGTATGCTCATTACATGACTATGATTGGCTTAATTAAGTGCACGTGAACGCACACCCAGGTGGTGTTGGGGTTGGGGGTTCCCATATTGCAAGGTCCAACCTTTATTCGGAGACCTGCGAGTGCCCCCTTCTCAGATTTCCTTCCCTGCGTAGCCACAACTTGCTCCTTACTCCTGCTTGTTGGCTTCCAATGCATTCCCCAAAGACAGATCTCAGTGTGCAGTGAACAGCTTAGAGATGTCCTACGTGGCACCACCAAAGGATGCCACCTTCATCAGCAAGTCAGGAGTCAAATCGCAAGGAAATGTCTAGGATCAGTGGTGAAGCCATGCATGCCCAGAAACGGGTCTGTCCTAGGTTGCAACATCAGCTGTTCAACCAGAGCATCCTAGTTTGCATTTCCATGTTCATGAGCCTCACATCCCAAGTGTTGGCCAAAGAGCCAGCAACATCTGGTGTCCAGATACTTTAGGCTGCATGGTGTGATGAGCTTTGTTCTCACAGATTTACTTGAGTCACACGCCTAGTTCTTTACCGGTCTTTGAATTTTGACCTTTGGCACGCGCTGCATGATCTTCCATTGTGTGTGTGTGTGTCTGTGTGTGTGGTGTTACTGTAGATAAATAGCCAGATAAGGGAAAGTGCTCGCTCACACACCCACACACCCACACACAACACACACACAGACAGACACATTGTGTGTTCTCATTATGGCTGTGGCCTTAAGCACCGGCTGAGATGTTGTTTATAAAAAACACACGCCGGCTCTCGCAATGGCTCCTGGAGTACCTATTGTCATTCCTAATCCATCTACTCCACCCCCCCCCAACACACACACACACACACACACACACACACACACACACACACACACCTGCACTCGCCTCTTTGCATTGCAGCTGTGTTTGTTTGGCTGCCCGAGACACACTTCCTCTACCTTCTGTCTCTTTCTGTGTGAGAGTGTGTGTGAGTGAGTGAGTGTGTGTGTGTGTGTGTGTCTCTCTCTTTAATCCATTCTCAAAAAGGACCCTCATTGTTCTGAGGTCAGAACTTCCATTTGGCTCCAAAAGCTGTACTGTGCAACACTTACATAAATCGGTGGCACGGTGGCATCGCCGTTGCTTCACAGCTCCAATTCTCAGACTGGGTGCTGACTGTGGAATTTGCATGTTCTTCCCATGCCTGTGCGGGATCCTCCGGTTTCCTCTCCTAATCCAAAGCTAGGCGCTGGGTCGGCTGGCGTCTCTGAAGTACCCCCGTGTGGTGCCCTGCGATGGTTTGTGCCACATCTAGGGTTGGTCCCAGCTTTGCAGAGTGTTCAGCCAGAAAGGCCCTGGCTTCCTGACACCCTGAGTTGGCTCAAACGAGAAGGAATATGAATGAATACTTACACAAAGGCGCTGGGGTGCTGCAGAGGTCTAACCTTGTAGCCGAGTCATGTTTGGTTGTGCTGAGGGAGAGAAGGTTGGTTGGTGGCCGGTCCTTCAGGATAGGTGCCAGAGACCCTCAAAGCCAAATTCATGGCGAGATCATGCCAAACTCCTCACAGACAAAAGCAGAGTTTGAATTTGAATCCGTGCAGCTTGTAGTTCAGCAACATGGCTTTGTTTCTTAATGCTGATTTATTAGGTATGACTTGTGAATGAGTAACAAGGTTCTGGAGGATTGGGCAACTCAAGAGCTGCTTTCACACTAATCAATTCAGGACAAATTTGGAAGGAACTACCCCTGTGGAGCTCCCCCGAGCTCATTCGTTCTAGGGCCTTTTTTGTTTTGGCAAATTTTGCTTAGATGACTATGCCGATATCTCATGCCGGCTCAGTAAAGCCTGGACTTCACTGCTGGTCCACTAGTCTGTTTTTATCCTATTTTTACCTTGATGATCTTTTTTGTATACAGCCAGGAGTGTACATTCATATTTAACAGGGGAGTTTGTCCTCAACTCGGGCACTTGCGTCTGGACCAATGGCCGCATATTACGCCACTCAGGATTCCTATCTCTGGCAAAGACTCTGCCTTGAAGTAGGGGCTAAAAAAGTATTTGTACACCCTGTTCCAAGAATTGCAATCATTCCCAGAATACGCAACAAAGGGAGCACAGTTCTAAGAAGCATGTCTGACTCGTTATCAACCGGAGACAAAGGAGCCTCTGATGATCGAACAAAAAATACCCCAAAGTTTTAGTACTTCAAAGTTGAGAACTAGAAATGATTGCCTTGTAGCCAGCCTTGATTTCTAAAACCTCATGTACATGTAACTTTTGCCTCTCTCTAGATGGCCAGTTCCCACTCGAGATCTCCTCAGTCACCAGAGACCATGACTTCCTCGATCGAGACGCCATTGAAGCACTTTGCAGGTGAGCCCGCACCCCAGCTTCACCTCCCAAACCTTTGATTGCGTGCCACGATACTGAACCGAGAACCGGAGGACAGATGTGCCAGCCCCTTCTCAAACTTCTCATTTTACCACCTTAATGCTGGAAGGAAAGTGAGACAGCCAGACAGAGCGAGAGTCGAGTTTCTAAATGAGCGAGGGGGTCAAGCCGAGCCCAGCTGGAGTGCTCAGACATCTGGAGGCCATTTCATGGTGCCAGCCCCTTTCCAGCAGACATGCATATCTGAAAGGCCTAACTGAAGGTCACATGACCCTGTCCAGGTGGTGAATGTTATAAGCTACACGTCTCTTTTGTGGCCGCTCTTAACTAGTTCCTACTCTTTTTTTTCAGCTTGTCTCTCTTTTCTTCTTGACTTTCTGTTATCTGGAGCTTATCCCTCAACAGGTCATTATGCCTCTGTGCTCCTTTTTCCCTCTCTCTCTCTCTCTCTCTCATCAGGGGTTTTGAACTTTCTTCTCAAGAGATGTTGCAGGACGGTCACAAAAAAGTGGCTAACGTCTAGGTTTGACCACCACCTCTTATGAAGTGGGGGTTCTTTTGCAGGGTTCACTGGTAAACACCCAGGTCTATTCATCAGCCACACATGGGGAAATCCAAGCTCTATTTGGGAGGGACCATCTGAATTTTATGGTCTATCTGTATCTTGCAGGAGGCTGAACACTCTCAACAAGTGTGCCATGATGAAGCTCGAGATCACTCGACAGCGAAAGCGAGTAAGTTCTCCTGTTTCCCTCCTCTGCCTCGATCCTCTCTTAACCTTCTTGCCTGTCATCTACTTTAATTAGAAGGAAAGTATTCCACCTCCTGTAAGCCTTGAAGTCCCGGAGGTAAGCCGCCCTGCTAAGGGCAAATGAAAGGCTTATCCAAGCTTCCCACTTGGTCCACCGTTCACACCGCTTCGTTGTCCTAAAAGGAAAATGATATTCTCCTAACCCCACCATAACGAGACGGCCAGTCCAGGAGGTTGCAGAATGTCTACCTGTACACTCCCTGATTTCAAAATAGTGTCAGGAATGCATCAACAAACAGTCCGTCTGTGTAATCATGGCATGACATAACCAAACAAGCAGCATGTTCACGGAGGCGCACTTAAGAACGCTCAGCCTAAACAAAGGCGGCCTTGTCGAGTACGTGTTCTGGTGTACAAGGCAGACGACTCTGGCGGTATCGTCCTGTGGCCGAAGGGTTAGAGGGGTCATGAGCCTAAGTGACTGCTCCTTCTTTCAGGGTTGAGGGCTACAGCTATCCAAGGAATGCATTGATCTTCTAGCTCGGGGATGAGATTGTTTTTGCTTTAGATTGTCCCTTCATAGGGGCAGAGGCAATATACAGAAACAGATACATACAGGACGTACAAGTGGGTACTCTGCTGCTTTTCATGAAAGGCTTTCCATCAGAGGCCATAAAATAACAACTGTGTCACCCTGGTCTTTATCTAAATTCTGCTAAAGTAGCATAACGTTATCCAGTTAACCAGTTCCAGAATACTGTGCAGTCGTTTTAAAGGTAGACTTGAGTGGAAACCACTGGAAAGCAGAAGGAAAGCTCTTGCTTGCTGTGGTATAGGTGGACTTTTAGGTCTTCTGATCATGTTATATTTTTTGGTGCGGTGGGGTGGGGTGGGGTGGGGTGGGGTGGGGTGCGGTGGGGTGGGGTGAGGGAACCAGACCATCCCAGATTCCCAGTTGGGGGATAATCTCAGCACCCCCCCCCCCCTTCTAACCCCCACCTCTTTATCCCCTGAGGGGGGACTAGATTACCCAGATTAGGGAGTAAGAATGGTGGACATCGGAGTCTTGTGACATGGCTAAAACCATCACAGTAACAGCATTTCCCAATCTCAAAATCAGTTGGATCGTCTGTTCTAGCAGAAGTGGGAGTTCAGATTTTGGGCCATGCAGCATTACAGGTCTACAGGTGCCACGCAAAGAAGATCTGTTCTAGATTCTAAAATTGTTGTTTCTCAATTCCAGAGTGAGGACTCGGATGAAGATGAGCCCTGTGCCATCAGTGGGCGCTGGACCTTCCAGCGGGATAGCAAGCGCTGGTCCCGGCTGGACCAGCTGGACCTAGACGTCTTCAGTCCTTCTGCAGGGGATACCGTTTCCACCAGTCACTCCCAGGATCAGCGACTGCCTGGAGGCCACCTGCTTCGGGAGCGAGTTGGCGCTAGTGCCGAGAGCGTGCTGACGGACCTTAGCGAACAGCCCGAGGTGGGATCCTTGCACAGCGTTGGAAGTAACAGTCGCAAAGGATCACGTAGCATTACCGTCCCATCCAGCCCTGCTAACACCAATTCTAACGTCGCTACAGCCACCACTACTCGCGCCAACTCTGTTGCTAGCGTGTGCTCTTCTGGAACGTCTGGCGCCAATGACGACTCACTTTCTGACGGGATCCCATCACCGCTTGAGCATGGACAATTCACGTTTGAGAGCAGGAGCTTCTCGGCTAGTACCGGAGCCAGTAAAAGCACACGTTCAAGGGCCAAGAGCTTCCTAAAGCGCATGGAGAACCTGCGACTACGCAGCAGCAGCACCTCGGTGAAGCGTAAAAAGAAAGGCACGGCCACCCAGGGAAGGCTGGAGATCAGCGGGCCAGTGTTGAAGGAAGGTCTCGATGAGGAGAGGCTGCGACAGCTTAACTGCGTGGACATCGCCACGCTGGACAGGACCAGGGTCTATAACCGAAGCGTTTCCTACTCTACACAAACAAGCAGTGGGAGCACGGGCAGCAGCCAGTCGGAGACGAGCAGCGGGAGTGCCGTGAGCACACCCAGCCCGGTCACAAGGGCACGGAGCCACAGCATGGCAGCCGTCTCGACCAAGCGCGTGGGCATGTACCTGGAAGGTTTTGACCCGTTCAGCCTTGTCCAGGAAAGTGAGAACATGGACCGGGTTAATGATGGGAAGAGGGCAGAACCGACCATGACCACCGAGAACAATCAGCGAAACCGTAAAAGGTTGGATAAGAGGCAAGTGGAGGACAAGCAGATGGAGGAGGAGGGTGGAGTGATCTATTTCTACCTTCCCGATGGCCACAAGCCGGGTACCTTTCCAAAGTCCCTTGCAGACGGGGTTCTCTTGGAACGTGGTAATGGCATGAATAGCCGCATGCCCCGGCAAGACTCGGGCACCTCACTGGACAATCGGTTGAGTTTTTACGACAACGTGCCTTTCCCTGAAATGGGAGACGCCGATGAAGCGGAGGGTGAGGAGGAGGAGCCGAAGATCGAGGACGTCCTCGAGACTGTGACCGGCTTGCAGCAGTTGGTCACTGCTTGGACAGAATCGGGGCATGGAGAGGAGGAGGAAGAGGAGGAGGAAGAAGGAGACTCGGACTCGGCTTTGGACTCGGCTTCTCCCTGCCCGTCGTCTCCGCTGCAGAACCGCCTGTTGGAGGCGGAGAACGGCAGCGACCAGGAGAGTACAGGGAACCCGCAGGATGATGTGGTCAGTGCCAGGGAGAGACGAGACTCCGGAGTGGGCCCATCACTTACCCAGGCAAACAGGTAAGATGCCAAAAAGTTGCCAGACCTTTAAAGGAGTAGTTACCTTTCCCATGGGACCTCCAATGTTCTGGGTGCTCAAAAGTCCTCAGGGGGTAACTGAATTCCTAAAGGCTGAGACTTTGTCCTAGAATTGTGCCCCTGCCACACAAACGTACTAACTAGGTTATCCTGTGTGTGTGTGTGTGTGTGTGTGTGTGTGTGTGTGTGTGTGTTTACACCAGACCTCAAAAGCTACGCTGGCCCAGTTTCCAGAGCTCCCACAGGCCGAGTGTGTTATCGTCTGCACTGCAGCTCGGCTGCCAGTCGGTCCTGCAGATGAACCTTCTGCAGAAATACAGCCTGCTGAAACTCACAGCACTTCTGGAGAAACACACACTTACCAACAAACATGGCTTCAGCTGGTGAGTATCTCTCTCTCACACACACACACACACACACACACACACACACACACACACACACACACACACACACACACACACGTGCAACAGACCACAAAAACACACAACTATGCGAGAGGCAAACAGCCGGAGTGCGGAAGTTCAAGGCTGTGTGGGATGTGTGTGCGCTTTGGACCCATTGTCCCATTCTGTTTATCCCTTTTCTGAGGAAGGTGGAAACAGATTTCAGCTGCCCTACGCCTGGGGAAATTTTTCGGGAAGCTTCTCACACACACACACACACACACACACACACACACACACACACACACACACACACAAACCTGTGATAAAAACAGCTCTCATGTGTTAAGTTGAACTTGTTTGAGGTTCTGAAACACAACGGTTCATCCTTTACTAATAATTATTGATTTGATAGTCATTATTAGAAGTGAGGATCAATAAATGGCGTGTGTGTGTGTGTGTGTGTGTGTGTGTCAGGGCCGTGCCAAAGTTCATGAAGAGGACAAAGGTGCGTGACTGGAAGGACAGGAGTGTGTTTGGAGTACCGTTACAGGTGAACGTACAGCGCACTGGGCAGCCATTACCACAGGGTATCCAGCAGGCCATGCGCTACCTCCGGAACCACGGCCTGGATCAGGTGCGTCTAAGCTCTGAGGTCACTTCCTGTGCTTAGGTCCTTCAAAAACATCACTGTGCAACGTTTAATCCGTCAGCAAGAGAAAGATAAAGAAAAGGAAGGCAAAAAAGGGAAGAAACAATGGATGAGAATGGATCAAGAAAAGAAAAAACGTTACATCGTTAGTAGAATAAGAAAAGTAGATAGTGATGGTAAAAACATGATAAAAAAAACAGGAAAAAAGGAAAGACAAAGATTAGAGAAAAGAACAGAAGGTAAAATAAGTAAAATATACAAATGAATATGAAAGGAGAAGAAAGAAAACCTAGTGGTTAATAAAGAAATTGAACGTGTAATGGTTTATGAAGAAAGTAGTGGGAAAAGAAAAAAAAATAAATAAATAAATAAATAAAAAATAAAGAGTAGACAGGCACATAAAAAGAGTAAAAAATATAGTAACATGAAAGGACAATCAAGGAAAAAGAAGGGAGGGAGAAAGAGCAGGCAGAGGATAGTAAAGAATAAGAACACCTAAAAAAAGAGGGAGACTGGGAGGGTGGGGGAAGAGCAGAACTAAATCTACTGAAATAAAACAATAATATAAACTAAATGAAAAATAAAGGAAAGAAAAACAGAGAAATACAAGGCAGACACGTCAAAAGGAGGAGAGAAAGATAAATAAAGAAAATGAAGATGGAGAGATCCAGAGAAGCACCAGTGCAAAGAGTAAGGGGAAAAACTAAGAAAAAAAAGAAGAAAAAGAAAGAGACAACAGGGACATCATACCGACTTAGATACACTGCACTGTTAGAACACAGAGCTCCATTTATGCCAGTCTTGCTCTCTGTCTCCCACTGCAGGTGGGATTGTTCAGGAAATCGGGGGTTAAATCTCGTATCCAGGCTCTGCGGCAGATGAATGAGTCGTGCGGCGCAGAAGGGGGTGGAGTCAGCTACGAGGGCCAATCGGCTTACGACGTAGCGGACATGCTGAAGCAGTACTTCCGAGATTTACCCGAACCTCTGCTAACGAGCAAACTGTCCGAGAGCTTCCTGCAGATCTACCAGTGTAAGCACAGAGGATTATATAAGGAAGTGCTTCCCCCTAGTGGCGACTCTAAATGACTGCAAAACATGTTTCTCTTTGACTTGGCCTAACTTTGCTACTGTACACGTTTGCATCTTCTCTACATTTGAATGGATTGGCTGATGGTTGTTATTATTTTAATGATCTCTTTCAGTTATACCGGAGGACCAGCGTGTGAAGGCGGTCCGAGCCGCGGTGTGTTTGCTACCGGACGAGAGTCGCGAGGCGTTGCACACGCTGCTGTGCTTCCTGAGTGACGTGGCGGCGAACGTCGGCGAGAATCAAATGACCTGCACGAACCTGGCCGTGTGCCTGGCGCCGTCACTCTTCCACTTAAACACAGCGCGCAGGGACGCGTCCTCACCCAGGTGTGTAGGTGTGTGAGAGAGAGACAGCCTTACCTCCAGGCCTGGGTTCGAGAGAATGAGGACGGTAACATCAGAGCACGGGTTTGGGAATAAGGGTTTGAGGGGATCCTGGAAGGCTCAAGTCAATGAGATCACAGAGTGAGCTAGAGACAGGGGGATTGAAGATTTGAGATAAGGTTCGAGGAGGCAAGATAAGTTTTGAGCATGCGTTTAATTAAGTAGGGAACGAGGGAGAACGAGGCAAAGTGAGGCTAGATTTGATCGACTCGGGCCGAATGACCGAGTGGGTTTCCGTGAGATTTATTAGCTGACCGCAAAGCAGAAATCCGCTTGTGGCGCGAGTCACGCAAATCCCTGATGACCTGCTGATTTTCTGGAGTTATCTGGCCTAAAGATAAAGTCTTAAGTCCAGAGCGATACTGCTATATATTTATCGCACTCTGATTCTACAGGCGTCAGTAATTGTGTGTGTGTGTGTGTTGCAGGGTGATGAGCCGGAAGAACACGCTGGGTAAACCAGACCAGAAAGACCTGAACGAAAACCTGGCGGCCACACACTGCCTCACACACATGATCCAGGAGTGCAGGAGACTCTTCCAGGTGAGACGCACCGACACACTAAAGACGTCAGAGTCACCACTGTACGATAACCGGCAGAACGTTAACGCGCTAACGTGTGCTGACGCCAGATCCCGAAGGAAGTGTCGCGCTGCAGGAACTCGTACATCGAGCAGGCCCTGGTCCCTCCGCGGATGGAGGACCTGCAGGACGATGCCCAAGGCTACAGGAACCTGGTTAAGGAAAACATGGAGGCTTTGCTTAAGGAGGCTAAAGAGAAGTTCAAAGGTTACGAGAGCTGCGCTACACCCGAGCACGCCGAGCTCACCTTTAAAAAGGTACCAACACTACCGTACTGATGCTAATCCTGAACTCTACTAAAGCCAACACTGTTCCCACACCAGTAGTGTCTGTACTTACTCTCAAACCGTGGTGCAGGTGCATGACGGCTGGTCCCTGCGGCAGTGGAAGGTGTGCGTGGAGGTCCCGGCGGGACCCGACGAGGTCCTGCAGCGTGTGGTGCGCGAGCAGGAGCGCTGGGACGACGATCTCCTGGAGAGCCGAACGATCGAAACACTGGACGCCAACACGGACGTTTATCAGTTCCTCCGCAACAACATGGCTCCTCATCCGCCCACGGACTACGTGGTGCTCAGGTCAGGCATGCCACAGGTACACACACGATAGTCACGTGCCGTTCCGGTAAGACTAACTTAGCCTTGCGTTGCAGGTCGTGGGCGACGGACCTCCCTAAAGGCGCTTGTGCGTTTGTTTGCTTGTCGGTGGAACACGAGGGGGCGCCGGTGCTCGGGGTTCGTGCCAACGTGTTGACGTCACGCTACCTCATCGAACCGTGTGGCTCAAACAAGAGCCGGCTCACGTACATCTCCAGAACGGACTGCAGGTACGTGTACACCCTGCTTGCCCCATGTAGCCATGTCAGGGTAGGGCATAGCGACTTGCTCTGGAGTGCCATATATGGGGCAAAGAGGACCTGTTGTTGGGGTGGGAAAATGACCTGGCTAGTCACGGTTCTTGCTTTGAAATTTTTTGCGCACCAGCTTGTCCATCTTCCAGGAGATGCCTCAAAGCTGTAGGGGTTGACAACATTGATGATCCTTGTGCTGTTCCTTCAGTGGAACCGAAGGTGGAGCTCTTTGGTTCCCAAGAGCACCATCTGCAAAATCCTGGATTGGCTGTGCTTTAACCACCTACAGCCGGACAAGGCTCTCGCTTCAGTGCAGGCTTTTTTGAGCTACGCAGGCAACGCCTAATGCCCTCTGACGTAGCTGTGCCAGGCTCTTGTCCCTAAACTGTTGGAGACCACTCCATCTTAGTCTTGCCAAGCTGATGCCGACACTAACTCGCGTCTTTCTGTGTCGCAGGGGTCGCTGCCCAGAGTGGTACAACAAGCTGTACGGCCACCTGTGCGTCTGTGAGCTGGTGCGAATACGAGACTCCTTCGCCTGCACACTGGACAAGTGAGTGGACCTCGCCCTGTCAGAGGACTGCTGGACGAGAAACAGCAGGACTGCAAGCTCACGCTCAAAGCATTCGGAGACACAAAAGGTCACAGGACGGCCTGGAAAGACTGGAACGGACACGCCTGCCGCTGTGACCCTGTATGTGATGTCACAGGGGGGCTACTGCTTCTGAGAAGCAAGCTGAGGAGTGAACGGTTGACACCTGTAAGGGTGTGCCTTAGGGGTAAGTTGGGAGTGCCTTCAGAGATCTATTAACCTACCTGCCTACATGATGGACTAACGGGTGAATGGACGGACGGGCGATGATGGATCAGCGGACAGACGGAGGAATAAGGCACGAGTGAGCTAATGGGTGGGTGAATGGGTGGATGCATGAATACATGGATGGACAGCTGGAGGTAGATAAGCCAAGGTGGCTGGAACACCTTAAGTAAAGACAGGTGGATGTGAGGTCACTGCTGCTTTATTTCATCAGCTATGTTCTAAGCACAATAATAAAAACTGATCGACTTTTATTATTCCTTCATTAATCCTTGCCAAGTAAAACATTTGAATCTAATGGCATCACCGCTACGCTTAGCTACAAAAACCCGTCGGCTACCAGCGTAACCAAACCGCTGGTTACGGAAGCCCAGAACGTCTGAACGTAACTTACTGGCTTCTTTTAGTTGGCCCATGTCTTACATTCCATTTACGTCACTCTAGGAGGCAAATTTGCAGCATACTGTAGTTTTCTTGAAAAGAAGAAAAAAAAAAACGTATTCTGTAGGTCTCTGTAGTCAATTTCCATTTCCAATTTTACATGGTTTTTACTAGCAAATTCTTTCTAATTAAATAAGTACAATTGTCAGTTTACATTTAAAATGCCCAACAATGGGCTACACTCACTTTTGAATGTGTTTCTTTTTAAATAGACTTATGCTTTAATTCTAGCAACAAAATGGGTCAAAAATCTGACTTAAAAAATAACAACTATGAAGCAAATTTGCAGTATACTGTAGTTTTCTTTAAAAAAAAACATTTTCTGTAGTTAAATTTCATTTCCAATTTTCCATTGTATTTTTATTAGCAATTTCTTTTGGATGAATTAAATAAATAAATAAAACGATCCATTAATTACTATTTTTTAATAGACAATTAGCTGATATATTCCTTTTTTAATATGCCTTTTTATAAACTGACTTGTGTTTTCATTTTTGCAACAGAATGGGTAAAAAGCAGACTTACAAAAAAGTAAATCAGCCATAAACAACTTTAAATAATAGGTTATATTTACTTAGCTTATTTGTTGTAATTGGCCAGTATTTTAGCTCCATTCCAGTGTACACAGCAAACTAGTTCTTTTTTTAAATACTTTTTTCTGTAGTTTTTACAAGAATACAAGAAATTAGCTGACATTGTTTCTTTAATATACTTTTTAAAGAGCGGACTGGGGTTTCTTTGTTTTAGAAATGGGCAAATACTTTAGTTTTTGGAATCCTGAAAGACAAAATACCAATATAGTGTGACTTTTTTTCCTTTGTTTTTTCCTTATACTGGCCTTTTATTAGTAGATATTTTTTATTTGTAGTCCATCAGCGGTGGAAGACATTCCTCATTTTGCTATTTTTATATTCTGTTTTTAACAATATTAGCCGGCATGCCTTTTATTATTATGCTCATCTAATGGGCTTTTTATGCTTTAATAACAGCAACAAACTGTGTCAAAAACACGACTAAAAAGCACGTCCATTAGTCCTAAATCATTTATATAATAGGGTATACTACTTTTCTACGTTCTAATGGATTCTTAGCTTATTTTGAATATGATATAAACTTTGACAAAACAATAGTAATTTCTGCTGGTTACATAGCTGATGGAATAAAGCGGTTCCTGTCGGTGACCTGCAGGGACACGCTGATGTGGGCCAAAGTTAGACATTGCTTTTTAAAATAATAACTAACACGGATGGATTTGAAAACATACAGAAGTGCTAGAAGTGGGCGGGACTAAGCTACAGACAGTGACAGTGTTAATCCAGATGAAGTACAAGTAGAAAAAGCTTTCATTCACTGCTTAGAACTCTATAGTAATTCTATAATAATAATAATAATACTAAAGTCGGTCAGGAACACTGCTCAGGTTCTTCTCTTCACAAAAGGCAAACAGACAGAAACTCAAAACCTTCACAGGAAAGCGAGCGAGCGAGCGGGCAGCCTGCAGCGGCGTCACCCGTCCTGCCTCTGTGCCACAGACGGTGCCAACATACCCATACTGCATGGACCTTAATTTATGCTCTGTGTATTTAAACCAGATATAATCAGGGCTTTCTTTGTGTGCATTTGTATTTGTATTCTATGTAATTAGCCCTTTAATTTACAGAAGTCAGAAATGTCTATCTTTTTTATAATTAATATTATTTCTGTACAGATTAATCGCAAAAGTGCACTATTAAAGGTATCCCATACAAACCCTGTGGCTCTTTTTGATGCGAGTCTGTTTTAGAACCATGTACGTGGGCATCTGTTACTCTTACATCCTCCGGCAGCCTGTTGGGTTCACTGGTGACTTACACCGGGCTCTGTTATTCGGACAAGATACATGAGCGGTCTTAAATTAATTAAATACAGATAAAAAAGAAACAGCGCCATCTGGTGGTCAGGGTGTGAACCAGCAGCTGCATGAAGACCTTTTCAACTTTGAGGAATATCCATCCAAGCAGTTGGGTTTAATCGGAGATTTTTGGTTTGTTTTAGATCACTCAACAAAAGCTGCCAGTTTTGACAGAGGGTAGAGGAAAAAAAAAAAGAAAAAACAATGGTAGAGAAAAAGAAAAATGAACGATTAGCAAGACAGTAAGAGTAGAAAAATACAGAACACAAAGGAAAAAAAAACAGCAAATCAGACAAAAAGCAGAATAAGATTAATGAATATTAAAGAATATTAAAAAAGCCAAACAAGCAAGGGAGGATGTAGGTAAGAATAAAGTATGGAAAAAAAAAACATATTGTAAGTAATAAAGAAAAGGAGGAAATAAAAAAGTGCAAATGGAAAAAAGATTCAATTCAAAGTAGCAAAACAGCAGGTCAGAAAAAAAACTAAGAAATGAAAGAAAGCAATTACAGAAAGCATGATTTAAAAAAGAATAAAGATAATAAAATTAAGAAAGTAATTAAGGAGAAAGTAAATTAAGGAAAGAGGGAAGCACCAAGAGAAATAAAGAACAAAAATGAAAGAAAAGAAAACCCAAATCCAAAAGGTAGATAAAGAATGCTAAGAAAAATAAAAGTACAAAGCTAATAAAGAAGACAGTGGATACGAGGTAGCAAAAATTAAAAATGAAATAAAGTAAATAAAGTAGGTAAGAAGCAGAAAGAGAATGAAAATATATAAAAGAAGTTAAAAGTTATTTAAAGAAATGTTAAGAAAAAATTAAAGATCAAAAGAAAATAAGCAAAAAGACAAAGAAAATACACAAAAGAAACTAAAAAAAAGTACACAAAGAATGTTAACAAAAACAAAGATCAAAGAAAATAAAAAAGAAATATATGAAGCAGAAAGAGTAAAAAAAAAAAAAAACAAACAAACAAATGAGATAAAGAAGTAAAGAAGAAAGAAAGAAAAGCACCAAACAAATCTCACCTGACTGCGTGTACAGGACAGACGTCTTAACGCCAAGGTGATATTAATAATAATAACAATACCAATAATAACAATAATATTAATAATAATAACAACAACAACAATAGCGTTGATTCTGGAGAGTAGCTTCACCCTTTTATTAGCAGCAGACCGATCTGAGGCAGCCCATATCACACAGACCTCCGTAGTGAATAGGAATAAAGAGGAAGGTTTGCTAAAGCAGCAATGAAGCGACTCTGTGAACGGATCACGTGAATCACCTCTAGTGAGAAACAAAGAATCAAAAGCAGAAACGAATCTGCAGTCGTCTGAATCATTTGCAAAGGGAATCGTTCACAGAGTCGTTCGTTTGACAACATTAGAGTACAAACACACACTTGAACAGTTAGTTAATGGGAACCTAAGTGCTGCTGTTCTCCTGTAGCTCTGCCCTTTGGTTCTGGGCGATGCATCGGTGAATGGATCCCCCAGTCTGTGACCGAGTTCTGCTCTCCGAGGGAGTTACGGACTGGTTCTTACTAAAGGATCCTCTGACTGGTTACCAGGGCATGCAGGGGTTGGGACAGTCCCGGATAAAGGACTCCAGCTTCCCCTCAGAGACCTGCATCAGGTGGTGTACGTCGTTCTTTAGCTAGGGCGCGCACACACACACACACACACACACACACACACACACACACACACACACACACAACCCAATAAAAACCACAGCAAACAACATACACAAAGTACACCCAAAACAAGAAGAATACAGAACATAAATCACAAAAAGGAAAAGGGAGGCATATATAAAAAAGACTAGAAAGCAAAAACACAAAGAAAATCACAATGAGGAAAAAAAAAAAGAAGCAAAGGAAGACAAGCAAGTGAGCAGGCAAGAACGTAGAAAAAGATAAAGCAGATAAAGCGTACAAAGAACATGATAATGGAGGAAAAGAAAATGAATGGCAAGCAAGCAAAAAAACAGAGAAAGACAGAAAAGAAAAGATAAACAACAGAATATCAAAAAACACAAACAAGCATCACGATAAAATAAATACAGCAAGCAATAAATAAAAGGAGGAGAAAGAGAAAAGTAGAAGAACAGAACATTGGCAGAAGTGACAGAGAGGAGGAAGAAAAAAAAAAGAAAAAAGTTGGGAACAAAAAGAAAAAGGAAAAAAATGTGAAAGAAAAATACAACCAGAAAGAGAGCAAAACCAAAACAAGAGAAAAAAAAAAGAACCAAATAGATTTATTTAGGAAACGGAACAGCCAAGTGAAAAATAAAAATAAATCAAAAAGGTAAAAAAGAAGAGCGAACGGAACAGGCAGCGTACGCACGGCTTAGCACCGGTTCCAAAGGAAACCAAGAATAAAGAATAAGCCTTCTCACTTTGTTGAGGACGGGTTTGGTGGACAGAACGTCGTACACCGTCTGCGCCGAGATCTTCTGCGGGTACACACACACACACACACACACACACACACACACACACACACACACACACACACACACAGGTATCACAACAACGCACTCACTGCCCTCACCACACCCTCACAAAATTAGATTCTTTATGCTTATTACTGTCCTTTTTTGAAAAAGAATAAAGACACAAACGCAAAAGAATGAATTTTAAAAAATCATTAAAAACACAAAGACAAAAAGTGTAAAACCAGAAGGAAAAAAAGAAAGTAAACCATGAACACGCCTGAAGAACAAAGCTAAAAGGAAAATGTACATTACAATAGAGGAAACGGGGTTTTTTTGTTTTTCTTTTCTAGAATTAGTTTTGTTTGTAATTTCTTCTTTTTTCTTCCTTCCTTTAGTTTTATGGTTTTTAATATTTCTTTTTGCAATTTGTTCTTTTTTTCTTCCTTTCTTTTGTTTTATGGTAAATAAACCATTTCTTTCTTTGTAATTTGTTCTTTATTCTTCCTTTCTTTAGCTTTATGGTTTTAAATCTATCTTTGCATCTTTATCCTTGTTGTTTGATTTCCTTGTTTGTTTCCGATTCTCTTTCTTTCCTTCTGTGTCTTTTCTTTGTTGTCGTGCTGTACTGACGCTCTGGGTGAGCTGGTCCATGCACTTCATAGCAGGAGTTCGGCGATCGTCCAGGAACAGAGGGTCCTTCCAGTGATCGTAGTTGGTCTCCAGCACGTACCAGCGACCCTGCTTTAGGTCCAGCCTGCAGCGCGCACACACACACACACACACACACACACACACGCACACACACGCGCTATATAGATATGTAGTACTGTATGTGTGTGTAGTGTACTGCACTCTGTGTGTGTGTGCGCTCACTCTAAAGGCATGAGGCTGTCCTTTCGGGAGCGGGTGATGATGCACCCCTCTCCGCTCTGGTTACCCCCCAGGATGAAGTAGGCAGGAGCCAGGAGCTTGGTCTCGGACAGAAGCTTCTTAGCTTCGGCGTAGCTGCAGGACAGAAGGAAGGAGGTTCGAGTTCCAGATGCTCACCAACACTGCACTAATGAGCAATACCGCTCAGCCAGCAGGGGGCGATGCATGACATCACTATGTACCTGGTGGAATTCTCTAGCACAGAGCGGGTCAGGAAGCTCATCCACATGCCGTCTCTCTTCCCCAAAATCCACTCCAGAATACCTAACACACACACACACACACACACACACACACACACACACACACACACACACACACACACACACACAGTGTATATGTGCTGGTACTACAGAGCTGGTAAATGGTTAGTATGTAGAATCTCTCCACTAGAGGGCGCTGCTGATCGGTTTACTCCTAGTGCGTGTGTGTGTGTTAAAGCTGGGTCTTATGAGTATGACTGATGAGCTGCTCACACACACTCACCGATGTAGCCTCCGTCCAGACTGAATCGCTCGTTCATGGTCAGAGTGAAGGCGTACTTTAGAGAGAGAGAGAGAGAGAGAGAGAGAGAGAGAGAGAGACCATCAGTGAGACATAATGAAAGAAAGCGTGAGACACACAGGAAAGAGAGCGAGTCAGAGCATGGGCAAGACAGGGACAGAGAGCGAGACACTGTCAGCGAGAGAGACAGACAGAATGGCAGTGTGTGAAAGCAGAGAGTGAGAGAAAGGCAGAAAGAGAGAGAGACAGGAGTAAGAGAGAGTGAGACAGAGATGTTACAGAGCACAGCAGTTTCCTGTTTCGGTCCCAAATTAAAGAAGTGAAAGTCTGAGACAGGACAAAGACACCCGTGGGAGTTCCTATGCCGGACACCGAGCCTCTAAAGCCTCTAAAGAGGAAGAGGACGTTTAGAACCATACCACCATCACGGGCAGCCGGGGCTCAGCACTGCGAGAGGCTACAGTTCTAAGCAGGTAACCAGGCACCTAACGTACGGGTCTGATGCCGGTCAGCATCCCCACGTATCCGGCGAAGTTGGTGGACTGGAAGACGGTGCGGTTGTTCCTCCTGAAGTCGACGCTGACCACGAGCGGCTTCAGCTTCTCCGTGATCACCCACGATCGGTTCTTCAGGTCCCACCTACAAAACGCACTCGGTAACGTTACCGCAGTCTCAGCACAAGGTGCACCATAAGGCTCTGCGCTGGGACCGCTTTCGCTTTCTAAGTGTCTGTAGCTGAAGCACGGTCTTCTCTATCCGGGCACGCTTTAGCCCCGTTACCCTGGTGGAGGGGGGCCGGAGCCCATCCCGAACTCTTAGGGCGTAGGCAGGAGTGTACCCCGCTAATGCTGGGGAAATCGGGCACATTTCCACTGCTTAAGGCTTCTGGAATTACAAACCATCCTCACATTATGCTGCAGTGGAGCTCACTGACTTTGGCTCCCAATTTCATCTGACTGCAGCAGGTTCGAAAACAAAAAGATTCTTTCTGTTTACATTTTTAAACAGGAAAAGTACAAATTACTGCTGAATTGTTATTCTTCAGAAATAAAAAAAGAGTTTTCACTTGAAGTTACAATAGAACCTTTTGGTGTCCATTTTAAGCCTATATTTCTGGTCATTTGAATTCATTACAGAGCACTAAAAAGACTAGCTTTTGTTTAAAGACGTATTCAAGAAAACGTGCATCGTCGTGCCTTGTTTATATAGAATTTTTAAGAGTGCATCGTTCCACCCCTATTTATACTCAAGCCATATCCATGCTTACTTCTCAGCTGAATAATTCTTTATCTATTGCTGTTACTCTGCGTATTTAAGCATTTATTCATGTTTACTTCATTTGACACTTAGTAAAACCCCACAGCTTACAAGGCTGATTTTTGTTAAGACGACAACAACAACAACAAAAAGAGATCTGACCCCATAAAAAGTCCAAAGTCAAGGTTTCGGGCATGCACCAGGTTTCCTGCAATAAGCACAGACAAAACAAACCAGTATAATAAAACCACTTTCTGTAAATAAAGGTCCTCGCGTCTTTTCTTACCTGCAGGATCTTCAGCGACGAGGGACGTGCAGACGGTGAAAACCTCGTAGAAGATGTTAAAGAGCACGACCTCGCCTTTATTAACAGAGAGACAGAGCTTCAGGCTCAGTGTGGACGTACCGCGTCCGCTCAATTACCTCGTCTAGAAGCGGTTAGATTTCCTACCCAAGGGAACCCCGGACGCCGCGGCGATTCCTTTGATCTCCTCGTTGAAAGGATAGGGGAGGGTATCGATCATCAGGGGCTAGAGATCAATCAGACCACAAAGCAAAGCAATCAACACTTACATAATCACTTACTTATTAGAAACAGTAACAACCAGATGGAGGCATTTCCTTCCTTCCCATGAGGGGAGGAGTCAAAGAGCCGGGGGAGACAGAGAGTCACAGAGTTTGGGGAAAAAGAGCCAAGGGAGTCAAGGTCCAGAGGAGTCAAAAAAACAAGCAGAAGTCAAAGATCCCAGGGGAGGCAAAAACAAACTGTGGGAGAAGAGAGTAAGAGAGTCAAAGAGATTTGGGAAAAAGAGCCAAGGGAGACAATATTCCAGGGGAGTCAAAAACAAACTGTGTCAAAAAGAGAGTCAAAGAGCCGGGGGAACCCAAGAGCCAAAGAAACAAGGGAGTCAATCATCCAGTGGGAGTCAAAAAAAGAGTCAGAGAGCCAAGGGAGCCAAAGATCAAGGGGGAGTAAAGAAAACAAACAGGAGAGTCAAACATCCCTTATGAGAGTTGAGGGAATCTAAGAGTCAGAGAGCCAGGGGGAATCAAAAACCAGGGGAGTCAAGAGTCAGAGAGAATCTCATGGCTACCAAATGCATACGCTTCTAAGGGTCACACAGGGGGTCTGTCTTTAGACCCAGACCCCTCTCGGCTTACTTACCAGCTCGTTGTCGATGAGAGCCTCGAGCCGCCCGCTGGGAACGAACGCGTCGGCCAGGTCCTTGATGGCCTGCACCATGCTCATCAACTTGGACAGAGAAATATTCACAAATTACATCGAGCACAGAAAAACAACTGCAAGGACACTTAGGGCGGCTTTTCCACTCACCTCGCTCTTTTTGTCGGTGATCACTGCGGTCCATCTTTTGCTCGGGGGCAGGTCCAGGTCGACGGTGTACCAGCGGACGGCACCCTTAAATCTGGACACATCACAACCAAATCGATAAACACGACCTCATCGGGGCCTGTAAAGAAGGTGCTACACCCCGTCCCGTAGCATCGCTACTTACGTGGGTCCGCTGGGCGGGTACATGCCGGAGCGACAGTCCTCTGTGTACTGGTACATCAAACAACAAACTACAATAAGCTCTCAAACACAAGCTCTACAAAACAGGATCATCTGAGGAAGGACCTAAACTTGCGTAACTTGCGTCTTGTGACAGGCGATCGCTGCCCTTCACAAGAGCAGAAAGCCCTGTCAGCACAACCACACCCACCTGAATGCTTAATACTGTAAGTACTGACTTCATTTAGTACAATACGCGCACAGTACGGTAATATCACACTAAATAACAACAGGAGCGCGTTCAACGCTGTACGGATTACTGTTACTACACTGTAGTACTACACAGACACTCCCCCCGCTTTTATCTTTGAAACCTTCAGGTCCTAACCGGACAAATTCGGGTCAGACACGGAGTCCGTTGGTCCAGGTGTTGTGTCGTTACGACACACCGTGAACTCTACCGCAAGCCGTACACCTTACCGTAGCGGAGCGGCAGTTCTCTCTCACTTTCGGTCAAATCACTACCAAATATCCGTCGTTAAAAGGTCTGACAGTAGGAATAACTTCCATAACACAATTCCTTACTCACCGGAGGAACATACTGACCAAAAACCAGGCTAAAAGTGTAACTAAAAGCCAATAAACACAGCGGTGACATCGCTGCCGATAATCTCTCTCTGTATCACAAAACAAACGCGACCTGCGACCTGCGCGTGCACGAGCGGCGCGTGACCCACGACAGCGGAAGGTACCATTTCAGCTTCCACTCAGGGGGAGCACCAGGACGATACCATCTACAGCAGCCAAACAAGCGAAATAAACGCAACAATACATTTATTTTTATTATATAACTACGACTATTATTAATATAATTGTTGTTAATTTTTGTATACATATTATCATAAATATCCGAATTATTATAACTATAATTATTATAGATGCGAAATAGATGTAATATGTAAAAAATCCAAATCAAATTAAGTGAACTAAAATAAATTAATGCCTTTAAATAACATGTATATAGAATTCAAAAAAAAAAATATATATATATATATATATATAAACATCTATATATAATTTTACATACTTAAATGTTTGTTTTAAGGTACAATAACACATAAATAGCACAATAATACATAAAATTATATATAAAAAATACCAAAATATTGACAGTAATCTAAAGTCATTTTAAAAAAATAATACAAAATAAATTAAATAAAAAAATAGTCATGGAACGTTCTAATATTAATGTTTGCTTTAGAAGTTAAAATAATAGAAATAGAGCAGTAATATATATTTAAAAATTACATAATCACATACACAAAAAAATGACAGTAAAGGAATTTAAATAAATAAATAAAAAGATAAATAAAAAAATAGATATGGGAGAAAAATATTTTTTTTATATTAATGTTTGTTTTAGAAGTTAAATGATATAAATAGAACAGTAATATATATTTTTAAATGACAGTTAAATATACAAAATAATGACTTTAAATAAAGATATAAAGAGTAAAATAAATAGACATGCAAGAACAATTTTATATTAAAGTTTGGTTTAATTTTTTAATGTAACAAATGAAATTGTTAGACTAACAAACTAACTAACAATAAAGAAATTAAACCAGCCAATAAAATAAAATTCTGCGGTTCACAATGTAAGACACAGCCACAGAAACAGATGTACTGATCTACTTTATTTGGTGATCTGAAATCCATTAAGAACAAAGTAAAAATAAAAATGACATTAATGACAAATCTAAATGCTCCAATAAAACAAAGCACAGCTATAAAAAGTGGAAAACAAAAAGAAGCCCTACATCAGACATTAGGCCGTGAGACTGAAGAGCAGTTTTATTTAATGACTGGGTTCCATTCACAGGTTTTTTACATGTAGCTGCTTTCTGGGTGTTTGGTTCATCTCTGCAGGCTTTTCTTTACATGGTTAACAAAAAAAGGCGTGTATTTTCAGTTGTAATAATATCCACTGATCATAAGATTTAAAAGGTTTCCGGTCGGGTCACTTGCAGTACCGATCTGCTTTCATCTTGGACCTCCTGTTAGAGACAGAGAGACATTCCCAGCTCAGACTCAGAGCTTCGCTTTGGATAACAAATCCTCGTTAGGATTCTCTCACCGGTCGAGCAGAGCCTCGTGGAATTTCCCCTCCGTCCTGGCCTTCTTCAGCGAGCCGCTGTCCTCCTCGTTCACCCGCAGCTTCCTGTCCTGGAAGCTCTGGAACTTCTTCCTGTGTGAGAAAGGTCACAGATGTAAAACCTAGGCCCGTCTCCGCGGAGGGTCAGGAGGGGCTTCGGCTGTAGCGACGCAGAGGAGCACTTACACGTAGTTAAGCTCGCATCTCTTCACGTTCCCTCGGTCCTCAGCCGCGATGTCGTCCGTCTTCTGCATCTCCCTCTCGGCGCACGAGCGCATCTAAACACACACAGGTTACACCGCTCGTCCGACAACACCAGAGCCGCTGTGTACAACATAAACAGTCACTGAACCTTGACCATCTCGTCTTCTCCTGCGCTTTTATTTTTCGCCACGACGTCTCCGCTCTCGCTGTAGGAAATAAAGCAGCTGTTTGCTGCCAGCAGAGCCATTTTACCCTACACAAATGCAACAAACCCGCCAAATCTCAATTAAGCTCTCGGTAAGAACAACTCTTCTTAGATGTTTTTAAGATGACCAGCTGGACTCACGTCCTGGAACACGGGCTCCCACTGCTCCCTGGCGCCGATGGCATCCGACCGACCGACCACCACGCCGTCCGAGTTTATCCCCAGGTACTTCCCATAGCCAGACTTCAGAGCTATTCTAAATACATTCAAAAGGTTAAATAAGGGTTAAAACAGAATAAATACACTTCAACAATAAAAATTATATAAAATAAAATTTTCAAGTATTAAAGTATTTTACATCAAATTAATTAAACACTAAATTATATTAAAACGGAATAACTAAATGATAAAAATAAAATATTTTACAAAAATATATTAAATTAAATATTCTAAATATTAAATCATGGTTAAAACTGAATGAATAAAATGTAATAATAAAAATAAAACATTAAAGTTGTAAGGTATTCGTTTTTTTTTAATAAATACTATATTTATAAATACTAATAAATACTTGTATTTATTTATAATAATTAAATACAAAAATATATTTAATCATGGTAAAAACTGAATAAATGTAATAAATATATTTAAAAATAAAATATTGAGGGTGTAAAGTATTATTATTACATTGAGTTATTTTTAAATAATAAACACACTCCAACAATATAGGTATATATATATATATATATATATATATATATATATATATATATATATATATATATATATATATATATAAATAAAACATTAAAATATATTGAATATATTCAATGGATTAATGAAGTTAGACTCAATTAATTCAACAAAAACGACAGGAATTTTAAACAAAAAGTTTAAATTAATGTGTTCAAAGACCAACAAAAATAAATAAAATTGTGACTCAATATATATTTATTAACAATATGTACATTAAATGCAATACAAAATATTTATTTTGATTTAAGTATTTTTTTTTTTAATCAACAGAAACCAAAATAAATAATTAATAACAACATGTTTATGAATAATATTTTTATTTGACTAACCTTGAATCAGAGAGTTTGATTGCTGTGAACTGCTCGGGTGGATCCGGACCCTCATCATCTAAAAAAAACCAAATAAATCATATAATTCGTACATTATCAACTTGATCATTACTAATTTAAAGTTGAAGAAATATTACTTTGAGGGAAATGTCACAGTTTTAGTAGAATGGGATATGAAAAATATCAGAAAATGTATTTTAAAGATTCAAAACAATCAAATGAATTGTTTTTACATCAGGAAGTACGACAGCAGGTTGCTACAGAACAAAGACTGCCAGAGGTTTGATCGAACCCCACACAAGTGCTGCTCGGGCTTCACCTCCTGTGTGCGGTGCTCCAACGGTGAAGAGCCCTGTATCTAAAGCATGGATGAAGGACCTGTTGTGCATCTCGATGGCCACGGTTCCGGTGATCTCACCAAAGTTACGCACCGTCCACCAGCCGCCTGCAAACAGACGATGCACTCAGAAACCGAACTATTACAGGTTTGGGGTTTCCTATCCACAGGTCAACACTGGATAGGTTCATTAATGAATCACAATAAAATAAAGAATTAAAACCCAGACAATAATCAAGTGTAAAAAAAAAAATAATAAAAAAAAGTTATAAAAGTAGTTTAGATTCATGATTTAGTGGTATGAGCCAACCTGTTTAGTCTTAACAAATGTTAAAGAACCATCTCTGCATTATTAATCACATTAAGGAGACCTGAACGAGTTTTCATATTTAAAAAGCTTCTTTAATACTAATATTTCCAAAAACATACCCATAACATCCGGTTTCTCCTCATCATCCTCTCTTTTCCTCTTTTTGTCCTTGTGCTTCTTCTTTTTGCTGTAGAAAACAATAACAAAAAATAAACCTTAAACGGGGCGCCACATGTCCCAATTGCACTCCCCGTAAAACAAAGCGCACTTAAAATGGCGCAAACCGTCCTTCATTTTGTCACTCCGTAGTGCACAACAATAGGGAGCTGTGACACGATTTGGAACGCAACCCGTTAGCGTTAGCCGACGACCGGTCTGTTTATGGTTTTCTTAAGTAGAATTAAACACTGAGAAAGCAGGAATGATCCACACAGACTCACCTTTTATCCTTTAAACCTTTTAAAACGAGCTTGGTCGACTTTACGTGAGAGTATTCAGCCATATTAACGACATCGAGCTTAACAGCTACACCAGAGCTACACGCTAAACAAACGTAGCATCTACAGAGGCCGAGATGGTCCAAGACGTACAAGCTTCAGGGGCATGAGAGATGAATCGTTTCCGAAGCTTCCGCTTAATAGTATGCATGGCAGTCGATTCTCCGAATCACTGACTGAAGATCGTGAGAGCTGAATCGATTCCTCAACAATTGCCTATTACTAGTAAAGAGAGTCGATTCTCTGAATGTCCGATGGAATATAGTGAGAGCTGAATCGATTCCTGAGGTTACCGCTCAATAAAATGCTTGGGAGTCGATTCTCCAAATCTCCGATTGAAGAATATGAGAGGGGAATCGATTCCAAAGCTTCCGCTTAATAGTAGGCATGGGAGTCGATTCTCTGAATCTCCGATTGAAGATAATGAGAGGGGAATCGATTCCAAAACTTCCGCTTAATAGTATGCATGGGAGTCGATTCTCTGAATCTCCGATTGAAGATAATGAGAGGGGAATCGATTCCAAAGCTTCCGCTTAATAGTAGACATGGGAGTCGAGTCTCTGAATCTCCGATTGAAGATAATGAGAGATGAATCGTTTCCGAAGCTTCCGCTTAATAGTATGCATGGCAGTCGATTCTCCGAATCACTGACTGAAGATCGTGGGAGCTGAATCGATTCCTCAACAACCGCCTATTACTAGTAAAGAGAGTCGATTCTCTGAATGTCCGATGGAATATATTGAGAGCTGAATCGATTCCTGAGGTTACCGCTTAATAGTATGCATGGGAAGCGATTCTCAAAATCTCCGATTGAAGATAATGAGAGGGGAATCGATTCCAAAACTTCCGCTTAATAGTAGACATGGGAGTCGATTCTCTGAATCTCCGATAGAATATAATGAGAGCTGAATCGATTCCGAAGCTACAGCCTATTACTAGTAAAGAGAATCGATTCTCTGAATCTCCGATAGAATACAGTGAGAGCTGAATCGATTCCGAAGCTACCGTCTATTACTAGTAAAGACAGTCGATTCTCTGAATCTCCGATAGAATATATTGAGAGCTGAATCGATTAATGAGGTTACCGCTTAATAGTATGCATGGGAAGCGATTCTCAAAATCTCCTATTGAAGATAATGAGAGGGGAATCGATTCCAAAGCTTCCGCTTAATAGAAGGCATGGGAGTCGATTCTCTGAATCTCCGATAGAATACAGTGAGAGCTGAATCGATTCCGAAGCTACCGTCTATTACTAGTAAAGAGAGTCGATTCTCTGAATCTCCGATAGAATACAGTGAGAGCTGAATCGATTCCGAAGCTACAGCCTATTACTAGTAAAGACAGTCGATTCTCTGAATCTCCGATAGAATACAGTGAGAACTGAATCGATTCCTGAGGTTACTGCTTTATAGTATGCATGGGAGGCGATTCTCCAAATCTCCGATTGAAGATAATGAGAGGGGAATTATTTCCAAAGCTTCCGCTTAATAGTAGGCATGGGATTCGATTCTCTGAATCTCCGATAGAATACAGTGAGAGCTGAATCGATTCCGAAGCTACTGTCTATTACTAGTAAAGACAGTCGATTCTCTGAATCTCCGATAGAATATATTGAAAGCTGAATCGATTCCTGAGGTTACTGCTTAATAGTATGCATGGGAGGCGATTCTCCAAATCTCCGATTGAAGATAATGAGAGGGGAATTATTTCCAAAGCTTCCGCTTAATAGTAGGCATGGGATTTGATTCTCTGAATCTCCGATAGAATACAGTGAGAGCTGAATCGATTCCAAAGCTACCGTCTATTACTAGTAAAGAGAGTCTATTCTCTGAATGTCCGATGGAATATAGTGAGAGCTGAATCGATTCCTGAGGTTAACGCTTAATAGTATGAATGGCAGTCGATTCTCCGAATCTCCGATAGAATATAGTGAGTGCTGAATCGATTCCGTAGCTACAGCCTATTACTAGTAAAGAGAGTCAATTCTCTGAATCTCCGATAGAATACAGTGAGAGCTGAATCGATTCCGCAGCTACCGTCTATTACTAGTAAAGACAGTCGATTCTCTGAATCTCCGGTAGAATATATTGAGAGCTGAATCGATTTCTGAGGTTACTGCTTAATAGTATGCATGGGAGGCGATTCTCCAAATCTCCGATTGAAGATAATGAGAGGGGAATCGATTCCAAAGCTTCCGCTTAATAGTATGCATGGGAGTCGATTCTCTGAATCTCCGATAGAATACAGTGAGAGCTGAATCGATTCCGAAGCTACAGCCTATTACTAGTAAAGAGAGTCGATTCTCTGAATGTCCGATAGAATGTAATGAGAGCTGAATCGATTCCGAAGCTACCGCCTATGGGTATACTTGGGAGTCGAGTCTCTGAATCAGCAGCGAGAATTGAGTCGACGCCGAAGCTTTGAATTCAAACGAACACATTTAATTAGGCTTAATTAATGATTCAGGTGGTTTGAATGAGGCGTCCTCGGTTTTTCCTTCGGTAATACTTTGGGAAACGTGTGTAAATAATTTACAGTATAAATTCTGTGACTAATACTTTATTTTAACCGAAATTTACAAAGGAAAGTCTCCTAATGCCTCTGAGGTAATGGAGAAATTAAAGGTTTGTTGTTTGTTATGAATGCTGAAATTAATTAAACACGAGTAAATGAAACTATTGATCCACACTAAGTAATAAGGAGAGCAGGAATGACGGTTCAGCTTCTTCCAGACATGGATTTAATACTATATTCAGCAGGAGAAGCTCAGAATTCACCCGCAGCACTTAAAGCCATAGTGTGTTGCGCTGTGACGGTGTCACATGCCCATAGCTTGGCCTACATGACAGTGGCACGTGACAATGTCCCGTAACAGTATTAAAATATGAACTGCTTCTAGTTGCTCAAGAAGTACTATAATAAAGTGTATTACATGATTTCCACGCACTTTTAAATAGGTGTGAATGTTTTCTGTGTGTATATATATATATATATATATAAAACCACAAATCAGAAAAAGTTGGGATGTATGGAAAGTATATGTAGAACTAAAAATCGGTGTAGTTAAAACAGGCTTCCCCTGCAGTTTCAGTTTGGAAGAACACTTACAAATATATCCCGCTTCTTCCAAAATATGCCTTCTGACAAAAACCAGAGCATTAAGACATCTGTTTTGGGAACAGCAGTGCATCTGTCATGATTTTGGATGCCATGGATGAAGGCTTGTATGTTCCTGAACACTCAGTGTTTAAGTAAAATACAATTTGGTTTTGGAGTTCCCACTGAAGCCACTACATGCATAGTTGGATCAGTTTTTATTCCGTTTGGTGTCACTCTTCCATAGCAACAGCATCTTGAGAAGTTAGAAGGCATCGATGACAACCTTCAATCCACTCCACAGACCCCCCACCACCATCTCCCTGTTAAACCACCCCACAATGATTTCAGAATGGGAAATCAAGTGACCTGTCCTTAAAACATGGACACGCTTCACATGCAGCCATTGCTGTCCGCAGCTGAGAGTCTGATGGAGAGAGATGAGGAGACATGGAGACGAGACGAATCCGTCCATCCATGTATGTAGGTCACCAATTCGCCGGGGAAAACGTAATACATCTTCATTTGTACCCCCCTGTCTAGACTGATCTTTTTGACAGGTTTGACTCAATTCTTGGAACAGCTTTCAAAGTGGACTAAGATGACAAAGCCAGGTCCAAAGAGCTTCGACGTCGTTGCTCAGACAGACAGTCAGGAGACCCTTGTTTAGCTGGACAATCTAAAGTAAAGCCAATTTGCTGGACTTTTGTTGGGAGACACGACCTCCTGTCCTTGAGGCTTACAGACAGGCTTTACTGGGGGACACATCTTGCGAAGGGACTTCATAACATTGGACCATGTCTAGTTAACTAGCTTGGTTTACTTACCAGAGAAAGGTCCTGACAAGAGCGGCAATACAAGTCCTACCTCTTTCTGTCCTCTGTTAAAAGCCTTTTCCCCTCACCAGTCGGTTCACGCCATTACCTCTGGAGCCGGAGTACTGAGGGTGTGTGGAGTGGGAGCGAGAAATAAATAGAGTTTTATGAGCATGATAAATGCTTTTTATTGCTTTCCCTGTTGGGTGCAATCGTTCAAGCACCGGACCTCCTCTTTCACCGTCCGTACTGCGGTCCTTATTGGCATGATTTATAGAAATCCTGATAAAAACGGATGATATGAGGTTTCAACGTAACCTAATAGACTAATAGGGCTGAATTGGCTTAGTGGAGCTTATTATGCTAATCTAATTCCATTATAGCAGCTCCGGTGGAGCGGCTCGGTGAAGAGCTGGCTGCTGGAAATAACAGTTCCTGGGGGCCTGGGTTGGAATACCGGGTGGGGCTTGCAACGTGAAGGTCAGGTGGTGTGGGGTTGTGTTGGACATCTACCGGCTCTGGACTACAAACCAGACAGTCGTCAGATCAAGAACTGCAAATGGAATACTTTTGGGAATACTTTTTAACTGCCTTCATGGATAAAATGGCCATAACCAGACTCAGAAACTTCACCCATAGTGGGCTTGGAGATCACAACCTTCAGGACACAGCTTACCTCTAAATATCATGGTTGTAGTACACAATGCAGACGGAACCAGGATGTTTTGGGTCCAAATCCCAGCAGTCAGGATAAACTGCTGTCCTCGTTTTTGAGCCACGTCCATAAAATCCGTTAGAGATGACACTTCTACTAAAAACAATTGTCCAGGGACTCTCAAGTCTAACTCTAGGAACCTCTTGGTTTGTAGGGTAGGCCTTTCTGGAGTCCTAGACTTCTTGGAGTGGAGCTACTAACTTTAAAGACTGAGGGAATCTGCCCAGCTACATAAGGCTATCTGGCCTTATGCTGGACTGGCTCCTTGTCCATCACCACGATAGTGACAAGCTGATGGAGTGGAAACAGGCCTCAAACCTCTAGCTTAAACTGGTTTTATTCTTAGCCTTCACTATCTTAAAAAGATCATGTCTGTATCCAAAATCTCTGCATGCAGCAGCGTTAAATTGCCGCCGAGCAGGGCGTCGAGCCCAAGGTGGACAGACAAGATCAGGACATCTCGGAGGGGAAACCGAGCTGGACGAGATGCAAAACATCCCAGAGGCCCCTGATGAGTTCCGCTAGCTCAGGCACTGACAGCTGGGGAGGTTTTTTTTTTCTTTACAGCGGAGCCACAGGTGTAGCGAGATATCGGAGCTCCCCGAGGAGGAGTTACCGGATAAAAACTGGCGAGTGAGAAACATCGCGGATGAGCTCGACTGAGTGGAAGCCTCCAGAGAGGAACGTCGTGATCCCGTATCTGACAGTGAATGACAGAATGTGAGAGAGAGAGAGAGAGAGAGAGAGCAAGAGCTTGCAGTCACTAAAATGCCTGTAGCTGTAGCTTCATACACAGCTGAGGAAAAGAGAGAGGATGATGGACCGAGAGCAAAGCGATGAGCAGCGCAGAGGTGATAAAGGGGAACGGGTGAGGAGTTGGTGATGAGCGAGAGAGATAGCAGAGGAAGCTGGAGAGGTGTATTACTGATCGACAGGTAGAGCAAGTGTGTTTATCATGTTTAACGCCAGAAGCAAACGTTCAAAGCCCAATCAGCTACTGTCTCTTTGGTCTCTTTGTCTCTCTCTCTCTCTCTCTCTCTCTCTCTCTCTCTCTCTCTCTCTGGGGATGAAGCCTGGAGAAGTCCATCTCTGGACATCACTTTTGGACAACTGCACCAGCCAATGGACCCTCTGAATTATAGGTCCATGTCCCTCCTAAGATCAGGCAATAGAAGGCATTGGAACAAATAGTGTTGTGAAGGACGCACCGGATTTCACCACTGGCATTGCAGAACAAAAGAAGATTGAACACGGTCCTGAAAATGCTGACAGGTCTTCAGAAGACTCCAAACAAGTCGAGTAACTGAGCCTTTCTCCCACTGCAACAGCAACACACGCCATTTTCACAAAGTCCTCTTTGAAAATAGTATATAAAGGATATATATAAGGAATCAGTAAGTGCCCAAACCATTCAGCTCCAGTTTCTGGCCCCATTACAGCACCTTTCACACATTCCCCCATCTGAAATCCTCAGTAATGGAGGACGGCTTTGGCTGTTAAAGTCTGCGGCGGCGGATGATGCGGCGGAACAGGCCGTCTAATAGAGTGTGTTATTGCTGTTTACTTGGCTCGGCAATAGCTCCTGCTGGTCCGTTGGCAAACACACCCAATACCGCGCTCAGTACTTTTGATAGCTTTAAGAAAGTTTCTCGCCCTCAAAAGCCAAGGCACGTTCCATCTTAGGTTTGTACTCGCACTATTAACAATCAGAAACTGAGGAACAATCTAAATACTGAAGGCCGTGCTACCGAGCTACGAGGATAAACAGAGCAAGGGTTTAGACAATTGGGGGAATTAGGGAATTTGACCACCAGTTTTAGAACTTGATCCTTGTCTCAATCCTTGTCAAGCAAAGACCTACTGGGAATTAACTAACGTTCTTGTAGTGTGGTGTTACTGAAAATGTGTGGCCACCCAAAAACATTCCAGATTACACCGTGTCTCCCCATCTGGAGCGACTTAGAGAACTACTTTGGATTGTCTGTAGATGTTTCCTCACTCTAGCACTAATAGCTCACTGCCCTAGGACACCGTTTAGCGTAATGACTTCCAGTTCATTTAAGAGTTTGAAGGACAAGTGTCTTGCTCAGCGGCCCAAAAGGGGCGTCATGGCAGAGCTGAAATTTGATCAAACAGAGGTCAAAAGCCCTAGCCACAGAGTGACCACAACTATTTGGACCACCAAGATCGCTAAATGGGACCACAGAGCGTTGGCCATAATCACTTGCTACCCTGTTCCAGTGCCTTTGGAAGCAACATCAGTCTGTTTATCAGGAGCTTCATGGATTGGGTTTCCACAGATAAGCAACTGGACACAAATCCTATGTTCCTCCACTTCAGCTCCACTTAAGTTGTTTCCGTCATCGGCTCCAGCCCCACCATGCCCAAGGAATGCCACAGGGCAGTAACTCTCTCCCTGCAGTTGGCATGGCCAAGGACGACCCTACCCAGGACTCAAGATCCTAAAGTGACTCAGATATGAATGTTTTTACATTATTACTACAGATTATTTGACTAGATAAATTAGTTTCATTCTTACATTTATCATCTAAGCCACCCAAGGAGGAGTCTTGGTCCTCCCAAGGTTTCTTCCTTGTAATATTTACGGATTTTCATTGTCACTGTCGTCCTAGGCTTGCTCAGTTTGGTATTGGACCTAGATATTAGAAGATAATCTAAAATTGTAGAAACGTTGCTTTGAGACAATGCTCCATTGTCAAAAGCGCTATAGAAATAAATCTGACTTGACTTGACAGAAGGGGAGTGATGAATCATCTTCACCGCCTGGCAGTCTGATGGACAAGTCTAGACTTGGTGGATGCCAGGAGAACGCAAAGAACCTCGATGCAAACCTTGCTGAAGGAATAATTGATGCGAGCTCTCTGAGGAAAGGGTTTGCTGAGATTGCTGTGGAACAATCTGAGTCTTGACATCAACCCCATCCATCTCATATTTCAGTCTTACCTGCTGAAAACTGGCTGAAACTCTTGGTACACCAAGTACCTTGGACTTCCAGGGGTTTGACTGACAGCTTCTTTTGTTAACCGCGCCTGACACCCCTATGCACATCAAAATCGCAATTAGTCGCACCCGTAAATCACCTCCCGTGGCGTTACAATGCTTAGGAACAATCAAAACATTTAAACGCTAATTATTACACCGTGAGCCATAATTAAAAGGTTAATGGTGACGCTCTACACAGGTTGCATGTCTAACAGCCTGCGTGCAGATTCTTAGAGGTGCAGACACGACGTCGTCCACCAGGGGGCAGTGTGTACTAGTGGAAAAGCTTTCCCACACGTCCAAGTGACAAATCCAGATGGTGAGAGAGGCTCTGTAATTGATATCAATTGCCATGTAGATGCTCGGAGGAAAAAAACGTTCCAAATGCGACCATCCATCACCACCAGGCAATAAGCAGATTTGTTCTATATAGGGGTACAGTCCTCGGTTTATCAGGTACATCTGGTACCACTACCGGACCTCCGCTGAGAAGATCCTTTCACACACTACCATTGTGGTGACATGGACTTTTATTGTGCACGTCTCAACTAGTAGGTGGAGACTGTATCAAGCAAACTTCAGCATCTGTACAGTTCAATAAAGTACAAAAATGAACTAGATCTGCATTTCCTGAAGGGACTGTGGTAGCCTAGCGGGTAAGGTACTGGACTATGGACCAGAAGGTCCAGGGTTCAAATCCCACCTCTGCTGAACTGCCACTGTTGGGTCCTTGAGCAAGACCCTTAACTCACAATTGCTTGGATTGTAAGATGGTATCAATTGTAAGTCGCTCTGGATAAGGGCGTCTGCTAAATGCTGTAAATAAATAAATAAAAATAAAAACTAGAGGAACTATTGGTTTGTGTCCTGATACTTTTGTCCACATATGGGCTTGTGTCCCAATACTTTTGTCCACATATGGGCTTGTGTCCCAATACTTTTGTACACATGTGGGTTTGTGTCTTAATACTTTTGTCCACATGTTGGTTTGTGTGTCTTATCCAGAGTGAATTACAAACGGAAAGATCTCCCAAGGTGCAACAAGGGCTTTGCTCAAGGGTCCAGCAGTGGCAGCACATAGAATCCAACCCTTAACCAAACATCCTGTACCTCAACCACTGTGCCACTGCCCCAGTGTAGATATACTGTACAGTGTCGGGAGGATACAAAACAATATGGGTTCCAGGAGAGAGGAAGAGCTACAAGAAGCAGAAAATACGAAGAAAGTGACAGAGGCCTTCAATAATTGACAAACGCGAATATTTTTAACGCTGGCTTCATCTATTAAACATGCCGTTGGATGAGGCTCAGAGCTACTCCAGCTGCTCAGAAGCCAGAAAGCCGTAAATCATTCAGCATCGCCTGAGAGGCACCACTTCACCGAGACCATGACCTCAATGAGGATCACTGAGATTTCACCACCTCGTGAACAAATTCCAATATTAACCCTAACAGACTTGCCGCTGGGAGTCACTCTCGGCAGTCGCGTTTAACGCCGACCTAAAGCCAACCAGGTACTTTAAATAGTTAGGACCGAGACATAACAGTGGGATGTTCAAGTTCCAAAGAACTGTAACTCCAAGTGTCTTTGGGAACTCTCAATGGACTTTCAATGATGAGATGAGGCCCACTTATCTTGATCACTAATCAGCATGGGGAACATTACAGAATACTCCAGTGATTTGTTTCCCCATGTTTCCTGATGTGTTCAGGCTCTGGCACCTATTCCTCAGAGAACATGGCACTGCAGCAGATGTGCCCTTGGAATGTGCATGTTTCCCAGGCTGCTGACAACCAATCATGCCCAAAGTAAATAGGATTACATTTAGACATTTTGCAGATGATCTTATCCACAAAAATAACAATTGTGGGGCCTTCCGAAAGGGCAGCGGCAGCTTGGCAGTTCTGGGGCTTAAACCCTTGACGTTGAGAGCCGTAGTCAAATACCTTACACGTTCCATCACAGTCCACACTGACCTTCGTTTCTATCCTAAGGCAGTTAACAGACACACAAGCAGTTAAAGGTTAAGGGCTTTGACCAAGGACCCGACAGTGATGGAGCCAGGATTTGACCTCACACCTTCCTGAATAGCAGTCCAAACTGCCATCCAAACTGTCAACACAACTACAGTGGCTTCGTTTTAAGCACTGACCATGGTCCCCTGAAGGAGACAAATGCGGTACATGCTTGGAATGAGTGATGAAGACTCCTCTGAAGAAGCTTTTTCTCAAAAACGTCTTTATGCTGCACCTTTTCCCGCGTAACGTGTGCCGCGCAGCTCTTTGACTTGCCTCTGGAGTTGAGGAAAAAAAAAAAATCAATAAAACACGGACGAGGCCGCGTTTGTGAGTTTTCCCACGTTCTGTGGGAGCACTATCTTATCTGCACCCATTACCACAGGACAATAAAGATGGACGTGATAAACCAGCCTAAGTCTGACATGAAATTAAACTGATGCGCTGAAACATGGAGGACATTCCAACGCCGGAGTCTTCATGTTCTATTGCTGACACTTCAGGGAAACTAAAGTGGGACTAAGGAGATGTCTGATTTTAACTGCCAACCGCAATCACTCCTTGGCTCTTTGGTACAGTCTCTTCATCTTGTGCTGAACAACCAAACACCTGGGGGTAGCAAAACGTGGGGACTATGTCTAGAACAGCAAGAGATTCCGAAAATGAAGAGGACCTGCGAGTCAATCTGTGCAATGTAGTATATCAGAAGGAGCATTTTTACAAGGTCTTGGTCCTGAGGGGTTGCCTGGATTTCTGCACAGGTAGTGATTAAACTCTCAAAATACAGCACCTGGCGACACCAGAGAATTGGAAGACATTGTGATAAATGTAGATTACACTTGGCTAGTCACATACTTTGTTCGCCAGAATGTTGCCATTAGAAGACGAAAGCAATGAATACACAACGTGGAAAGCGTGAAGTGGGTCTGCGTCAGACGATCTGGCAGCGAAATTTCCTGGAAGACCTTCAAACACTATGAGTTAGGTGGGTTGAAGTCACAGCTGATAGGATACAATGGCAAAGGCTCGTTGCCCAAAGTGCCCAGTATAACAATACAATAAGTGTTGGCAACAGCGTCACGGACGCACAGGCACACAACAATACATACCTACCATTTAAATGCCAAGGCTGTATTTCCATCTTGCTCCCAGCATTCCAGGATAGTCTCTGGATCTTAGATGACCCTCGTCATGACCCTCATACGACAGACCTCTGTTGTTTTATAGCCCTAAAAATTACACCAAGAATAGGGGAGTTTTACACCTTCACCTCAAACATCTTTTCAGTGTGTCTTCCCAAAGAGGCACGAATAACAAGTTTTCAATCTCATCTTCATGCAACAACTTGTTTCACATGAAGTCATGTAATTTGAAATCATGCCCAATGCCGGTAGTCATTTCAAGAGGCCAAACATGCCGACCAGTGCTTGAAGGGCTGGTCCTACAGATCTAATTCACGAGGATCAGGAGTGTCTTGACGAGGAATTAGAAGAAATCTGGGCCGATAGCATCTTCTTTACTCTGAGAGCCACGCTCTCTTTAACTGAAGAGTAAAGAAGATGTAACCATAGGCAACTTCTGATGAGATGTCAAACGCTGGACCCGTATAATCTCGCGTAAGTACGCCGACACTCAGCAGGTGCATCCATTGAGGAAACGTCCTACAAGTCTGAGTTTAGAAACGGGTTTGCTCACACATGCTCGTGCCTTATCAGGCGACGGCATATTCTCTGTTCAGGATTCAGAGAACTCCCTGTGGTCTTCCATCTCTGTGTCAGATTGCTTCTGGCATTGTGGATTATTAGTGTTCTGTTCTCTCGCTGTCTCGCTCGGCAATTCAAGAACTTTGCGGCTTCGCTCTTCTCGGCGGCTGGTGGATTGTCACAGCGGTGCCATCGCAGATTATGACAACCCGTGTTGTCGTAATGGCGTGCGTCCTTGCTGCATTCTCGCGCCGCAAGGACACGCGCGCATGCGTTATGAATTAAACATGAGCTTCCCCATCGATAAATACGCCTAGGAAACAGGCTTGCCATTGTTTATGCGAGTTTGCTGCGGAATCATGGCCTGTCAGAAGCCGCTGAAATGTTTTTTTCATGGCCATTAAAGATGTTCAGTCCCCAGGAAGAGAACTACACTAATTCTTTACGGCTTCTCGCTCTGTCGTGGCAATGCAAAATAGGTGGCCCAGCAGGTAAGATCTGGGGTTCAGGTCCAGGCACTGCCAACCTGCCACTCTTGCCCCCTTGAGAAAAGGCACTTATCCCAATTGCTTGGATAAGAGCGCCAACAAAATGACTAAATGTAAATGCTGAACAAAAAATCTGAATGCAGGTGAGCAAGGGGTGATCCAGAGAGGTACCCACTAAGACTGCATGCATTTCTTCACATAATTATTCAGTGGGGCAATCAGGTGGTGCAGCCATCTAATAGAAGAGCCCCGGCGGTAACTTCTGGCTGGGCTGAACGTCCAGTGCAGGCACTGGTCTGACCAAGCTGGACTTGCAGACTGAGCTGGCCTACAAGCTTTGCCCTCTGGATGCCCAGCCGGTCAACCACCCAGACCAACTCAGATCAGCAAGTCTACATGAACAAACTTTTGACAATCAAGCACAACCAGCCATCACCCTCGATGTTATCTGTGGATTAAATCTTAAGCAGATCCGTCTGTCGCGTAGCAGACGGTCTATTTAAAGTGCTTTATGAAAGACGGCCTATCCAAATGGCACAGGAAACCTTTTTCGATTGCTTCGCCAGCCCCTCGCTAATTCAATACAAGTTATTGGCGCATCAAAGGCAAAGGACCTGAGGGAAAGCAGCCCCTCTATAAATCAGATGGCTGCTAACAAAGGATTAATTCCTGATCCGTTTTGACAAAGTGCTTTAATCCTTGGCGGCTCCATTGAGAACACACACACACAGGGACCTGTTTGTGTGTCTTCAATATGTTGTCTGAAAAAGAAACCACAGAGAAGCAGCTGGATCAGGCAGCCAAGTGTCTGAACATGGAGATATTGCACAGATTCCATCAAAGTCCCTAAAATTATCTACAGTGCATGCCCACGCACGGAACCCGCCCACCAGCTGTAATATCTGTGTGTGACGCCACAGAGTTAATATTGGCTTTGTGCTTTACACACGGAGCATAAAGCCGAGCAGAGAAGGAAGGCATCTGTGGGAAAACTCCTACTGCAGTATGCTCCTTTCTAGTATTGATACTCATACCAACGCACCAATTACTAGCACAAACAGTCTTACACACCCAATTACACCCCTTGCTCGAGGACCCAACACTGGCACCTTGGCAGTGACAGGAATTGAACTCACAACCCTCTGCCGACACAAACCAAATCACAGCTCTCAAACAACAATTCTCATCCTGTTCAGAGGCAGCTAGAAACCTGCTATTGGTGGTGACAGCTAATGTTTGAATTCAGGCAACCCTTGAAGCAGTCTAATGAACCACTAGCCATTAAAACAACCCTGATCCATTAACAAAGCAGGAGGGCAAAAGGGGCACCCCTGGCCTGCACTCCTGACCTGATTGCACTACCACAGACCCAGCCCCCTGACTCAGAGGGACTCCACAACTCTGAAAGTGGAAGTGAACAGTGAAGCCAGACATTTAGCATTGGAAACCAGCTCTACCATCTGGGCAACTCTGGTTTGTATCCCACCTCAAGGCAAAGGGTGCAAGGTGTTCCCTTGTTAAAGGCCACCCAGTGCCCAGTCCATGTCTGTGTCTGTATGAACCGACTCCCTATCAGTTGATGCCATCTGCATGTTAGATGACAAACTCGCCAATGGCTGCACCGTGGTGTAGGGCTTAGATCCAGTACCATCTTCCACCCCACCAGGGGCTGGATCTAAGGTGTCTACATTTGCAGGTATGATGCAAGCACACATATCTAAGTCAAAGTTAAACAGGGGACACAATTGATAAAACCACGGCAGAGGATCTCGGTGTCTCTGAAGCCTTTCCCTTCTCCAGTCGAGGACTGCTTGACTGGCTGAAGTTTGACCTTATCATTTGTCCGGATCGATACATTCCCGTCAATGGCGAGGCCAAGGTTCTGTTTAATTTGCAACAGTGAGATCCTTACACTTTCAGAAAGGTCAAGGTGAGGTGCGGCACTATGGATCGCTGAGACTTGAAACATGTGCGTGATCCAAAGCAGGCCAGAGGTTGAAACTGCAGCTCCGCATCATGGTTTATGGTGTTCCTGCTGATCTCAGATCTTTCCAGTATCGATAAACTCTGTATGAGGTCCTCAAAAAGGGACGTGCTCTGGATGACTTGGATTTTTTCCGTAAATGACTCGACAGTTTGCATCTGACGCTCCTCCAGGTCATAATAACAGACCTAAACATTGCACTCTGGTTTGGATCTTTGCAGGACGGGCAGTCCTAGAGGCAGCTGCGTCAGAACCGCATTTCCCCCAGATGTAGAGTTTGTCTTAATGTGGATTGCTGAACAACCAGGTCTTAGACTCGTCCTTGCAAACTCAGACCTTGTAGAGGACAATGTCCTGACCCACTGGGTGAAGCCATTAGGTTGACCTAATTTCTCCAGCCTGAACGGTAACTGATTGATCAATGCAGACATGAAACCTAACTAGACCTAATTGTGTCTGCCCCTTGATATGGTAAGACCAGACCACATTTTATGAGCGGTCGATGCAGAAATCCATATTTCCAAAGGGTTCATAAACTGTTTTCCTGCACCTTACACCCACCAGGTTGTTCGAGAATGCGTGAAATGCTTGCAATCACAAGCCCATATCGAGTTATTACAGACATCACGTTCTGACCCAAAGTTTCTGAACATCCTCAGCTAAAATTTGCCCTCAGGGCAGATCTGTTCTGCCTGAAGACTCCCTGGCAACCTCGAGGGTAATTTATTGCAAATCAATACATAGTCGAATGAAAGAAGAAAAAAAAACCAGTCCGGCTGTCTCTTCCCACACTACCTCCATGCTGGTGTGTGAGCGGCGTTCTGATGTAAGGTTATCTGACAGCTCATTGCGAAGAAAGGAGAAATCGCTGCTTCGTCTCGCCTCGTCTTTGATTTTTGCCTGCAGACTTGGGTAAACAATGAGACTATGAGTTGTGCACTATTTCACGCTAAAACAAAAGGAAGGAAAACAGGTGAGACATACTCAAGTAGAAAAAATAGAGTGTTTATGCAGTAAAAACAAGTGCTAAATCTTGAAGGTCCTGTACTTATCTCCGGATCTCCTGTGCCACATCTTCTGATGGGCACCAATGACATGCCATTTTCATTATGGCTCAATTGTGGGTTAATTCTCCCCAAAACATTGCCAGTAGGTGAACTTGCTCTGAACCAACCTTAGGTACGTGAAACAACCCCCATTTTGTGTCCTAATGATGTCTTTGTGTAAGTAGATGGCAGGAATACAAATCCGTCTTTCCACTTGCGTGTTTTTCACTAATAACATTTGAGCAGGAAGGTCATACCTGCCAACCCCCTGTTAGCTCTCCACTACGTTTTCCTAACGCTCCCAATAGTTGTACCTCTCGTCTTTACTTCATGCCAACGTTCCCCTTGCTTCCCTTTCAATGAGTAAGTAACAGAAACAACCAGTGTCGAACCTCGAGCTGTAATCATGGCCTCTCACCTTATAAAGCGTTCATAAAACATTATTGTTCCTGGGTTCTACCGGTTTTAAAAACTTTTAACAGCCGAGTCTCGCAACCACGGTTGCATTCTTTTGTTTCCTGGACCCAGCCAGGACCATAAAGTGGTAAACACAGAGATCTAAAATCCAAAGCAATGTTTAACCACAGTGCCCACTCAGGAGGAACTTTAATGTCAGGATAAATGTCAGCGAATTGTTATGAATAAATCTTGTCCGGATAAAACGGCTCAGCGTGTGTGCGGCACGTTATGTAAGGTAATTATCCCACCACTTCCACTGTAGCGCCGAAAGAAAAGAGCAATAGCGGAAACAAAGCGTCCTTTATGCATCTGAACAATGAACTTTTTCTCCTGACCTTTACAGGTCGCTGCGTGTGTGTTTCTTTCGCAGCTGCCGTGTGTGCAATCAGAATAGGGGCTGGACATGTTGCTGGAGGTGTGTGTGTGTGTGTGTGTGTGTGGGTTTCCATTATACTGAACTGAACAAAAGTGTGTCTGTGTTTGTGTTGGTCCAATGTGTATATCTGCCCCTGACAAGACAGATAACACGTGAGCCTCGGGATAGCACGGCATTCTGGGTATATAGGACCCTGCGTATTTAGGGACCAGTGTTTAACAAAAAGGAATGTGAGCGATTGGGAATACAGGACCTTTAAAATAATCTAGGACAATGTTGATGTTCAAAATCCGTACCTATAAAGCCCTGAGGAAAACACAGGAACACTGGGAATAACTTATGAACCCCCTGAGAACCCCGTGAGAATAAAGAACCTTTGGGAACAAGCATTGGCTGTACAGGAACTTGATAGCATAATGAACTGGTAGAATAGTGTATCTTAGTAACAGACTGCCTTATACATCGGATCCATTGTATTTGCTGAATGTAAAGAAGCTTTCTTTTTAATAAATGAAAGCATATCAATCAATAAATTTGTGTTCACTGCCTGTGTTATAAACAGTTATTGGGAAATTCTCTTGCTCGGCTGTTAGGACTGAAGGCCACAGACCGATGATGATGTTTTAGCAGTGGGGTGCAGATAGGATGTAACTATTTTACCCCACCTAATGCTGATAAACAAACTGTTGTTTCTGCCCTCTTTATCTCAAAATCTAACATCACGGTGATAATGGAACTGTGGTATAATCACAACAATACATGCTATAGCGCCAGATAATGATCTTCGGCACTCGGCCTACCTACACTAGTGCCAATATATCATGCTATTCTGTAGCACTCCCTCTTGTGTATTAATCCTTAAGTATATAGCCCAGATTGTGAAGATAAACACTGTGGATTTCACTGATGGGTTCTTCTGTTGTAGAACAACAAACCTCTTTAATTAAGGGTGCATTGTTCCAGGAAATATGGAATCACTCAGCGTTTGTTTGTATATTATCCTTCAAGAGGGAAATCCAACACGGAAGTTAAAAAAGTCCTCTAAGTGTTTGCCCAGGGGTTACAGTAGCAGAGAAATAAACCCAGCGCTAAGTAAAACCCAGAAGGAGAACTATCACCTCATCTTCCGAGAGATCTACTATCACAGCAAACGCAGCTGTAAGCGGCTTCGGCTGCGTAGACGACTAAAGACGCTGCAGATCTTAAAAAGAAAGCAATTTCCTTTCGCACCAGCTCAGCACGCCAGTCTTTACAGCCCTCCTCATTTATAGGAAAGTATTTTACAGCTTAAGTGCTAAGCCGGTGGTTCATCGCCAACTGCACCACACATCGACACAATGGAGTTTTTGTTTCCTCCTGGCTGGCTTTTCTTCTGATCTCAACATTCTTGGCAAGGTCATTCCTATTGAGGTGCCCAGTCCAGGAACAGGGTTAGGTCTTGCAGCCAAACAATTTTCAAAGGACGTTCCCTCAGACTTTGAAAAAGTCAAGTGATTCCATCCCCGAAGACCCTGAAGACCACAGATTGAAGATTTCATTAAGGATCGCTTGGTCTATCATGAAGATTCGAGCCTCACAGGCAGAAAGTTTTTAGTTCTTCTTGGAGAGATGAAAATAGACACTGTGAAATGACATGTCGTGCTCTGGTGTGCCTAAGAAAGTTAATTGCAATCCAGGAGAAAAGGTCAGCATGGCTACGGCAAGAAAGACTTTGTGATCTAACCAGGACGTGCTGTGTCATTAAAATGAAGAACGACTTAGCAGTTCTTGCCTCTGGACAAATATGACTTAGTTATTTTAGCCTTATGACTTTCCTTAGGTGAGAAGGTCAAGCAAGGGCATTTTGTGATCACAGCGTCGACAGGCTGTTCATTTTTAATTAACGCTCTTCCGTCACCGCCCAAGTCAAACAGAAAAGTGTGGCAGTTTCCCGAACAAAATCATTAACCCACACTCCGCCGGGACAATAGTACGCTGCTTTTGAGGAACACTTTATGAACCTAATCTCTTCCTTTCATCTCCACCGTTCTAGTGATAAAGCTTACACTCAAGCAGCTGGCTCTTTTATCAGATCATCCAATTTTGATCAGGGCCGCCCATTTCCATCTGCAAAACTGCGAGTGTGGCTCGAACCGCCGCCGCCTTCTCATCTCATGCCGATTCGGTGCCTGAACCAACCCGCCTCCAGCAGACAGACGGGAAATAAAACGCCGCAGATATATAAATGCGCCGTTAAATAGATTCCCTCTGTCAGCAAGAATTCCATGGTCTTCCAACTACAGCGAAGAAAAAAAAAATCAATATTACTGCCGTTATCACCGGGCGCTGGCTTCTGACAGTAATGTTGCTTTATTATTTTCAGGAAGTGGCATTGCTATTGTTTTCTATTGTTTAGCGTCAACGCCACCCCCCTTTAGGTTCCAGCAGACAGCCTTCGACTCGTCTTATTCGGTTTGTGTGGCGGTCTAGAAGGCGAAGGTCATGATTCTGATTTGAAAGTATAACAAGGTGTTTAGGCATTTTGAGAAACACCCTAAAAGCTGTACAGTCCATTCTGAATGTCGTTCTGTTACTGTCATGGTTTAACTCTACCTCATCATCATCTAGCTTTCACCCTACGGGCTTAAAGTCTGGGGATGTTGGGCATTGGGTCTACGAGACCCTCTTGATAGAGTCTTATGGTGCACTGGGGATATATTTCTTTGGAGGTACATGTTGCTGAATACATAGGACCAGCTGGTGGTTGCTGAGGATAACGTACGACTCTAAGGATGTAAACTTCTTGGGATATTGGGTACATGACCATGGGCATAACACGAGTCCCTGCGAGTCCATGTGGAAAATTGAAGGTCAAATTCAAGCATCGAGCCTAAGAAGCAAGCTAAAGGGAGTGGAAGACTCTAAGACAGAACAGCTTGATGAACAAGTGGCATACCTGTCTAAGATGCTAGTCTACTACCACAGTAAGCCAGGTTCCAGTCCTCGCAGTGTCTGAACGAGGGGGGTCGGATGTGGAAATCACCCCTGATGCTGCAACGGCAATTGTATATTGTGTTTGCCATGCTCAAATTGTTGCCCATTTACCTCCCTCTGGTGGCCAGGGGTGGCAAAGCAGGTGGTGCTGTTACAGTATAGGGCACTGTGGATGACAAAGCCTTGGGGATCACCAAAAGGTCCTTGTAATCAGCTTATAGGACCCTTGGTATAATATAAAATAAGAATGAGTACAACAGTCTGTGGAGTCCTATGGAGGCGTTTTTCAAGGAAGTGTGCTCCTTGTTCTGAATGGGCTCACCCCTGGTTCAGTGAGTGATAGTGGCTGAGGTGACACAGAACTGACTGACTTTGACTGCAGCCTTATCAAGACCTGGAAAAGCCCCCAGGCATGACCTTCACTCTCATCACACTCTCTCACACACAGAGAGAATCAAACGCGGTAGAGCAGATAAGAGCCGTGAGATATGGAGGTGACTGAAGCTCGGAAAACTGCCGTAGACCTTTTTCTCGCTCTCATCTCATGCACCAAGGAACCTGTCAGTGACACAACAAGAATGAAATACATCACCTGTGCCAAGGTAATATGTCTTTATATAGTCTATTTTTATGGTACATACTCATTTAGGTGACTTTGTAGGATATACTGTTAAGGGCTGGTTCCAATTAGATTCTATGAATGGCTTCTCCATAAACAAATGGCCTGCTCCCTACAGGTCGGGGGTGAGAGTCTACCCCAAGTGGAGGAGTTCAAGTGTCTTGATGTCTTGTTCACGAGTGATGGGAAAAGGGATCATGAGATTGATTGTAGCTTGGGAGCAGTGTCAGCAGCATTGTGGCCATTGTACCGGACCATTGTGGTGAAGAGGGAACTAAGCCATAAACTAAAGCTCTCAATTTACCGAGCAGTCCACGTCCCCACCCATACCTTTGTTCATGAGCTCTGGTTAATAACCGAAAGAACGACCACAGACACGAGAAATAAATGGATAAAATGAGGCAGACTCTGAGTTCAGCAATCCTGAAGGTGCTCCGAGTAGAAACGCTGCTCCTTCATGTGGAGAGGAGCCAGTTGAGGTGTTAAGAATGCCTCCTGGATGCTGGAGGTATATCAGACACAGCCAACTGGGAGGAGGGCCCAGGTTAGGTACAGGACCCGCTGGCTGGGGATTCCCCAGGAAGAGCTGGAAAAATTCTCGGGGACTGAGATGTCTGGACTCTTTTGCTTGCCCTGATGCCCAAACAACCCAGAAATGAACAAGTGGAAAATGAAGATGAACAACGTCTCTCAACCTTAAATGGAAAAGGGCCACTGCAGGACCACCATGGGTTACGTATTATTGGGGTGATCATCTCTGGTCATGCTTACTGGCCAAATGATTGGCCCTGTTGATAGAGCTTGTAGGTGTGCAGTCTAGATCATTTTATTCCGTGGATGATTAACCACATGACCAGTGCTGTTGATTCGATTTCCAGCTGGGGTTTCACTCTGGCCAAGCCCTGCCACCAATGCCATAACATCAGCACGAATGCTGCATCCTGAATACCTGTCCATTTTATTGCCCAGGTTTGGATCACCAAGGTCAAATTCTGTGATTCCCCTGAATAAGGGAGCAAATCTGATACCACTATGGCCCCATCATTCTTCCAACCCAGCACTACCTCTATTGTCAAGAGTCTGACCGACAACCACATTCACAAAGCAACAACACAACTCCACAACTGATGGACTCTCATTCAATCTGGAAAAAAAACAACATTATATACGGAGACATACTAATAGGTGTCTCTAGGAACGGCCAACGCGGGGTGAACGAAATGTAATTTCTGCTCTGAAATGACAGCATGCCTGATAGGCCAGTGCAGACTCCATCACCCTGCCGGGAGAAATGTAATTAAGAGATAACATTCAAACAGAAAAATATGTGAATGTGTGGTGGGGGGGAAAGGCGCTGGTGCAGAGCCTCAGTCGATACACCACTGAGACGAAAGGATTCTCGCTGGCTTCCCACAGGAGCTGGTTTGATGAGTGTGTACGAGCTCGTCGACTCAGATAATGAACCCGGCCGTCTGAAATCGCCCGCCATGACGTCAAAATACTTTTTGTTTGCTGGAAACTGATCTTTAAGGAGCCTTCTGGGACCGAAGAGGAGAGATGAGCAGATCAGAGGATTTGTGTTCAATCGATCCCAAGAAGGAGATGTGCTTTTCTGGCTATTTTTCCACTTAGATTGGCGGTTCACGCTCCGGGAGGACCATAGATGGGCCACAATTTGTGTAATAGAGATTTTTAGGACGCTGATTAGCTGTCTTAAGTACAGGGAACAAAAGGACAACGCAGCGAACACACAAGACAAAGAGGTCTGTAGTCCACCCAGAAACCTGTCCATTTTAGCTACAAGGATTACAGGTGCACCTCACCTTTAATGAATCCGTCTTACAAATGCTACTACAAAAATATTTCCCATCGAAAACCTTTCATATTGGCAACTCAATGCTTCCCTTAACCCCCATAATCAGCTACTGCAGTGTTCCATCATTCTTCGACTTCACAGATGCTGCGATGTCACGTCGTACAATGAAACCAGGTATTCGGAAATACTTTTGTTGCCTTTTCCAGCTTCATGCTCCTCTAGACAGTTCCTTTTAGGATACAACGGTAAATATTTTGTTACAGTTCTGGCACAACCAGTTTGTAAAATGTGGAAAGTCGTTAAACTTTCCACTTTTCTCAAACCAGTCTCAAAGCAAGCCGTTGGGCAACATCACAAAACTATGGTGTTGTTTTTAGCATTTTTGGCTCGTTGCTATTCCACCGGCTATAAAACTCATTGTGGACTAAATGTCATAAACGCCCTGTAAAACCATGAACCACACCACGAACAGTAGGAAACACAAAAGACATATTCACTGGTTTATCTCCTGTGCTAAATACTTAATTCACCTGGTAACAGACAATAGAATTAGCAAACTTTCTACTCACCTTGTGCCCTCGAGTCCATGCATAAGATACTAGACTATTGACCAGAAGGTCCAGGATTCAAATTCCACCCCTGCCAAGATCCCACTGCAGAGTTGTTGAGCAAGGCCATTGCTTGAATTGTAAGCTTGCCTCAGTCGTAAGTTGCTAAATGTAATATTCTCAAAAAAGTACATAAACAACTGCTCTAGGTCCTCTGGTGCAGCTCTGCAATGAAGCCCACATGCACTGGTATGTACCATATTCAATTGAACCGTTATAGGTACTGTGGTGCAGCTCCAAAATGATTGCCACACACATCAGTGCATGAATAATTCAATTAAGCTGTTACAAGCCTCTTGATACAGTTCTACACTGATGCCTAAACACCTCCCTACATAAATAATTTAGATAAACTGTTGCATCCCCGCTAACGCAGCTCTGCAGTGACGCCCTCCCTCGCTGGTACATACAAAATTAACTTGAACTGTTGGAGTTTGAGTCCCACAAACTGAAATATGTAAATCTTTTACTTAATTTGTTATAGGCCCTGGGACACAGCCCCACACTCAGGCCTACTGGTGTGGAAGGAAGCTGGAGATGTGAGTGTTTGGTGCGGCTCCACCGGGCACAGACTCCACCCACCAGACAGGAATGTAGTACCCAGAGCTGTTCGATCGATCTATGCTGACCGATTTGTCGAGCTGCAGGATCCATCATAATGGGCTGATGGATTAGCATTTTTAAACTGAGCAGCTATTAGCATTCACACGTTACTAATCTCACAGCGTGAGAGTGTATCATCAGCCTGACTGATAGCTGCACTCGCACCATCCTTCATTAAATACGTTGAGTTATTTCCGTCACCAAGTCATACAAAATACAACAGAAACAAACCCAGAAGTTGTTTTTCAATTGCACAAAAAATAAAGGAAGTAGGAAAACAATACAGTGAGGAAAAAAAGTATTTAGCCAGCCACTGATTGTGCAAGTTCTCCTACTTAGAAAGATGAGAGAGGTCTGTAATTTTCATCATAGCTACAATTCAACTATGAGAGACAAAAAGAGAGAAAAAATCCAGGAAATCACATTGTAGGATTTTTAAAGAATTTAATTGTAAATTATGGTGGAAAATAAGTATTTGGTCATCCACAAACAAGCAAGAATTCTGGCTCTCACAGACCTGTAACTTCTTCTTTAAGGGAGCACTCACACTAGGCAATTCGAACCGCGCCCGGGCGCGTTTGGTGCCCGAGCTCGGTTCGTTTGGCTAGTGTGAGTGCTCCCAATTGCGCCGGGGGAATCGCACTCCGGCACGCTTTTGTCATCACAGATGTGCCCACACAGCACAGCGCACTTCATTGTTTGTACATATGTGATCGGGTAATAACACCACTTCTGTGCCTTTCTTTGGTTTCGTTTGTTGCCGCTGACACACAGGCCTAATACGTCTTATAATAAGTTCCATTGATATGCAGCAGCCTCACTGTGTTCCGACTTCTTATGCTGCACATCAGACTCTGCTTATACAGGGCTTTTTTATTTCTCTATGTGCGCGCTGACACCACAGCCCTAATAAGCCTTATAATAAGGTGCACTGATTATGCGACGCGCCGTATTTCGGCTTATCGTGCTGTACAGCGGACTGCCTGCTGGTATTTAATATGTATTTAATGTGTGGCTTTTTTGTTTCTATTTGTTGGCGCTGACCAACAGCCCTAATAAGCCTTGTAAAAAGGTGCATTGATTATGCAACGCGTTGTATTTCGGCTGTACAGAGGACTTTATGCTTGTACTTACTAGTGTGACTTTTTGTTTCTCTTTGCGCGCTGACACACGGCTCTAATAAGCCTTATAATAAGTGTACTGATGATGAACTATTTTTCGGCATCTGGTGCTTACGGAGGCAGCTGCACAGTGCGTACAAAATGAAAGCAAGGAAGGCATAAACGTATGTGATTACCCGATCATATGTACAAACCATGAAGTGTGCTGTGCGAGTCCTCCACTCCTTACCTGTATTAATGGCACCTGTTTAATCTCGTTACCTGCTATAAAAGACACCTGTCCACAGCCTCAAACAGTCAGACTCCAAACTCAACCATGGCCAAGACCAAAGAGCTGTCGAAGGACACCAGGAAGAAAATTGTAGACGTGCACCAGGCTGGGAAGAGTGAATCTACAATAGGCAAGCAGGTTGGTGTGAATAAATCAACTGTGGGAACAACTGTAAGACATTACAAGACCATTGATAATCTCCCTTGGTCGGGGGTGGGCTCCATGCAAGATCTCATCCCGTGGGGTCAAAATGATCATGAGAACGGTGAGCAAAACGGACAACGGAGGGACCTGATGAATGACCTGCAGAGAGCTGGGACCAAAGTAACAAAGGCTATCATCAGTAACACACTACGCCGAGAGGGACTCAGATCCTGCAGTGCCAGGCGTGCCCCCCTGCTTTAAGCCAGTACATGCCAGGCCCGTCTGAAGTTTGCCAGGAGAGCATATGGATGATCCAGAAGAGGATTGGGAGAATGCGAATATCATGTGGTCAGATGAAACCAAAATAGAACTTTTTGGTAAAATCTCAACTCGCCGTGTTTGGAGGAAGAAAGAATGCTGAGTTGCATCCCAAGAACACCATATACTACTGTGAAGCATGGGGGTGGAAACATCATGCTTTGGGGCTGTTTTTCTGCAAGGGGACAGGATGACTGATCCGTGTTAATGGAAGAATGAACAAGGCCATGTATCGTGAAATTTTAAGCCAAAACCTCCTTCCATCAGTGAGAGCATTGAAGATGGAACATGGCATTTCAAGGTCCTGGAGTGGCCTAGCCAGTCTCCAGACCTCAACCCCATAGAAAATGTGTGGAGGGAGTTGAAAGTCCGTGTTGCCCCAAAACATCACTGCTCTAGAGGAGATCTGCATGGAGGAATGGGCCCAAAATACCAGCTACAGTGTGTGCCAACCTGGTGAAGACTTACAGAAAAACGGTTTGACCTTTGTCATTGCCAACAAAGTTTATGCTACAAAGTATTGAGTTGAACTTTTGTTATTGACCAAATACTTATTTTCCACCATAATTTACAATTAAATTCTTTAAAAATCCTACATTGTGATTTCCTGGATTTTTTTTCTCATTTTGTCTCTCATAGATGAAGTGTACCTATGATGGAAATTACAGACCTCTATTATCTTTCTAAGTAGGAGAACTTGCACAATCTGTGGCTGACTAAATACTTTTTTGCCTCACTGTACATGTGCAAACAGTAAAGGACAAAAAAGGAAGAAGTAAATCAAATTACAGGACGGAAGGGATGAAGGGGAAAATAATAAAATGTAATAATAATAAACAAATAAAATAAAGAAATAAGGAATGAAAAATACAAATTAAAAAGCAGCACAGAAATAAAATTATAAGGAACTAAAAGAAAGGCATAGAAACAAAAAGTAAGAAAACAAAACAGAAAAAGAAAACAGAAACAAAAGAAGAACATCTGAGCAAGAAGCAATAAGAAAACAAAAAAAGACAAGAAACAAAGTAAAGAAAAGTATGTGAGAAGGATGGAAAGAAGAAAGAATTTAATTAACAGGAATAAAGACATAAAACAAGACAGTATATCTACAAAGCATAATAAATGAAAAAATGCATAGACAGAAATATGTAAGGCAGTAAGGAAAGGAAAACAAAGGAAGAAATCAGATAAAGGAGAAACAAAAACGAGAAAAGGAAGCAAGAACAAAAGATGTAAAACAAAAGGAAAAGAGATGAAAGAAAAAATGAAAAAGTAAGTAAGAAAGAAATAATGAAACAAGGAAAGAATAAAAGAAGAACAGAAAGGAGGTCAAAAACAGAAGTCAAGAAATAAGATAACAGGGAAAAAAGGAATGATTAAAGGATAGTAAGACAGGGAAAAAAAGAAAAAATAACAGAAAAAAATAAAACAGAAAAAATAACAGAAGAGAAAGGAAAATACTGAAAAAAGTGTGGACTAATGGGAAAAAAGGAAGAAGGAATCAATCGGGTAAGAAGTTAAGGAATGGAAAAGGAGGCATAGACAAAAAAAGAATCAAAAGAATCAAATCAAATAATTAATCAGACCAATGCTTAAGAGTCAAATATTTAAAATGACTCTTTAATGGCCAAGCGACTGCAAGGACACATTAACCTGCAGTGCATAATGACTTTTAAAAAATAAATAAAACATGAAACCCTTTAAAAGCTGGCTGAGCTGCACTGGTGAACGGGGGCCTGATGGTGGGATGGAGACGTTCAGGAAGAAAATAACCTGTCCAAACAGTCCTGGCGTGCTATTTACCGACGTAAGCCGGCCCTCATATGCATGGTAATGATTAGATTGGGCGCGTGTGAAATGGCAACTTTAAAATGCTTTAATGGACTCATTTTTATTCATGAAATTTGGCGGAGTAGCGAGGCCTGTCAGATTGGGAATCAGAGTGGTTATAAAATAGCTCGGGTAATGGAAACGGGTGGAGGTTTACACACTGGCTGCACGTGGTAGGAAATAAATAATCAATCAGGACCGGCAGAAAAGTCCTGTTCAAGAAGTCAGAAATCAGTAAGGTCCAGTTCACCTTAGTGTTGGGGCACCAAGAGCTCACACACCATCCAACAATTTTGCTGCAGCTTCCAGCGCTCTTGAAGGCTTCCTACCATATACAACCTCACTCATCTTGGGCGGCAAGGTCATGCTAAAGTTCTTGGATGGGTTCAAGAACAGGGACCAGGCTAGGCAGGATCTTCTACAACAGTCACTGATGGAGCTGTCTCTGGCATATAAGCAGGGCCTCTTGCTGAAGGTTTTGGAGAACAACACTGGTGTTGGATGATAAGGGGTGGGTCACAGTTCCTCCCAAAGATCTTGGATTGGATTTAAGTCTTGGACCAGGTCACTCCAGACTGCCCACAGCGTTCCAAGCTTTCTTGAAGAGGAATCACCTTGCTGAAAAGGAAAATACTCCAAAAGTACTCCACAGACACAGTTGCCCATGGCCGACGGCTTTTTGAATACGACAACTTTCCAAAATCTTCTTTAACCCAAAAAAACCTCCATCAAAGTGTGTCGATCAGACCAAGAAAAGTGGCTTCATTTTTGAGTTTTGAGCTAATTTTATAACATCAGTAGGACTCTCAAGACACTTCCGTGGCTAATTTTACCCCCCGTTGAATTAACGAGGGATTACACAATCAATCTCCCTTTAAACATTCAGTTCAAAGAGTCTGAAAATCCGTCGCTCCGCGCACACAGAAGAAGATTAGATCTCTTAATTACCGTTTTCATTCCAGCTCTTATTTACGAGGCGGGGATTTGCAGACGTCTTCCTGCGCGTGGCGGGAGATTCTCCTGGAACTGGTTCTGCAGCGGTATTATCGCTCACCCCAGGAAGCCTCTTTGACCCCACGTTCTTCACAAGGCTTCAATCCCTGAATGTAAAATGCAGAACACTCTGAAGGTCTTGGCCTGGTCCACCTTTCTTCTTCAGTTGCTGTACATGATAAGTTTATCGCTAGATTCCGTGCCGCTCTGGCAACTTGTAATTTTGGTAATCTCTCAGATGACTGCTCTTCTGAAGAAGTGCCACATGCAGAGGTGCCAAGCTCTCACCTTGAAAGGTAACCTTTGATGCGTATTTGTCATATGAATCCAAACTGGGATGTCCCTGATAACCTCTGGATCAGAGATGGTTGGATGCCCATCACTTACTTTGCCCATAGTCAGCCTTCTTTAAGTAAGATCCGGTTTAGGTCCTTTGATAATGCAGGCAGCATTATCGGGAAATAATTTCAGAGCCCTCTTTACATTTGCAGCATCTACCAGACACCCATATGGTTAGGGACCTTGCTCAAGGCCCAAAGAGTGGCAGCTTGGGACTGAACGTACCTTCCAAGGAGTAGCCTTGAGCCAAACCACGAAGGTACCACTGCCCAAGGTCATCCTAAATTGGCTGGGCTTCTAATCTGGGCCTCCCATGTGGTTTCAGGTTCTTGAAATAATGACCGTACCTTCAGTGGCAGTTCTGGACAATTTGAAGTGGGGCTCCAGGCTGGGTCCAATGGCTATGTTAGAGGGACCAATTACTTTCTACCTTAAACATTAAATGGATTAATTAATTAACTCACTAGTCATTTAGGGTGGTTGTAAAGGGGGCCAAGCTTCTTGTCAGAGTGGCAATAGCCCCAGCAGCACCCCCCTCACAGAACCAACACCGTGCACCTCTACCTTAACTTGCTGTCCTTCTAAAGCAGTATAGCCCATCATGAGGAGTTCAACCTTCTGCTAATCCCTGGGATCAGTCATTGATCAACAGACAGTAGGCATCAGAATGCACTGAGTGAAGGGAAAACATCGTAAGTATTACTTTACGACCGTATGAAATTCCGTATGCCATCAGCTGGATCCATGCCACCTGACAGATCTGCGGGACTGACTTAATTGAGGAAGCTTTGTTTTGGATTCCCGTGGGATTACCGGCGCTGGCGTTCTTCTCTGTTTGCATCATGACATTTGCTTGAAATATCACCAAATGTCAGAGGCCTGATGGAGGGAAACAGCAGGCATGTGGCAAGATGAGCTAAACTCGAGCTTCATACAAACAAATCGAACCCAGGCAGCGCTATAGCTCTGCATTTTTTCCACACAGAGTCAACTGGGGCCCAGACCTCTCAAAGGGTCGGAGATCCGATGGTTGCCCTGTACCAGCACTGTACCATCGTGAGTCATGAGCGACGTCTGGAAGCGCTAAAAAAAAGCTCCTCAATCTATTTAACAGTAAATATTTCTTTAGTATTTCTTTTTTGAGTTTGTAAACAGATCAGAGTGCAATAAATGAAAACAGTCCTTTTAATTAAGTCTGGACTTTTATATGATTATAAATTGATTTACAATAACAATTTATTAAAAATAAAATATAGCTCTAATCAAAACTATGTGATATGAAATATATTTTTGTAATGTAATATATTTTTAAACCAATATTGAATCTTTACATTGCTTTTTTAACTATAATAAATTCTGTTGGATAGCAAATTTTACGTTTTTTGCCAATTAAACAACTTACTACGTGTGCTATATCTAATTTTATGCCAAGTTATTTTTTGCCATTTACTATTTTGAATATTAGAAATTAAGTTTCAATGATCAACAAGTTTTTATGATTTTTTAAAATTTAGTAATTTAGTGGTAATTTGCTATTTTTTTTAATAATTTGAAATTTTTTATTTACATTTTTTGCAAACTATGTATCTGTCTAGGGACACCAACATCCTTTATTAAAATTATTGTTATATACATTATTTGTTATTTATTTATTCATTCATGTATTTTTATTCAATTTAATTGGTTCATCTTTTTTCTAAATCAAATTTCTTTTTTGTTATTATGACTTAAAGAACATTAAATGTTTTTTTTTATATTTTATGTAACATTTTATAGTGGAATGTGGAAATTAATCTGTCATGTCTGTAGTAATTATTATATGAAAGTTTTTTGTTTTTTTGTAAATAAACATCTTTTCTGAATCTGATCCGGTTTCTGAGCCGTACTGATGGTGGGACGAGGCTCGGACCGAACGACAATGTTTACAGACGGCGGTTTTCATTAAGGTTTTATAAATAAATCACAGCATTGAATCAGCGGCGGCTTCAGAGGATTTGGTGTTGGATCTGTTTTTAGCGAGTGGCATGAATTATTGAATTTAGAGAAGATTATTAAATTCCTGTTTATCAGCCTGTATTTCCCCTGTGCTGCACATACATATGCAACACAAAAAAGCTGCAAACTACACAGTCAGCACAACACACACACACACACACACACACACACACACACACACACACACACACACACACACACACACACACAGAGAGATAGGTCTCATAAATGTATTACAAAAACTGCTTTTAGGCTGCGATGTTAAGGTTTTGGACTAACATTGGGTCTGGAGCTCGGACGTGCTCAAAATGTGCCAATACTTCTCACTCCAATCAGACCAAAGTTCCTACACTGTACCCACTGCGCCACCTGCAGGAAGCCTATCCAAACCCAAATCATCTCTGCAAGACGTTATAGTTGTATCTTCACTAGATAGTCTCGATTCAGGGTGTTGATGAGGGCTGTCACCACCAAAATATGGTTCGCTGGAAGCACTATCAAACTGCAATTTCCCGGTCCAGCTTAGGTGCAGATGTGATATCAGGCCTGCAGAGCAGAGATTAGCAAACTCCTCTCCGTTCTACAAGTCCTTACCTTGTGCTGGAGTTAGATCAAGTTTGGGAAAATACAGGTTTCTCATTCATTGTCCAACAGGAGCCCTTTGAGGTCGGAAAAGTCCAAACCATGGGCCAAAAATACAACAACTTTAAGTACTGGAGCTCCAGAGCCCTGGATATCAAGTTGCCTCTGGGGTTTGTCTAGGTATGAAGGAGTCCATGAGATCTGGGATCGACTGGCAGTCCAGTGCGTAGGGTTTAGACCAACGTGCTGCTTAGGGTAACCAAGGGTAAGTGGTGGCTCAGCAGACTCTTAACCCTTGACTGCATTTATACTTTAGAGACTTTAGTGTAATTGTTGTTCAAGGGTCCATGGTGCCAGTTAGGATTCAGTTTACAGTTTACCATTAAGAAAACATTTCTGTGGAATATGGACTGTGGTAGCCTAGCATTTAAGGTACTGAATTATTGACCAGAAGGTCCAGGGTTCAAATCCCACCTCCACTGAGCTGCTACTGTTGAACTGCTTGGATTTTAACATTAATTGCTAAGTCTGTATCGGTTCTAAGTCACTCTAGATAAGGGCGTCTGCTAAATGTCAAAGTGTAGATGTAAATATTTCACACTTACACAACATAACCATGATATCACTAATAAAAAAAAAATCTAAAACCAGTATTCTGGTTTAGATATGACCCGCTTTCTGAGCAGGATCGGGAGTCATGGGCTGTGTAACTGCAGCACAAGCCCGAGAGTCGATTCCACCCTTCCATTAAGCTCGCTGACCTTCTCCGTCCTTCTCCCTCATCCTTCTAATTGCGCCATGACCACCGGCGACCTCTACACCGAGGCTTTTTACACAAGCCAGCTCAAGCGAGAGGTATGTCTTAGCGCCTGATATATTTTCACGCCCTTCTAGGGCGGCTCGCTGCAAAATGGGACGCCTTCTGAGGTTGACCCAGGATCGGCCGCTATGACCAAGGCCTCCCTCAGGCTGTGTTCGCAAGGCACTTCTGCTTTCGGTCAAACATCATGTATTCTCAACTTGAAGGCTTTCCAACCCAGCATATGTTTTTCACTTGGTTTAGCAGATGCCCTTATCCAGAGGCTTTCGATTTAGGAGCCCAAGGTCCCAAAATTGGCAGAGCTGGGAAGTCTAGAGCCTTCACCATTGCTACCAAGACCATTTTTTCAGTTACACATAAAACAAGAGAGGAACAAGATTGCAAGATACCATTGGGGTTCCTCCCACAGACTCGTTTGTTCTTTTAACTCGTGGGATCTGGCAACCCCAGAACTAACCACAGCACCCGCTAAACGACTACCAAACACTTTGTGGAGAACATAAAGAATTTATTTAATAATATTGAATTATTAAAGTTTGAAGTTTACGTCTCATCTTCCGAGATTATTGGTTGGTTGCAAAGTAAATCTGGTAAACCTGGAGCCTTAACATGATCTGATTACTCAAGTGCATGTAAACACTTTGATCAGATTACTGACAAAATCAGATTTTCTGATGTCATAAGATTATAAAGTGCATGTAAACACACTCAGTGACATGGCACCATGCAAGCAATACAAATGTTATGTTATGCAATATGAGTTTAACACTTCGTTACGATAAACAAATGGGAGGCTCTTGAGTCTTTTCAAGTCCTAAAGCCCAGGTTGGATTCCAAGTCCAAGTCACCGATGATAAAGTCAAAGTCGACTTTTGTTGAGTCGAGTCATAAGTCATCAAATTCAGGACTTGAGTCCATTCTTCTGATTGCTTTGGTCAACCAGCTGTACCAGAATGTTTATGGTGGTCAACAGAATCATACTGGTAATGGACCATTGGTTATAAGTAGGGTCTATCTGGATTAGGCATCTGGTGGAGGCAGTTACCTTTCGTGACATTTTTCTCAGAAACGTTGATCAATTGCCAAGAAGAGACTCCATAACCCAGTCATTAGAACCATGGACCCACTTCCACTTCATCCTTGATTTCCATCGCTTTATCATCGATCTTCTCAAACAGAAACCTCTCCACATCAACATGACTGCGCTGATGTCCTTGAACCATCCTTCGTTGCCCTTCGGGGGATGCAGAGCAGATTTATGCGATGGCCGTATCGGCACGACCCTATAGCGCAGAGGCAATGATCCTGCATTAATTTGATGTTCGACGGCCGAGACCTGGACATCCCCCTGAGGAAGCGGGATGGAGGCATGAATTTTAAGAGGTGTTTATTTCCTGTGTTAATATGTCAGGCGTATAACAGCAAAAACGGATTTACACCCACCCTCGAGTCTCTACGTTGTAAACAAGCCGGAGCTCTGGTGGGGCATATGGGCAAAAATGCCCGGTACACCATCGGTCCTGCTGTTCTGCTGACACCAAACAACTGGAGCAGTGAGCAATGGGAAAATCTAACCACTGTCACCAAGCAGCTAATCATCAGGAACTAGCCAAACTGCTACTGGCAGTCCCCTCCTCCTCCACCAACCTTTACAGTTGTCACTGACTGTTAAGAATGGCAGAGGAGCTCCATTCCTGCCCATTCCCCCCCAATACCCACTGCTCAAGTGGATGGATGCAGATGAGGAAGTCTTCAAACTCCCTCCACTTTCTCCACCACGGTATGGTTATAAGAGTGAGAACCTTTACTATAAAACCTGATTGCCCATTGTCCTGCTGACGGAGTTCACCCAGCAGTCACGGCGACCCCCGGCTGTTCTCCAGAGAGTCTCTCAGAAGATCTGTGTCAGTCCAAGGTCTGAGCACGAGCCAGAGAGAGAGCATGCGACACACCACTCTGCATGAGAATTAGCCCAGATGACTCATAGACGAGTCTTTGTTCTCCTCCTCTGCTCTCTCCCCATCAGAAAGGTCGAGTGGCCTGTTGCCAAGGTAACACCAAAGTCAAAATTCCTGTTCGGCCAATGGGAGCTGTCAAGAAACCAAAACTCTTCGGCACAGATTACATCTCGACTGTCCATAGAATGCTTGGATATCCGAGAACTATGACAGCTTCGTGGTCCCAAACTGGGGCTTCACCAATGGCTAGGCCGTTGGGTATCCAGCCAATTGTTGAAGTTCCTCAGGTGAAGAAGTGGGGGGAGTCAGCAGAAATGCTGGTGAGGAACTAACAGCGGACCCACCTCTAATTTGGTCTCAGCTCTTCAGGAGATAATCTCACTCATCCATTTCTTGGGGAAGGACACATGAGGCCATCATCTTGTCCTCAAGACTGGTCCATATCACTAAAGAACGTTTCTTCTGCTGTAGGCTTGTACGTTGTTCAACTGGTACCCAGACCAGCCTCAACCGTCTTCAAGACAAACTCCAAGGCCCTATGGACTACGGTTGAAGCGTCCCTTCTAGTTAGAGCCTGTCCATGTTTCTTTTGGGTTCTTCCACCTGGAGGAGGTCCGGCTCATCTCAGGTAGGGATGGATGAAGGATATTTTGGAGAATATCCCAGACGGATGAAAGCATCCTGACTGATTTATGATCCAAATGTTGTTCCACTCCTTGTGAATGTAACCAGATTTATCGTACGCTCGTCTGTGGCGGCTAATAAAAACGACCTCCAGGATTTAAAAGGCCATGGAAAGGACAAAGAGTGCCGTCACCATGACAATGATGAAGATGAAGCTCACCAAGAACGTGATGAAAAACCATGGAAACAAAAGGAATGATTTATAATATTAATGCTAATGATAAAATTCAATAATTAATCATGTTGTTAAATGTAAATGAAAAAAAATACACCAAAACTAAAATGGCATGAAGTAGACAGGTCAACAAAATATAATAAATATACGATAAATAATCATTAAAACACACAGCTAATAAAAGTAACAAAAGAACATGAACAACAAACTATAACTGAACTTTGCTTTGAATTAAAACTCAATAATAAAAAATAGTATAAATTAAAATATAAATTAAAACATTAAAAATACTTAAGTAAACTTAAGTAAATAAATACATAAATTAATTATTCAAAACACAAAAATATATAAAAAATTATAAAAAAAAAAGAAGTGGGCAGAAAATGAAATAAGAAAAGGAGGGAGAATGAATAGTCGTATGATCTTAAAAAAATCAGATAAGAAATACAAAGAGAAATAGAATTACAAGAAAAGTAAAAATATATAAAAAGAAACAACCGAAACAAAAAACAAAGATGCAAGAAGCTCAGATAGTTACAAGAAGAAAAAAATAAAACTAAAAGATGAAAGACTGAATGGGTTACAGAAAGATTGAAGTTACGAAAAATGACAAAAGAAAGAACTATCTGTGTAAAAGAAAGAAAACAATAATAAAAAGGGACAACACAAGGTTACAAAACTCAGGGAAGAAAGGAGGTCAAAAAGAGAAGCTGAGTTTGAATTAGTATGCTGAACAAATATGAAAACACTTTTGCTTCAGGCGATTTAAATAAATAAAACACCGGATGACAGACGACAGCAGAACAGAGCTGCTCCGCTAATTTACCTTTGAATGATGGAGTGTTTCTGAAATCGATATGTAAACTTCACATAATGAACCATTTCATCAACTTTGTGTCATTAAAAAAAAGATCTCTAAAAAGCTCCTCTCAACATAACTAGGGCTCAACGCTCAGAAATCCAGACCAGTCAAAACAAGAGATCTAATTCTTTCACTGTTTTTGACAATCTTGACTGTGAATAAAAAAAAGAACGAAAGAAAGAAAATTAAGTCAAAGAGGAAGAAACAACAGAATAAACAAAATTAAAGAAAGAAAAAGAGAAAGAGCCAAGAGAAGACTAAGAGAAAAGAGAAAAGGTAAAAGAAAAAAGGAGAAAATACAGAAATCCACACTGCAGTCTTCACCAGGAAAACCAGAAAAGAAAAAAGAAAGAACAAAAATAACTCTAGCACAAAGAAAAATAAAGTATAGGAACAAAAAGAAAGAATAACATTTAGAATGAGATAACAAACAAACAGCTAAAAGATATAGTGAGAAAAAAATAAGACTGAAAGGAGCCAATAAAAGCAGAGGAGAGCAAGGATCTGCTGGAAGATGATTAAAAAAAGAAAAAGAGAATGATTTGTGTCAAAGCCAAGAAAAGGAGACAAGACAGCAGGAGAAAATACCAAAAAACATAAAAGAATGTAAAAAAGACAAGAATGTGGTTTTCCGTTGAAGTCTATCTTTGAGTCTGACCAGAGGGCAGAGAGAACAGAAAGAAAAAAAAAGCTGAAGCTACAGGAAATGCAGTCAGCAATGTTCCTGCCAAGCGGGGGAAGAACAGGAAGACCAAGACAAACAGCAGGACAGGTTTTTGAGTGGGAGTTAAAAAAAAAAAAAGGCAGCAAATGCAAGTCATGGCAGAAATTCTCCTGTAGGTTCCTGGCTCTCAATTGTGGGTCTTGTTTTTGGATATTTTCGCTTCCTCACTCACCTGAAACCCGAATGTATAGGGGAAGAGGCTGCCGGGGGACAGCTGAAGCCACTTTACCTTTTCCCCGAATCCATGGCAGCCACACCTCTTTGGTGTTTCCACGGGCTTCTTTGGTGACACCTGATGATAGCACTCTTTTCCCACTGCCTTAGTGTGGTGAGATCTTGGTCCCAAACCTTCTACTATCAAACAGCACGACTGGGCCACCACTACCCATAACGGAGACATGGTGCCATTACGGGACATCAAAAAGCCATCAGAATGCATCAGTGTGGCTCCTCACCATGCTACTTTAGTTCAAAGACATCAACAACATCAAATCCGTCTGAAAGAGCAGCGAAATGATACGGTAATACAAAGACAGCTCTGTGGAAGATAACAGAAAGAGATGGAACAGGGAGGCGTTTTTAAGAGGGGTACGATTTAGTAATTAGGTTTCACTGCCTCAAAGAGGACAGGTCCCCGAACCACCCACAGCCTCAAAGCTTAAAGCTCCCAGTCACGTTCCGTATGAAACACGACCTCGGCTCGTATGCATGACTCAGCTAACGCCTATAGCAAGTTCAATCAGTCTCTGCAAAGTCCTGTGCATTTGAAGCCGCGGGGCTTCCACCCTGCTAATTTTGCTTGGTCGAGTAAAATTTAAATCTGAAGATCTGAGTAAAACGAAGACAGGACTTGTGAATAAAAAAGAAAATGCATAAAATATTAGCCGGCGAGCATCTCTATGGCCTTTGAGAACTCGTCTCGGGAGTTTAAAGAAGAAATTCGAGGAGAATGGACATGTAGAAAAGGAAATGTGAAATGGCTTTCTTTCTTGAGAGGAGGCGGACTTTTCAAAGACGCCTTAAGGTCTTTTGAGCATGCGAACCTTCTCTCTGAAAAGAGTCCCAAAAGCTTTAGAGGAGCTTGATCTGGTAGATGACGTGGTAAATAAACCCTAGAAAACTTTCACATGAAAGAATCAAATACAACCCAATGAACCCTAAAGACCATCATGGACTGAAGGACCAATAAAAGGCTGTTTGACTCCAAGCAGGTTCAATGATAAGGCCATCCTGAGACAAACCCAAGCTCAGATCACCTTACCATAACCAATCACCAGCTCCTCATTCTCCATACAGTTCAGAAAGAGCACACATCACAAACACTCAGACACCAATAAGATCACTAATCACAGGATAAGAAAAAAAAAAGAAGTCCTCAGATAAGGATGTGTTTCTTTCTTGTCTGTTAGATTAAGTGTAGGCATTTGGACACTATAGCTCATGATGTTTTACAAACAAGACTAGAAACTACGGTAAGGTATTAAGGGATCAAGCCACTTTCTGGTTTAAATCCTTACTTAATGACGTACAGTTGTTCATATAAATAATCTAGGATCTAGCTCTCAAAAGTGAAGTATGGCGTGCCTCAGGGGTCAGTGCTTGGCCGGCTTTTATTCTCTCTGTACATGCTGCCACTAGGCTCAGTTATTCGTAAACATGGCATTAGTTTCCACTGCTATGCAGATGATACACAGCTGTACATATCAGCCAAACCTAATGACAGCCTTACAATCAACAAAATTGAGGACTGTGAAAGGAAATAAAAGATTGGATGTTATTTAATTTTCTCTTACTTAACTCAGATAAAACTGAGGTTCTATTAGTGGGACCCAAGGCTGTGAGAGACAGGTTGGCTACATCTATCCTAAATCTAGATGGCTGCCCAGTATTGCCCAGTCCATCTGTAAAAAACTTAGGTGTCACATTTGATTCAGATCTGTCCTTTGATGCACACATTAGCAGCATCCCTCGAATTGCTTTCTTTCAATTACGTAATATCGCTAAACTTAGAAATATCCTCTCTTTTAATGATGCAGAAAAACTTGTATTTATAACCTCAAGGTTGGATTACTGTAACGCCTTACTTACTGGATGCTCTAGTAAATCTATAAATAAACTTCAGTTAGTTCAGAACGCAGCTGCCCGAGTGCTAACTCTAACTAGAAAATTTGATCATATCACTCCTGTTCTATCATCACTGCACTGGTTACCAGTCAAATTCCGCATTGATTACAAAATACTTCTTATAACTTATAAAGCTCTACATGGCCTGGCACCACATTATCTGAGTGAACTCTTAGAGTATTACAATCCAACTCGTCTACTTCAGTCGCAGGATGCAGAACTTCTTTTAGTTCCTAAAATTAAAAAAGTCACAGCCGGGAGAAAAGCTCTCTCATACATGGCCCCCCAACTATGGAATAAACTTCCCACTTTCGTTCGAGACTCAGACACTCTCCAAAGTTTTAAGTCTAGGCTAAAGACATACTTATTTACACAGGTTTTTGACTAGATTTAGACCGGGATGCATGGCTTGGGTCACTGGGGCCGGAGTCTGCAGTCATGTCTGGCCTGCCTGCAGTCATGTCTGGCCTGCCTGCCTTGTCCGTTAGCCGGGAGTGTCGAGTGGGCGGTCTGGCTGAACTGGGCTTCGGTCCTCGTGATCTTGACTCGTGCATCCTTGCCTTAGACTAAGGGCAGAGCTGGGGGTTCATAGTCAAAGAGTCTTACGGTGATCAGAGACGTTGGGGTGCAGTCTTCTGCCTCCCGTGGGGTTGCCAGTGTCTCATGTGATCCCTCTTGGCTGTGTTTCCTACCAGTTCTCCTCTTTCTAGCTATGCTGCTATAGCTAATGCTGCCGGGTCTCATGCTACAATTGGCATCAGTGATTGACATGGCATCAGCGATTGTTAATAGACACTGTGCTCTTAATCAATAACTAATTACATTTTCTGTTTTCTGCAGTTCCAGTCCCACACATGATGTTCATCTGCTGGAGCTCCACTCAAACTGCTTCCGTCATCAGCTCCAGCCCCATCATACCCGGGCCACTTAATGTCGATGCACACTTCACATTTTATTCGAACTTTGACTCCATGACTTTAGTTTCGCTCTTAGATTTATCATCTACGCAGCCCAAGGAGGTTGGGTCCCTTTTTGAGTCTTGGTCCTCCCAAGGTTTCTTCCTAGATTAGGGAGTTTTTCCTTGCCACTGTCGCCCTAGGCTTGCTCAATTTGGGATTGGAACGTAGTTATTAGGAGATAATTCTAAACTTGGTAACATGTTGGCTTTGAGACATGCCTCCATTGTAAAAGTGTAATAAATAAATCTGACTTGAATTGACTTGACTTGACTGAAGGACCAATAAAAGGCTGTTTGACTCCAAGCAGGTTCAATGATAAGGCCATCCTGAGACAAACCCAAGCTCAGATCACCTTACCATAACCAATCACCAGCTCCTCATTCTCCATACAGTTCAGAAAGAGCACACATCACAAACACTCAGACACCAATAAGATCACTAATCACAGGATAAGAAAAAAAAAAGAAAAATAAGAAAGAGAAAGGAAAAAAGAATTTATGTCCAAGAGGAAGAAAAAATACAACAAAGAAAGAAATGTAGGAAGAAAGAAATAAAATGTAAAGAATTTAGCTCTAACAGAAAAAAATAAAGAAAGAATATTAGATCAAAGAGAAAGAAAAATATAATAAAAAATAAATAAATGTAGAAAGAACAAAATGTAAAGAAATTGGCTAAAAAAAAGAAAGAAATAATATTAGATCAAAAGGAAGAAAAATACAATAAAAGAATATATGTAGTAAAGAATAAAAAAGTCATAAAAACAGTAGAAACATTAGTTGAAACAGACATAAATAAATAAATAAATAAATAAATAAAGAATGAATATTAAGTCAAAGAGGAAGAATAATACAATAAAGAAAGAAATATAAGAAGAAAGAAATAAAATATGTATAAAGAAATTAGCTCTAAGAGAAAGAAAGAAAGAAAGAAAGAATATTAGGTCAAAGGGGAAGAAAAAATACAATATATAAAGAAGTATAGGTAAAAAGAAATAAAATATGTAAAAAAAATTAGCTCTAACAGAAAGAAAGAAAATTAGATCAAAGACGAAAAAAATACAATACAGGAAGAAAATCAGGTAGAAATCAATAAGAACTATAAAGAAATTAGCTCTAACAAAGAAAAAAAGAAAGAAAGAACGAAAGAAAGAATATTAAGAATCTTAGATCAAAGAGGAAGAAAAAATGCAATAAAGAAAGAAATATAGGAAGAGAAGAGAAGAAGAGAACAGAGAAGGATATAGGTGAGCAAGTAATTAAAGAAGCAAACAAAGGAAAACAAAAAAACGGAACTGAAATAAAGAAAGTAAATAAATAAATCAAGAAAACCAAGAGAAAAGAGAAAAGCCAAATGTGGCTCTTCTGCCTTCACACAGTTTAGGGCTGGACCAGTCACCGTGCCCCTTCCACAACACCCTCCAGAGGAAGGACCAATTAAGGGCGGTCATTCTTGACACACAGGACTGCAGAAACTTCAAAAAAGCAAGAACCATCAAGTTTTATTTGACCCCAAAGATGGCGATGAAAGTCCAAAATCCTTTTGCCATCCCAGAGCCTGCTGAGGTCCTAGAAGCACTTCTGGATCGTTTTTAAAGGACTTTGTGTGTCATGTCTGTTACTTAGTGTTGAAGGATGTAGCTCTACGTGGTGAATCACAGTGGGGGTGTGACTAATGTTCTCATAATTCCAAACGGAGCAGAAGTAGTGCAGAAGCAGGAGGGTCACATCACCACCAATAAGCACCACTTCAAACTCCATCTTCTCCACACTCCTTCTGATGGATGGACGTAAGTAGCTCTTCAAATGATGGCCTGGAGGACGAGCACAGGCTATTATTGCTGTTGTGGCTTTGTAGTGGCGAGATACGGGACACTCCCATGGAGGTCTTAATAAACCACATAATGAAAAACCCACACGGTCGGTCCGCCTCGTACCCCAGAGCCCCCAGAGCCCCCAGAGCCCTCAGAGCCCCCAGAGCCCCGAGACAGAAGAGCAAACTCAACATCTCATTACAGCGACATCCTGTTGGCTCATTTTAAGCCAGGCGCTGCTGCTGCTGCTGCTGCTGGAACCCTGCACACCCAATCGGTATTGGACGACTCGCTCAGGGTCACGGGGCTCAAGGTCACCAGTCCAGCTAACAGCTCTCCATTTGTTCTGCTGTTAGCATTAATAACACTACAGGCAGAGTGAGGCGGCAGCAAAATAAAGAGAGATGAACGAGAGATGATCAGCCAATAAATAAAACCACCGAGAATAAAAAAATCTGAATCTTATGGACTGAGGAAAAATGCAATTCTAGGATAAATACCATTTTCCTTTCTTATTTATTTCCTTTCTTTTGTTTTTGGTTTGTTTTTTACTGTTTCATTTCTTTTTTTCTTTTTTTCTCACCTCTCCATGTATTTGAGTCATATGGCTTTTCTCTTTTTCATTCTTTTTAATTCCCTTCTTGACTTTCTAATTTCCCGATTCCTATTCCGTTTTTTGTGTTTGTCTTTCTTTTTTCCTTACAAATGTCCTTTAGTTTTCTTACTGTTTTTATTTATTCATCATCTGTCTTCAATTCATGTTTTGTCTCTATTGACTTGTTGCTTTCTTTCTTTTTAATTAATTTCTTAACTTTCTAAGTTTCCTGATAACTATTCTGTTTTTGTGTTTCTTTCTTTCTTCTAATTCCCTTCTTAACTTTTAAATTTTCCTGATTCCTATTTTCATTTTGTGTCTTTCTTTCTCTGTTTTAAAATATTCCTTCCTTTAGTTTTTTTTAGCTTATTCATTTCTCATATAATTCTATTTTATTTCTCTACTGATTCTCTATTGGTTTCTTTCTTTCTTTTTCTTTTTTTATTTCCTTTCTTAAGGTTCTGGTTTTCGTAATTCCTATTCTGTCTTTCTTTATTCATATATAACTTCTTTTCCATCTGTTTCTACCTTCTTTATTTGTTTCTTGATTCATTTTCAAGGCTCTGGACTCACCGTGACTTTGCTGGAAGTTTCGCTGAAACAAACAAATCGATTTAAGTTCCACTTTAGCTTAACGAGCTCCCTCGGTAGATGAGGGGGAGGAGCCTATAACGATTAGCTCTAAATAGCGACAGAAAGTGTGACGTCAGAAGGCTAATCACCGAGACAGGAAACAAACGAGTCTGCTCATTAAGGGTCATGAGATCCAGCTACTTATCTCAGTAATTAATGAATCAGAGGGAAAAGTCGTTACTGACACGGAAGCTTAATTACCTCAGAGCGCCGAAAGATTTACAACCGAAAACAGAGACGGAATCAAAATGGCCTGCTACTCCTAAATCATAATTATTAAAGAGTTACTCAGTGGTCTTCATCCATTCCACCAGCCATGTTCTTCCTCAGATTCTTCTTCTTTCTTTCTTTCCTTTATCCTTTACATCCTTCAGTTATTTTTTTCTTCCTTCCCAAATGATCTATATCTATATTTCTTTCTTTTCATTAATTTGATTCATCCTTCAGTTCTTAATTTTTATTAATATTTTTATTTTAGCATTTGTTTTCTTCATTTTTGTTTTTCCTTCCTATATTTAAGTATCTTTCTGTTTTTAATTTTCTTAAATTCATTTTCATTCCATGGTTCATCTTATCTCGTTTTGTTTTCATCCATTCCACTATCCAGACTCTTCCTCATATTCTTCTTTTTTCTTTCGTTATGTCTAATTGCTTCCTTTTATTTCTGTTTAGTACTTTCATCTTTCCATCCATCCCTCGGCTCTTGTTTTTCTCCACATTTTGTTTCTGTCTTTCCTTCCCTTTTGACCTTTTCTTTTTGCTCTAAGACATAATTATCTATAGTCGTTTCTTTCTTTTTTTATAATGCCTCCACATCTTCTTTCTGTCCTCTCAGTCTCCTTTTATCCCCTTTCCCTTCTTTATTCCCTTTCCCAGTTATTTTTCTATTTTTTGTTTCTCTTCTTTTCTCCTACCTTAAATTTTCCTTACACATTTGTTATGTAAACTAGTCTTCTTTAATTTCATGGACAACCATGACCTACGTAATCGTCGGCAGTTGCATGTTCCTGATTCGACACTCTCACAGCTTGATGATTCCAATCTCTACAAAGCCGCCAGTCTTCTCTGGTGCCCATCATCCTTGTGCACGTTGCCATGTTATTTTCAGAATTAATATTGTGAAAGTGCCTTCATAAGCGGCCTCCAGGAGCCGAGACGTGTTTATTTGCTGTGTTTCAGCGCCGCAGTTGATCTCGGGCCAAGGTCGCTCGTTTCAGCCGCGGTCCTGCTGTTTCAGGCTTGTTGTGGCCTTGTATTGGTTTTGCTGAATCCTATCAGCCTGGTCATTACCCACAAGGCTTTCTAATTTCACTCGATTTGAGCCAGCGAGCAATGGGAAATTGCAGGGTCACGGCAGAGAGCCGAAGCAAAGGTGGATGAACGGTTGCTTCACAGCTCACATTTTTAAACGAGACCCTTCTGCATTCGTGATAGTTTCTTTCTCGACGGTGTAAAACAAGAAATGGTATCTGTCCCAGCGGTCCATCTACTGTCTGTCCACCTACTGCCACCGTCCAATGCAAGATCCCTGAAGTTACCAGTCGAGAAGAAACCACTCCAATAAAAAGGCTCTGCTTCAATATGCTATATAAGGGAAAACCTGTCACCCCCCAAACACGCCCCCCCCACACCCCCCCACACCCCCCCAAAAAAACAGAGCCAGTCCAGATGAATTAGCCAAAATGAGAAGAACGACAGAGCAAAGAAAGAACAACGAACGACTCCCATTCTTCTCCGGAACAAAAGGATATTATCTCTCAAAGCCTACGCGAGCACGCCGTCCCATTAAGTATGATTTGGGTCAGACCTAGAAGAAATTTATAGCATTCTTATGGACGTATTATGAGCCTCGCCTTCAAAAGACTCATTGTGCATCTGCCACGCTCTTGTCTATCACCCGGCGGTGCAGAAAAGATGTTCAGCCATTTGACTGGCAGTCCATTATAACTCGCATCGGCTATTTACTCAATAACAACTGGCTACTCGGTAGCCTTTCACCAGCGTCACGCTGGAACGAAGCAGCCAGCATACGGAGCTCATCTAATTAATGCCCAAATCAGCCGTTCATCAGCTCATGCAAACTAGCAAGTAATAATACACAATTAATGAGCTAGCAGCTCGGCATGAGACATGACAAGTTTCTCCAAGTGCGACTCGCTATGAGGGCTTTTATATGTTTAATCTTCTGTCCGTCTATCCACACAGGGACACAGGAAATTCAAAAACATCACCAATAGTATTTGGACCCAAACCCACGTGGCCAAAAGTATTAAGTGTTGGAACGCAAACCAACACATGGCAAAAGTATTGAGACACAAACCCACGAGGCAATAAATATAGGGACTCAACCCAAATGAGGCCAAAAGCATTAGGACACAAACCCACATGTGGCCAGAAGTATTAGAACGCAAACCAACACATGGCAAAAGTAATAAGACACAAACCTCCATGTGGCAAAAAAGTAATGGGACACAAACCCATGTGGACAAAAGTATTGGGACCCAAAATCACATGGCCAAAGGTATTGGGATACAAACCCATGAGGCAAAAAATACTAGGACCCAAACCCTTATGAAGCAAAAAGTATTGGGACATAAACCGACATGTGGTCAAAAGTACTGGGACACAAATCCACGTGGTCAAAAATATTGGCCCATATTGCCACATTTCAAGCACTGTAGTTCCTTCAGGAAATGCAGATCTAGTTACTAAATGCTATTTACCTCTTTCAGCATTGTACACTGTGCTCTTTTTGCATCACTCCAACTCTTAGGATGATTTGGTAAGGTTCACGTGACCATATCTTTTTATTCTGGAGCAGTTTTACCAGGATGCGGTGAAACGGTGGAGCTCCCAGCAGACGTTGCTCCATCAACATGTGTTGAAAAGCTAAGTTAAATATACTTCCTTTTCATGATCTGTAGGACAGATCAAATCAAAGTCCCATTGTCCCACAGCAGCTCTGCCCTCTGGATTGCAACAGCATTGCCTCATGCTTTTTATGTGAAGTCCGGATCCCTGAAGGAACACGCCAGCTTTCATTTTTCCAACCCAGTACCATCTGAGGACGGACATGACCATTAGTTGCTAAATCAGGTGCGCTGGAGGAGAAATGATGTGTGGAAGTCCAGCCATCCAGGACAGAAACTGGAAAGCCAAGTCCTCTCTGGGGAGATGGACCTTTAGACTTGGATTTGAGGCTTAGGATAGTCATGAGTGGAGCCCAGCAAGAGCAAGCTTATTATAAAAGTCTTTTTTGCCATAAATTGGGGGAATGTATGACTTTCATTAGCTTTTGTATATAGAAGGTGTTTAAATACCGACTCCACTAATCCTACATGCCACATTCTGTTGATTGCTTTGCAACTAATTAATGCTAATTAGCTACAGTGCTAACTCCATCCTTTACCCTCACATGTGATGTTAGGAGACATAACAGCACATAGCAGAGACATGCTATCGGTTAGCATCTAAATGTATAAGGATTAGCATAATGCTAAGCTGTCACACTCAGTACCAGGAAGGAAGACAGAGTTTGAGTAAGTGCAATCGCTTAATTACGAACTGACATGGTGAAGGCTAGTCTAACAGGCTATGCTAATACAAACATACAGAATGCTAAGCTAACAATCACAGGGACAAACAGGGATGCTAACACAATACAAATACTGACAACAGGAGGCAGGAACAGGAACCAACTGACCAGGAAGAGAAAAGGAGACTTGACAGGGAAGTGAACAGGATGAAGTGTGTATATAGGAGAAACACAGCAGGCTGTAATTAAGAAGCCTGCTGTGGAAAGAGAAAAGGGTCAGAGAAGAGCCATGTAGGATGATGTTGCTAACGGGCTGTTCCCAGCACACATCAACCTGTCATAAGCAAATATGCTTGAATATAAACAAAGGTTTAATGTTCGACTGATGCAAATGAAACAAACATGGAGACAAAATGTGAAACTTCCTGCTCAAAGACAAAATTGTGTTTTATGTTTATTTGCTTTGGGCACCCTTTCATACGCCTGCTTTCCAGATGCGACTAATTCTGCATACTGCACAATACATACAGTTCCAAAGACTGACAGCGGTTGCTTGACAGATTTCAAATCAGTGAGGCAGCAGTGGTATTTGAACCCATGACCTTTGCGTCACTTGGACAGAACCTGGACAAGAGCCTGCTACCTCTTCACGTTCCTTAAATCATTTCTTGCATCGGTCTGTACATTGTTGTCAGCAGGGAACAAAACGGATCATGTTTCAACAGCCTGAAAGCAGCCATTATCTGACAGCTTTGCACCGTGTTTCCGCGAACCAGCTTCCATTTTATGTTGTTATTTGTCAAGATTTCATGGGAAATTGATCTGATGCGTTTAATGGAATGCGCCCGTTCCTGCCACGTCCTGTGTTTTGGGCTCTGAAAACTGGCAACAATATCCTTCAGGGTGAGATTTTTGAAATAACATGATGTACGGCGAGCAATCAGTGTAGGTCTCGTTCTTTGTGTCCTGACAAGAAAATTTCTTGGTGAGGATGTGGATTTTTTTTTTCCCCCTTGGCTTTTCTTCCTCCTGTCTTCATGCGGTTTCCTGACTCGAACACAGAAATGTAGGCTTTTCTATTTTGAGAGGCCATAATTATCTTTTTTTTTCTCCCCTTCCCTCTACCCTTCATGCAATTCTGAGCTCTGCTCGACCGTTCTGTCTTCAACGACTGGCGTGACATTGGCAGGAGGCTGGCAGGGGGTGGGCGAAACGTGAGGCGTTCTTTGCCCTCGGGTTAAATGGACAAGGTGGGGGAATCATTCGGGAAAGCCTGCAAAAAAGGAGCTTTCAGAGGAGGAAAAAGTGGGTGATTTTTGCTCGGGCTGTTAGAATTCCAGTGAAGTGGAAAGCCAAGTAAAAAGCGTTTGTCAAAAGCTCGTAGGAACCAATCGGTCACGCCGGTGGACTCGCCATCATTCAGAGCTATTTTCTCCATCTCGGTCTTGTTCATGTTCTGCCCAGGAGCCACTGGTTTGACGGCTGTGGTGTCATCATTTGAAAATTGATCAAATCCTGCCTCTATGTCTCTCCTCAGTCATGCCTTGGCAAGACTCTATGATTATTTCAGCTTCATACTAAACAAAGCCAATGCTAAGGGCAGCTGTTTGACTCTGGAAGAGCTTTAGACTCTCTTGGAAAGACCTTAGTGGTTTGTCTTCTAGTTCTTTGAGAGACAAAAGACGTGGAGACCCTTCACAGGCTACAACTTCCAGAGAAGTCGCTTGAGGTCACTCTGGTTTCCATCATTTGAGCAATACATATGAAGGTTTCCAACTGGGACTGTGAAATGCAGGTCATCTGGCCACATCTCTGGCGGTGATGATGTCAACAACCAGCAAAGGACGTTTTCCAATAAACCGTAGAACAAAGCAGAATCTAGACAGCTTGCAAAAAAAAGCTTTGCAGCGTACAACAAAGCTTCGGAAGCAGAGCAGGGATAAAAACCCAGCTGTGTGAGAGGCATCTCTGATGATGCAATTCACAGCAACCACTCGACAGGATTACCCATAAGAATCATGTGGACACATGATGATCCAGCCATTCACAGCCTTCATTAATTCGTTGATCCTGAAGGTAATTTGTGAGCGGGTGGGAACTGCGGAGGCAAATGTAGGCAGACGCCTCCTTGTTTTCTCATCCGGAGAAATCCTAACTCCACAGTTGCCACCCAACAGGCATGGCTTCTAGTTGGTTCTCCAAATGTTCTTGTTGCTGATTATACATTCCTAATTCATGATTCTTCGTAGAGCCTTCAGTCCAGAACCTTGTCCACAAAGGGAAGGTCTTCATTCTCACTAAGGACCAAAGTTATTACCTCTTGGAGATTTATCACCCTGGCGAAACTAATCCTGGATCTTCGCAACTACCAAGACTTGTAAAAAAACAAAACAACAACAAAAAAAACAGCTCCAACCCTGTTCTTTGTGATAACCACCAAAATATATATTTATTTCCACTTTCGGGGATTTATCACCACCAAACTAGCGCCAGCCTGGCCACAGCCTCCTGCAGAACCTCACTCCACCCGTGTTGTTGGTACTTTGTAACCACCGAGAGATAAATCTAGCTCTGCTTTTGGAGCTCCAGTCTGGCTGCAATCAAACTTCTGGAGATCTACCACTAAGTATTTCTGCCCTGCCCCTGGGCACGTACTACGGCGTAGCTCTAAAAGGTTCAAAAAGTACCGTGCCAACAACACTGTGGCCAAAACTCTCCCTTGGGAAAATTTATGACCTCAAGAGATCGGGTCCTTTGTAGAACTCACTTCCTTGTCATGTATAAACTAAGAGATATTTTTAAAAAGTTTCATTCCTGCTCAAGAACATGGAAGGACTCTCATATTTCGAACCACCATGACATTAGGTCAAACTAGGCACTGCAGATTTCTCCCTCCCAATCAAATTGGGCACACCTGGCGCTAATGTTCAGTCCCATCTAAAGACCTGGATTAGCCCGAGCAGGTGCGGTAAGATTGCAATTCGGAGCCAAACTGTGCTGGCTGGCAGGTCTCCAGGACAAGGACCGGCCACTACTGGTCCAAAATGAATAGGCCGCTGCAATCAGATCCTGGAGAGCAAATTTGAGATGCTAATGGGCCTTGACAGACAAAAAAAAAAAACGGAATCTAATTTCTCGGCGCTTGCAGCTTCGTATGAGGTTAATGCCAAAAATTGAGAGCTTTAATCCACAGTTCCTGTTGCTCTCACACAGAGGCTTTTCACTCACACACAAAAGGTACGGCTCAGGTGTCTTTGAGACACAGCAGGTCACAACATGCCAATGAAGATCTTACAGGGTGGAGAAGGAAACCCGGACGTCTGAGGACAAAGGAGAGTTCATCAAGGTACATTCATGTTATTGATCATGTACCACCATGGAGACAGAGAAGTTTAGTTCCTGAACATCTGTGTAGAACATAGCTCCAAACATAAGAATGTTGGTTCCTGGAGGTCAAATTCCATCCACGAACTACGTCCATGTTCTTGAGCATGTCCCACCACCGAAACGGATCTGTGTAGATCATAGGAGTGTTTGTTTGGTTTCTGGAGGTCAAATTCCATGAATGTTCTTGGTTTCTGAAGGTCTACCACTTTCTAGACACTCACTATGCCCATGTTCTTGAGCATTTACCACCACTAAAACAAAGAAGTTTAGTTCCTGGAGATCTGTGCAAAACCCAGTTCCAACTATAATAGTGTTTGGTTCCAGTAGGTCATCTAGAAACAAACTATGTCCATGTTCTTGGTTCTTGAAGGTCCACCACCTTCTAGAAACAAACTACATCCACGTTCTTGAGTATGTACCATCACCGAGACAGAGAACTTGGAACACTAAGTCAAATTCCATCCATTTTCTTGCTTCCTGAGGATGCAACACGTTCCACATTCTGGAGCATTTACCACCACCAAGACAGAAAAGTTTAGTTTCTGAAGCTGTATGCAGAACACAGCAACAATAAGAATCTTTGTTTGTTTCATCCAATCTGATCTTGGTAATTTATAACTTCAAAGGTGTGAAGGGTTTTGAAAATCAAACACCACGAAAAATCAAATTCTATTCTTGATGAGGGTAGATCTTGAAGGTCCAGTCCACCATTCCATTTCTGTTCATTTTTTCTACACCACCATGTTCCTGAACACATGCCACACGGTTTCCAATCAGCCAGCCTGTATCTTATGTGAGGAACTCGCTGGATGAATCTGTTCTTCAAAGCCTGTGCTTCTCCTCTGAGACTTTATAAACAATCTACTCCACATCACTTAATTATCAGCGCCACAGTCTAATTAGGACCTTTAGCTCAGCGCCCCCTGCTCATGGGTTAATTATACCATTAATTAGCCCTATAGCTTCCTCAATCTAATCAATAGAGCTGCTGATTGCTAAGAGTCGCTGGATCAGACATGTTCCTCTGATGTTCCTCCTTGAGAAGAACCTCTCAGGTGAATTCAGGGATCATGATGTAATGTCATAAAGCTGTAGTTCCAAACTCTGAAAGTGCTCTATGACATCATCCATCTAGCACTCATAGAACTGGAACATCAAAGGAGAACCTCTTTCACAAAAGGACTTCATTAAAGGAAATTTGTTACATAAATTCAAAATGAATGAATGAATAAATGAATGAATGAATAAATAAATAAATAAAATAATTAATAAATAAAAAGGCATTTGTTTTGTTTAGTTATGGGTTTGGTTCTCACAAGTTAAACTTTTCCTTTCTTTCTTTCTTTCTTTCTTTTTCCCCATCACCATTTCATTACTCCACTCATGCCTCACGTCCCGCTAATTATCCCTTTGATTCTTTTTTTCTTTTACTTTGCATTTTTTTTCTTTCTTTTTTTGCTCCATCACCAGTTTCTCTACCATTTCATCCCTCCCCATCACCCACCTCCCCCAATTATTCCTTTCACTTTTTTCTTTACCTTTTAATTCCTTTCTTTCATTCTTTTTCTCCATCACCACTTTATTTCCATTGCTTTCTCCCCAAGTATTTCTTTCATTCCGTTTATCTTTCATTCATTCTTTCTTTCTTTTATCCCATCCCTTTATGCATGTTTGTTTCTTTTTTATTCTCCCATTTCTCTTTTACTTTGCCTCTTTCTTTCTTTCTTTCTTTCTTTTCACCCATCTGCTCATCCCCCACCTCCGAAATTATTCCTTTCATTCTTTTTCACCTTTTAATTCATCTTTTTCTTTGTCTTTCATCCTCATCTATGTATTTATTTTTGTTTCTATTTTATTCTTTCATTATTTCTTCCGTTCATCCCTCCCCTCATCTGACACCTCCCCAATATTTTCTTTCATTCTTTTGTCCTCTTTTACTTTGCCTTTTTCTCTTTCTTTCTTTCATCTATGTAATTAATTTTCTTTCTTTTTATTCTCCCATTTCTCTTTAATTGTATTTTTCTTTTACTTTGCCTTTCTTTCTTTTTCTTTCGTTCCAACTATGAATTATTTTTATCTTTTATAATCTCTCATTATTCCTTTTATCATATCTTTCTTTCTTTCTTTTTCTCTGTCACCACTTTTCTTTACGTCACTCATACCTCCCCTCCCAAAATTATTCCTTTCATTCTTTTCTCCTTTTACTTTGCCTTTTTCTTTATCTTTCTTTCATCTCCTCTATGTATTTATTTTTGTTTATTTGTATTCTCAGATTATTTATTCATTTCATAATTGTGTTCTTTGTTTTTCTCCAACACCACTTTTCTTTATTCATTTCAGGCAGCCCCCACCTTCCCGAAATTATTCCTTTCGTTGTTTTTTTCTTTTATTTTGCCGTTTTCTTTCTTTCTTTCTTTCTTTCTTTCTCTGATCTTATGTGTAAACTGTAAACTTTAAGACAAAAACTCTTTTTTTTTTTTTGGACCACCATGACCTCGTTGTCTCTAATCCTCCTTACCCTAATTGAGAAATGAATCTTTATTTGTTTTTAATTGAGTCCTGTCCTTCTGATCGTCTATTTGTTTAAATCAGTGTCTTTTTAGCCGTGTGGATTTGATCTTGCACTGTGCAAGAGAAGATTTTATAACTTCTTTAATCATATGCAAGTAAAAACCTTCATTATTCTTAATACAAAGATTCAATGAGAGTATAAACAAGTGCTTTCGTTTCTTCATTTATCAAAAACTAACACATCGTGTTACTCAGCTAACTCATTACACGCTTCCTGGGTGTTTCATTTCAAGCTTTGCTTTGTGTGTTTAGTGTTTTATTACAGTATCACCAAGTCATTACATAAACCTAAAAGCTACAAAAGATTACTCAATAAATAGATCCTTTTTCACGACCATTTTCTTATTATATTAATTTAAAAAAATGGAAGAAACAAAAGAAAATACTAAAATAATACACTGGAATAAAATAAATAAGACAAGAAAAGGAACAAGTACAACAAACAAAGCTAGAAACAAGAATGAATTAAAAAAAACCACAAAAAGATCAAGGAAAAGAGGACAGAAGGAAACAGTAAAAAAAAATAAAGCAAAAGAAAGAATCGAACAGTCATATCAGCGTCAATGGAGCAGCACTTGTAGACACATTCACTTTAGAGATGCCAATTAACCTAACACGTGTGTTTGGAACATTATTTAAATAAATAAAGCAAAGCCTCAAACCAGGTGTGTATGAGTGTTTTGTTTTGTATTTTTTTATTCAGCCACTTTCAGTCAGGATTAAAAAGATCTGCTTAATCAATAAAAGGTCCAAACAGATGAGACTGAGCCTAAGCGTGGGTGTAATTACGCATCAGAGTGAAAAGTCTTTTCTTTCTGGAACTGTTTCTTAAACACTTTTCCCACAGAGCCAAATCGACCCTTAATTAACGGAAAGAAAGTTTTATCGAAAGCCACAGCGTCTTTGGACTCGTACTCAGAAGTCCGCTTGCAATGGGAAATCAATAACTAATCATTTCCTTTAGTCACCTGGCGGCGGCGCTGCAAGAAAGATGAACTGCTTTATTCTATTAGCATTTGTTTGTTTTTAAATCAGCGCTTTTGTTTACATTTGATCACTTGGCAGGTTCTCTTATCCAATGATGATATATCAAGTCTCACCAATAGCTCACGCCAATAAGACTCACCAATGAATCCCACCAATAAACCTCAATAATATGTCTTAACAACAAGCAAGACATATCACTCAGTCTCCAATAAGTCCCTCGCCCAGAAAGTCTCATAAATAAATCTCAAAGTCTAGCCAATAAGTCTTGGCAACAAACCTCGGCAGTAGGTCACACCAAAGACTCTCACCAATGAGCCAACCAATGAGCCAAAAAGTGAACCAGTGAACCAAACTGTCTAACCAATGAGTCTCACCAATAAGTATAACCCATGAGTCTCAACAATGAGTCAAACCAATGAGTCAGACCAATGACTCACACCAATGAGTCTAACCAATGAATATAACCAATGAGTCTCACCAACAAGTATAACCAATGAGTCACAACAATGAGTCTAACCAATGAGTCTCAGCAATGACTCACACCAATGAGTCTAACCAATGAATATAACCAATGAGTCTAACCAAAAAGTCTAACCAATGAGTCTCAACAATGAGTCAAACCAATGACTCAGACCAATGACTAACAACAATGAGTATAACCAATGATTATAACCAATGAGTCTCACCAATAAGTCTAACCAATGAGTCTCAGCAATGAGTCTCACCAATGAGCATAACTAATGAATATAACCAATTAGTCTAACCAATAAGTCACAGCAATGAGTCTCAACAAATGCTCACATCAATAAGTCTCACCAATAAGCCTCACCAATAGTTCACACCAATGAGTCTCACTAATGAGTATCGCCAATAGCTCACACCAATAGCTCACACCAATACGTCTCACAAACAATTCTCACACCAAAGACTCACATCAATAAGTCTCGCCAATGAGTCTCACCAATAGCTCATGCCAGTAAGTCTCACCATTGAGTCTCACTAACAAGTCTCACCAAATTTCACAAATGAAAATCCACCAATAAACAAGTCTTGCCAACAGGACATATCAATGAGCCTCACCAATAGCTCAAAAAATATTGCCAGTATGTCTCAGTAAATGAGTTTCACCAATAGGTATCACCAATAGATCCCAAAAATAAGTCTAACAAATAAGTCTTGCCAGCAAGATATATCAATAATTCAAGTCAAGTCAGATCTATTTATATAGCACTTTTTACAATGGAGCATTGTCTCAAAGCATCTTTACAAGTTTAGATTATCTCCTAATAATTATGTCCAATCCCAAATTGAGCAAGCCTAGGGTGACAGTGGCAAGGAAAAACTCCCTGAGTTATAGGAAGAAACCTTAGGAGGACCAAGACTCAAAAAGGGACCCAACCTCCTTGGGCGGCGTAGATGATAAATCTAAGAGCGAAACTAAATGTCATGGAGTCAAAGTTCAAATAAAATGTGAAGTATGCACATCAGCATTAAGTGGCCCGGGTATGATGGGGCTGGAGCTGATGACGGAAGCAGCTTGAGTGGAGCTACAGCAGATGAACATCATGTGTGGGGCGTGGAACTGCTGAAACAACAGCTCGGAGAGAAAACAGAAAATGTAATTGGTTATTGATTAAGAGCACAGTGTTTATTAACAATCACTGATGCCATGTCAATCACTGATGCCAAGTGTAGCATGAGACCCCGCAGCAGCATTAGCTATAGCAGCATAGCTAGAAAGAAGGAGAATTGGTAGGAAAACACAGCCAAGAGGGATCACATGAAACATTGGCAACCCTCACGGGAGGCAGAAGACAGGCAACCCAACGTCTCTCTGATCACCATAAGACTCTTTGACTATGAACACCCAGCTCTGCCCTTATTCTAAGGCAAGGATACATAAGTCAAGATCACGAGGACCGAAGCCCAGTTCAGCCAGACCGCCCACTCGGACACTCCCGGCTAGCGGAAGTGCAAGGCAGGCAGGCCAGACATGACTCCAGGGACTCCGGCCCCAGTGACCCAAGCCATGCATCCTGGTCTAAATCTAGTCAAAAGCCTGTGTAAATAGGTATGTCTTTAGCCTAGACTTTAAAACTTTGTAGAGTGTCTGAATCTTGAACGAAAAGTGGGAAGTTTATTCCATAGTTGGGGGGCCATGTATGAGAAAGCCTTTCCCTTGGCTGTGACTTTTTTAATTCTATGAACTAAAAAGAAGTCCTGCACCCTGCGAACGAAGTAAAACGAGTTGGATTGTAAAACTCTAAGAGCTTTATAAAGTTATAAGAAGTATTTTGTAATCAATGCGGAATTTGACTGGTAACCAGTGCAGTGATGATAGAACAGGAGTGATATGATCAAATTTTCTAGTTCGAGTTAGCACTCGGGCAGCTGCATTCTGAACTAACTGAAGTTTATTTATAGATTTACTAGAGCATCCAGTAAGTAAGGCGTTACAGTAATCCAACCTTGAGGTTATAAAAGCATGAACAAAGTTTCTCTGCATCATTAAAGAGAGGATATTAATAAGTTTTTTAGCGATATTACGTAATTGAAAGAAAGCAATTCGAGTGATGCTGCTAATGTGTGCATCAAAGGAGAGATCTGAATCAAATGCGACCCCTACGTTTTTTACAGACAGACTGGGCAAATACTGGACAGCCATCTAGATTTAGGATAGATGTAGCCAACCTGTCCTCTCACAGCCTTGGGTCCCACTAATAGAACCTCAGTTTTATCTGAGTTAAGTAAGAGAAAAATTAAATAACATCCAATCTTTTATTTCCTTTACACAGTCCTCGATTTTGCTGATTGTAAGGCTGTCATTAGGTTTGGCTGATATGTACAGCTGTGTATCATCTGCATAGCAGTGGAAACTAATGCCATGTTTACGAATAACTGAGCCTAGTGGCAGCATGTACAGAGAGAATAAGTCTCACCAACAAGTCTCACCAATGGACCATGCAAATAAATCTTACCAAAGAGTCTCACCAATAGCTCACACCAATAAGCCTCGTCATTAAGCTTCACCAATGAGTCTTGCCATTAATGTGTCTTTCTAAACCTGTGCCAGTTTAAGTTAAAGCTTCTAGAAGACAATGTTGTTTACCAAAATAAGGTAATGTCCTGCCTGCAGTGAATTACTTTTGCTCTCTATATCCATCAATCCCCCAGAATGAGCCCAGAAAGCTGAGGGGTTAAGGTTCTGGAGACCAAATCCATAACGTTGCTCAAATCCAGGCTGTAAGCTTCCGCTGTCAAAGATTTAAGCTGTAACTGATCAGATGGATTAAAATGTTTAGAAAAATGAATGTGAACAGACTTTTCTCATCACTGTGTTGTTCGACGGACCTGCCGAAGTTCACTTAGGGTAGCACAAAGCAGGCCAAATCTTTCTAGACTCTGTTAGAAGAATTAAGAGCTAAGTACGAACCTCTGCAGCAATTGTGTTTGTGTCGTCATGAAGTTGATAAAAATGCCACTTTCTTAGAGATGGAGTTGGCCCAGGCAGAAGGACTCTTGATTAGCGTTTGGTCTGTAATCAGTGAAATTATACAGCGCTGATTGTCACTGTGTGTATCTTGCAATGGGTGCTTGATTACGATAATGGATCTCCAGTGGCGTGGCTCTGAGAAGGAGATAATTACAGACGAGTGGTGGTCAGGTAGGACATTTCAGCTTACCATCGCTGATGTGTTTAACGTTCCGCTGTATCTAAACCGCTGTGGTATAAATATTCACTGGATGCGTTTTGGTCCTTTTGAAGACTTTGGTTCCAGAGAAATAGGCATGGGCTCTCTATTCGTCAGTCTTGGTGAAGGAAGTATGGACTCTAAACCTCAGTACTTTTGGGGGTGTATGGACTATGTACCTCCCATTGACACAGGCATGGTCTCTTCTGCCAGTGGTTCCAGCAAAAGTGGTGGGGCATCTTTGATTGCCTATGGCGAGAGGTGTGGCTTCCTTACCAATCAGTCACCTCGCTTTGGGCCAGAATGGCATTGTTCTTTGATGTTTGCTGTGAAGGAGACATATAACCGGATTTCTTCCCTTTTTTTTCTCAAACTCGGGAGGCAGTGGTGCGATGTCACAGTGTCAGCACGCATCACGGGATTAAAAGAAGCTGGACCAGAGAGACATGGCATCCCATCCTTTCTGTTCTCTTTATCTCTTCTTCTCGGGTTTTAAGAGGCCCGACACACAACTGCAGGCTCAGCTAATTTAATCTCAGCTCGTCAAGCCCAGAAGCCCCACAGGAAGCCTCTCTCTCTTTTAGAGTGTTTCGCACATACAAATGCAGGCTCAACAAAAAAATGATGAGTCCCTCTAGCGCTAATCCTGCGAAACTCCAGAGAATCTGACCAGCTTGTAAAGCTAGTTACCCAGGAGAGAGCTTCCACCTCAGATTTTCTTCAGATCTTGCAGCGCAGCAACCCAGTTTCGTGCCACCAGTACCACCAATACCAAAAGTGCCGCCAATATCGCCATTTGCCCTTGTGTTGCCCAGAATGTTTGGTGTTTTTGTTGCACAGGTCACCGGCCAAGTATAAAAGATTCCAGTGTTAAAGGCTGCTGTTTTAGTATACCAATGATTTTTTTGATTGTCACTACCAAATGTTTCTCAAGTATGATTCCATTCCCAAAGGATTCACTTGTAGTAACAATGAACTGGCATCCTATTGAGGGCATGTTTACGCCTGCATCCTGTTTTCTCAGGAGATCTCAGGATTACACAACCAAACATTTCTGTTTAGCACCAAATATTCCAGCTCCACTGGCATTGGCACCTGTTCCTTGATCCTGTCCCAGTACAAAAGGGCCAAGTTCCCTGAACAAAAGGTTCTAATTGTCTCATGTTCCAACAGTACACATTTCTGCCCCAATATAATATGTTCCATGTCAAGTACCGAAGTCAACAGATTTCATTCTCAGTGCCAAAAGACCCAGCTGTCAAACTGGGGATGTGTTTACTATATGGATTATGTTATATAAATAATTTAAGCAATAGGATTTAACACAACGCATGTTACGTTGAAGCTTCAGTTCACATTAGCGTTACCGTTCCACTGCCGCTCGCTAATCTCTTAATCTCGTTAAAACAATGAGCATGAAGTGTAGCTATGAAACCATTTTAAGCGGGGAAATGAGCGTTGCTATTTTCAGCTCCCTTCTTAAGACGCCAGTTTTTGTTTGCATTTTTTTCTCCTCCCGGCTTTCATCCTTTAAATTTGCTAATTCTTGGTAATCTCTTTTTTTGCCAGCATCTAAAATAGCATGGGGTCATGAAACAGCACTGAACAGTTCGAGGTTTTTGTAAGCACGAGATCCTCGTACGATCTTCTTACGCCGGTACGTGTCATGCCTTTGCCTTGAGTACAACCCGCTCAACACAGTTATTTTGTAGATTCATCCAGTGTTAGCAAGTGATAGCATGTAGTACAATCGCTAATCTTTAATGAAACCCGACCTTCAAGTCGCACCAAGTGCCAAGAGAGAAGAGCCTGTGAAAGGAAGATATGGTGAGGAAGAAAGGGCAGCTATCAGCACTCACACACGAGCGCTGGTGGAATATCTGCTGGTGAAAGAGCCTCAAATATGCAAATGTACTCCAAAGGACTCTAAAGTCAGATCAGCACGAGCTGGTCGGCGAAGAAAATGGATTTACCCCAAAGAAGAAACTTTAGACGGATTCTCTAAGGGAACTGCCGCTACCAAAGTCTGGGACGTTTAGCAAACTATCCCGGGAAGGATCGCTGCTGCTGAGTTCCCCAGTCGTTCCACGGATTGCTTTGCTGATACAATGGCTGAACTTTTCATTTAGGAGACTTGCTTAGTATGCATCCTGCTACCTGCTCCAGTGCAGAGGAACACATTGTTTTGGATCGCATTAGCGAAGAAAAGGTCTGAATTGCGATCAGGTGGTGTTTGCTCTTCCCTCCGGTATTCTTTCCCCCTCTGTTCTGGCCAGTCTGGGTTGAGTTTGAATTGCAGCTAATCAGCAGCGTGCTGTGTCACCCAGAGGGAGGCTGGAGAGCGAGGAAATGAGAGAGATTAGAAACCTTTATGAACAATATAGAGCAAAACAAGACAGTTATAGGCCTGGCGTGGCTCTGACAGTGGAAAAGCACATTTTATTAGCAGCACATGCAGCAGCCAAAGCGCTGGCAAGTGCCATCTGAAAAGACCTTCTGGAAAGCGGGCTGGAAATCTTTTTACGACTCCCTGCTAAGCAAAGCAGCTTCTGCTCCTGCTCCACGAGCATGCTGGTGAGATTTTCCAGGGCTTATGGTATTACACAAAATGATGTGTTGAAGGGAGAACCAATTAGCTGCCTGTGTGTGGTTTGCCTCTGGTGGTAGATATCTGGCCCACGTTGGGTCCAGCCACAGAACAAACAAACTGAGCAGCTAATGAGGTGATGACATCCAGACAGTCCTGTGACGTTTATTATGATCAGGTATTATTTTGATGATTTGCTCCATCCTTACTTCAAAGGAATTGGCTTTGGAGGTCTTCGGAGAAGGAAACTGGACTACCCAGAGCAAGCCAAAGCAAAATGTGTGGGACAATTCGTAACCCTGTCCACACAAGTTCTGGATGTGGCCCACATGAAAAAAGCAAAAACAAAAAACTCTGCACACCCAAACACTCCCTCAAGAGATATTGAGCATTGCCTTGAAGCCAGAGAAGCCAGGGGCGCTTTCAAAACACCCCCTACCCTTAATGACGGTTAATATTACTCCTCGACCCGCAAAACCTAAAGGGTCTCGTCTCTCGCAGCCTCCTCCAAGATAGAGTCGAAGGTCGAGAGTGGTTCCTCAGACAGGAGCCATACATCTCTTACCTCCGGTCCTTCACTCTCACTTACGTGAGTGACAAGCGCAAAGTGTTCCCAAAATTAAAATGTCAAAGCACGAAGGACTCGATGAGACCAGCGCTTCATTCATCCCCGGGGGTTGCCAGTGACTTCTGTTGGGTTTAAATTCTCAAGTGTCACGAGTTTGGTTCTCAAAAAGAACAACCACTCCATCACTCCCTCAAGAGATACTCCATCTTTGTAATATTCCCAAAACAAAAACCTCAAAGGATGACGGACTTGCTGAGATGTGCACTTCGTCTCCGGGGTCTAAACAATGTTCTCCAGAAAGACCTCTGGAGGTTTGAAGCTTGATTGGCGTCATTGGCTTGGTCCTCCAAAGGATCTCACACTACATCATTTAAAATATTCCCAAAATGAAAACGTCAGTGTGTGAAGGATCCTGCTCAGGTACAGTTAAAAATGCCCCAGCTTGATATTCCCTTCTGATATCAGGTTTATGCCCAAAAAGTTTGATCCGACAGCCATCTGAACCGCACAACCTTATCCAATATCCCTCCCCTAATTAAATCAGTCGCCTCCAATTAAATCAGAGGCCTCCGTTTTCTAATTAACACCGAGGTTAATTGGCTCGCGAATGTTTCCCCGTGCCCGCTCTGCCGGCTGTGGCTTAGCCTCGCCTGTTCGCTCGTGACTAATCATGAAACGGGCTGAGGTGGTTTGTAATTATGCGGAAACGCTAATGGCATCACGGCTGATCACCCGCGTGGCTCTCCGACTGCGGTGCCGCTGTGAGGTCAGGCGCTGCACGGCTTTGGGTTTTTACGAAGACTTTATGGGCTCTTGGTCTTTAATTTATTTCACTCTGAGAGGAAGTGCAATGTAAGGAGGGCTGTTTGTTGTACTGCGAACACATGCCAGAGCGTGCCAAAGGCGGCGTGGCAGCAATTACTACTGTAAACCACATAATACACCTCACTAGCTGGCTCTGTCATTATCTGATATTCCGCTTCACCGCATTTCCTCGGCTGGATCCTGATGTGCCCTTGTTGATCTCACGCTTCCATTTCCCCCTCGAACGCTGCTCATCATCAGTTTCCTCTGGCATGCATTACTTTGTTTGTGCTGCCCGAATGAGTCACTGATTCAGACGCCGTAGGTAGCACAGGTGCTTCCATACGAGGCAAGGAACGCACCTGCACTGTGCAGGCAGGTCTGGAGTTTGAGATGCCCAGCAGGCAAAGCCTCTCCACTACCCTCCAGTGATCGATGTGTTGCCAAATCAGCAATAGGTTGGATTGCAGTCAAAAGCCCACTGTTGGAGGCTGCAAATCTCCACAAACCATCTCATCTTCCAGGTACGAAAAGCCAGAGAAATGGTTCACAGATGCACCGGTCCCTGAGGTGAAACAGGAACTGACCCTTTACGCCTTCACCGTACCACCTTATCTCCCTCAAGCGCTGGCTCGGAGAGAACTTCTCTCACTCTGACTTGCATGGAAGTACTAGCTTTGTCTGAGAGTTTTGGTTTACACTAAGCCTCCAGCCACATCGCTGCTTGTGAATATCTGGAGGAAATTGCTTCAAGCAGGCTCCGACTGTCAATATCGAGTGTGTTTTCCTGTGGAGAATCCTTTCCTCAATACTGAGCTGTGTTAAAACTGTGCAGAAAAGTTTCCAGCAACTCCAGTTGCCCTCTCCATCTGACACATTGTACAGAGCAGACTTTTCAACCCTGGAGGCATCCTTTTCCCCTTCTGGTTTTTTTGTTTAAAGTGCCCTTCAAACCAAACTGAGGATTATTACTCAATCTCCCTCTCTCTCTCGCTGCCTCTCGCTCTCCCTTTCCGTTGTAATTGACAGCTCCCTGATAGAGTTGCAGGTTAAATGCCGACACTCCTCGGCGGTTACAGCGCCAGCTTTGAGCGAGCGAGAACGTACACCCACAGCCACTCATCTCAGACCAGCTCCACGCGGGAGACCAGAAATGTCATGCTGAAAGAGATGCCATTCTGGCAAAGTGCCTGCTGCACAAAAAAAAAAAAAAAAACCCGCATAAATGTTAAAGTTGACAAGCAGATTGCGCTGGGAAGGGTGTCGGAGGATTCCATGCAGGGTGAGGCTTCTTAAGGTCGCTGTCAAAAACGCTGGTTTTAGGAAAACAAAAACATCAAGAGGAGTTTTAATTGGTGCATTTAATAGATGATAAAAACATTTGTCATACATAAGTTTATCAGCATGGTGGATGGGAGTACACTGTGAACGGGCTGGGGATGCAGTTGGGGCAAATAATTAGTTCGGATGCTGTCGAAAATGGAAATAAGATTGGTTTTGCATTAGGATACCTAGAGGAAGGTGTTGCGATGGAGTTGGTTTGGAATTGGAGGGGTACAGTGGTGGGGTGATGCTGATGAATAAAAAAAAACACAATTCAATTGTAAAAAATGTAAGATATCGTTACTTCGTCGTATTGTGGTTCATTGATTTTTGCATTATTTTCCATTTTTTAATCCAGTAATTACATCATTAGGCTTTACATGATATGTAAAGAATGTGTAAATAAAATAAAACCAGCAGTAGCCCGTGTGTTTTCCCACGTGGGTTAGCGCTGGGTGAACATCTCGGCGTCACGGCTCCGTTTCGTTGCGTTTAATCACAGCGAGTTAATTGAAATCTGTTTGGTGAGGAGCTTCAGTAAGCGGAAAGCATTCAGGGTGAAAATAAAATATTCAGCCCCGGCTTTAGGAAGTCATGCTGCATGAAATCTCTTTAATATAGCGCAGGGATTGTAGGTTGTATGAGGGGAATTTAGTCGGGGCACTAAAGGTCAGCAGCGTTTCAAGAAAAAAAAAATACTCATGCCTTATGGGGTGTAAAAAACATTTCAGAGCTACGGCAGCAATCAGGATTATTTAAGCCTGGAGGAATAAAAATCAGTACTAAAGCAATTTAAACAAAACAGATGTGTATTATTGATCGTATTTTAATAGAGAACAAGGAATAATATTTATCAGAGGTCCTGTGTTAGTCACAAGGAGTAAATCTGTATATGAACAGATGGTTCAAACCCTGCCAAAACGTAATAAAAAATACATTTGATTTGCAATTTCTACAAGAACTACAGAAAATGAAAGATAGAGAATTCAAGAAGAGAAAAAGTATGGAGAAAGAGGGAAGCTACAAGTTAAAGAAACAGTTAAAATAAAAGAACCGAAGAACAGTATTGAAGAACAGCAATGAGGAAGAGTAATGAGCTATAGTAATGATGTACAGTAAAGAGATACAGTAATGAACAATAATGAGAGACACTAATAAGATACAGTAATGAATACTAGCACTGAAGAAGAGTAATGAGGTACAGTAATGAGACACAGTAATAAATAGCATTAAGGAGTTTCAGTAATGAGGTAATATTAACGAGGAACCATAATGAAGAAAAGTATTAAGGTACAGTAATGAAGAACAGTAGTGAAATACAGCAATAACATATGATAATGACTTCCAGTAATGAGGTATAATAATGAAGAACAGTAATGAGTTATAGAAATCAGATAAAGTAATGAGTTGCAGTAACGAGGTAAAATGATGAAGAACAGTAATGAGGTAAGGAGTTACAGAAATCAGATTAAGTAATGAGATACAATAATGAAGAACAGCTATGAGGTAACGAGGTACACTCATGAGATAATGAGGTACAGTAATGAGTTACAGTATTAAAGAACAGCAATGAGGCAATGAGTTACAGAACTCAGCTAAAGTAATGAGTTATAGTAATGAAGAACCGTAATGAGCTCCAGTAATGAGGTACCTATACAGAGAAACAGTCACTCGGTAGCCTAATGTGCTGGAGCTACACACCCCAAGCTGTTTCTGCAGTCAAATTGGAACCTCAGCGCCTCGTGCCCTTGTCTATCTGACTGTATTAGCCCCTCCCCTCTTCCTTCTTCTCACCCTCATTCTCTCTCTACAGAGCGCTAATGGGAGCGCTAGCTTCAGGCTGTTCGGAATAAGCACGCTCCTCAAAATGTCAAAGCATCACTCACATAGACAGACGCACCCAGCACAGCGTCTAGACATAATGAACAGGACCTGTTAACTGAAAATGACATGTAAAAATGAAACGTTATATCCAAACCAGAATATGGAGCTAGCAAACGTTGCAGCTTTAAGCTAACTAACTGACAATGTCTTTGGGAACCGAAAGGCTCTGTACGGAGTTCCCTCTCACTAATCCTCGGCGGACAGCTCTTATATGATGTAGAGGCCGTGCAATAGCACTAAACTCTGCATGACATTAAGTGGAAGAAATAGCTTCTAGCAGATCAAAGCTATCAAGTCAGAGAGAAGAAGTCTGAACCCATCCATCACCTTCGATTAATTATTTAGCAAACCTCGTACTCATCTGATTCACAATGAACGAGCTGTCTTCCCCAACAAAAACAGCATATGATGTGTTTGGGTGCAGGTACGCTGTACACAAAACAGTTGCATGTTGGTCCAGGTTGACGAGCAAACCGTACAAGCAGGGTTAGCATTAGCCTTCGTTAAGATGTCACTGGAACTTCACTCAGATCTGAGCGCCTTATTACTATGTTCTCCAACAGGCCCGACAATACCCCCTCTATGCTAATTGAGGTTTGGGGTTAATGTCATTGGAGGCTTTGCAATTTCATCAGGCAAGACAATAATGAACTCATCTGCTCTGCGGTAATAACTTCAGGGACAGCGGATGAATAGAAGGCCCTGCCGGTGATTTAGCATGTCTATTATTTTATTTAGAAATCATTTTCAATAAAGTTGAAGGCAGACCCAACAAAGAGCAAGCCGTTAGAATGGGTCGAAATGAGAATATAACCTTTTGCTTGGTCCAAGAGTCAAAAGATCTTAAACAGCCAGCTAGTTCCCTCTAAACTGCCCCTGAGTGAACTGGTAATTAATGAGAGACTACCCCAAGTGAAGGAGTTCTCGGAGTTTTATTCACAAATCATGGGTAGTGGGATCCTGAGATCGACTGCAGAAAAGGGCCTGATGAGGGAGCTGAGCCACGAAGCAAAGCTCTCGATTTACCGGACAGTCTTTGTTCCCACCCTCACCTATAGTCCAGGGTGAGCTTGTAAAAGAAACTGCAACTCCTTCTCATCAAGAGGAGCCAGTTGAGGTGGTTCAGAAATCTGTTAAGGATGCCACCTGGGTGCCTTCCACTGGAGGTGGATCAGGCAAGGCAAACTGTGAGGAGACCCCAGGGTAGGCCCAGGGCCCACTGACCTGGAAGAGGCTGGGGATCCCCAAAGAGGAGCTGGTAGAAAGTGTGGGGGGACAGAGATGCCTGGGTCACCAAGATGAAGACTGGACTTGAGAGAAATACCATGATCTAGAGGTGGACAGATCCGGCCCAGATATCCGAGTTATCAAAACCAAGGAGGGCAGAATATTGGGTGGCACAACTAGCCTACTAATGCATCCTGGGGGGGTTCTCTGGCCAGGGATGGGTGTCATTCCAGATTGCTTGGCTTAGGGGATGCCAGAAGGGGGAATCGTTGCCCAATGTTACAATAGAGTGGTGCCACCCTATGATAAGAGTAAAACATGCCCCACTGATAAATGGAATGGTCCAGAAATTCAAGACATCAAGACCAATAAGGAAATGGAAATAAAGTGGACTTGAGTCCAAAACAAGCATCAAGACAGATCAGACCAGACCAAATCAACGTAGGCCAAGAAAAAGGGTCCACTGGTCCAGAGATGGGTCCACAACTTCAAGATGTCAAAAACAAGACTGCGATAAAGTGGACTTGAGACCAAGACCACAGTCTAGTGATCCAGAGAGCAGGACCAGCCTTAAGACCATATCATCAGAGCTTCTGCCAATCATAAAGATGAACCTTTTACTGTGAGATTCAGGATCTTATTTTAAGTTTAAGCTTTAAGCTTGTCCAAATGGGAGCCACCACCTCGAGGATAGATGATGGACCTGATTTGGAGCAGATGTGGCCTGCTGGATGTGCTGCAGGCTCAGTGGGTAAAAAACAGTCAGCATTAGTCAACCGGAGGAAGGTGAGTTCCAGGATCCAGTTTAAAGATCCCACCACACGGTGATTTTTATCCCAGAGCCCCTGGTCTCTCTCAAACTGCAAATTACAGTGGCACTCCAAGATTTATTGGCCCGCTGAGGAACATTTGCCTGCTTTTCATCTGACTGATCGATGGCACCCTCCCCAATGTAGAGAATTGCCTGTGGTAGCTTATTTCCTCCTCCTTCATTCTGGAGGTTTCCAGTTTAAGGCTGGCTCTGTTCATCCAGCTGAGAACGATCGCAACTGTGGAAATGGACCGGGGACGAGGCGCACTAGCTTTTTTTTGTTTCATTATGTCCCGCAATCAGGCCACTCGTTTCTGATTTGTCTTGCCTTCCTGACTGCCGGTCCAGAACCGGAGCTGTGATGTGGTGAAATAGGCTCGGATTTCTTCAGACTTTCATCACTACGAGCTACAAAGAAAGGGTCCGAAGAAAGGAAGAAAAACAGCCAAATAATCATGGAGTTATTCAGCACGGAAATGAAATCAGGACCAGTCCCAGGCGTAAAGCAGGGTGAACAAAGAACAAAGTACCAATCTAATTATGGAACAAAATAAACAGAAAACAAACAAATAAAAGTAACCCCTTTTTATTGCTAAAAATACTAAACATAGCCTGTTTCCCTTTTCTTTTTTTTTTACATGTTTAATTATCAATTGTCATATTTGTACATATTGTATATATAGTGCATTTACAGAAGGTGTTACTACTCCCAAAGTTACGTAAAATGTCTCTATTCTTCTTCTTCAAATAGTAGGCATATTTCTTCTAGCATATTTCTGGTAAGCACACTATTCCAAAAATTAAGGTAATTTCCAGTTTTGCTAGTGCATTTACAGTAGGTGTTCTAGTCTCAAACTTAGGGTAAGTTCCTAACTTCTTCTGGTTTTTAACAGTACATACATAACGTTGAGTTACTTCAGTTTGTTGCATTTTTCACAAATGTATGATAAGTCCCCTATTGTGGCTGCAGTTTAGCTGTACTGGTCTTACAGTCATGGTAGGTTTTGAACTTCTTATGGTTTTAACAGTAGATATTTTACACAGAGTTACTTCAGTTTGTATTTTTAGCATATTTACAGTAGATGTAGTACTCCAGACGTTACGCCAATTTCCGCATTTGTTAGTGCATTTACAGCAGTTTTTTTTTACCACTCCCAAAGTTACACTAAGTTTTTCCATTTTTATTGTTTAAACTGTAGTTGTGTTACATCAAGAGTTGTATTTTTAGCATATTTACTGTAGGCACACTATTCCAGGAGTCACTGTAATTCCCCTAGTGTGGGTGCTGGTACAACCGCTGTACTGCTCCCAAAGTTTTGATAGCTTTCTCAGGTTGCTTTTTATCTTCAAGGTTTATTTCAGTTTATTTTGTTAGTGTAACTATGGTAGATGCACTACTCCAGGAGACATGATCATTTCCACTTTTTGGTGTGAGGTCATAGTAGGTGTATGGTGAGCTTCTCCATTCTTTT